>VWZL01002311.1:376038-422545 GCA_013396915.1 Stercorarius parasiticus | reverse complement strand
ACTGCAGACACATCCAAGTGAGGAAAAAAAAAATTTTATAATATATTTTAATTTTTTTTATGGTTGGACTTGATCTCAAAGGTCCTTTCCAACCACGAAGATTCTATGATTCTGTGATTCTATGAATAGTAAATCCGGGCTAGATCAAATAGAGCAAAAGGACTGCTGGACTTTACTTTGATTTCTGTGTTCATTCAAAAGAAAAAAACTAAATAATTGCCTCATTGAGGACACTTGCACAGCTCCTAGACTTTTCAGGTGCCAGGAGTTTATTTCAGGTGAACAATTGAGCTATGAAATCTGTTACACTCAGATCTGCCCAGTGAGGGAACTACCCTCCACGCAGGGAAATTCTGTTACCTCTGTGAAACTATCTTGCCTATTAGACTGAGATTGGATATTGGGAAGAAATTCTTCACTATAAGGGTGGTGAGCCCCTGGCCCAGGTTGCCCAGAGAAGCTGTGGCTGCCCCATCCCTGGAGGGGTTCAAGGCCAGGTTGGACGGGGCTTGGAGCAACCTTGGAGCAACCTGGTCTGGTGGGAGGTGTCCCTGCCCAGGGCAGGGGGGTGGAAATGGATGATCTTGAACCACGATTCTGTGAGTCTACAATTCTCTCTTCAGACTAAGGAAATATTTTTTCATGGCGTCTGCTCAGAGCAGCGGTTGTGATATGGGGGCTGTACAGTTCTAAACTGTGAGGTACTCGTCTTCAGAAAGGGTGATTTTCTCAAACAGTAAGATTGTCCTTCGAATCTTTTCAGTGTTAGAGAGAAATCCCTAGAATGTCAAACGCAATAGAGAATTGCTAGAAGGGGAAGAAGCCCACCTCATAGGGAAGCTCAGAGGTAATGTGGATCCCTGGACTTTTACAAAATAGCATATTTGGGAGCCTGCAATATCTCAGACACTTCAGAGCAAAACATTAACCGAGCTATTAGAAGGTGTTTTGAACCACTAGAAATTAAGCAGCAGAAATATTCCTTTCGCTGTTTCCAAAAGGCATTCAGTAGTTTTGACCTGGTTTAGTTTTGATAGCTTAGCTTCTCATGGGCAGCCCTGCTTCCTCCCTTGAGTTTAATTTTACTTGACAAGTTGGGATCTTAATATTTGTTAATTAACAGTTCATTCTCTCATCAAAACTGCAGAGCTGCCAGATGGTTGGCTTGTGTGTCCCTCAAGTTGTGCCACAGATAATTGTTGCACCTGTTATAGCGTCTTGGGGCCCTGCAAGTCCATGGGATTTCGTTCATTCTGAAACTCAATATATTAGGGCTTTATTTTTCTCTGTGTTTAATAAATTCTTAGCCTTCCTGTTCCGTGAGTCATTCCTCTGCATCTTGGTTGTCATATGCCAGTATCAATTTTCTGATAGAACTAACTGAATTGTTACGGGGGTAAAGAAGTCTATCTGCATTAATTAATAAATTACTTAGAGTAGTACTATAATCTTGTTAGTCAAGTCTTTGGTGATTTTGAAAATGTCCTTCATTTATTAATGCCATGTTCCTCAATCCAATTAATATATTTTCATAGATATTAATGGTTATATTGTAAAAATATTTATTCTTTCTACACGTTTGTGTGTGCAAGATTTCCATCTATTTTCAATTGCAGAAATGTAGTTACAGAAATGCAATTATATTGTCTCAATTATGCAGTAGCGTTCTTATGCGACCTCCAAATTAAACATTATAAATGAATGAGGGCCTTACTTGAATTTGCAAATGAGCCATTGGTTAGGATGTGTAGGAGGGAATAAGTGAAGACTCTCAGATCGATTTTAATGGCAGCTTAGAATTTAATTAACCATTAACCGGGACAGTATAGACTGCTTCCATGTTAGCTGCCAGGTTTTTAACCAGCTCCATTTAGAAGCAACTAGAGAAAGGGGAAAAAAAGTAAATCTCTGGGAGAAAGAACTTAAATTTGTTTGATTTGTGCTGATTTATAGCACAAGTTTTGGTTATGTTCCACTCTTTTCTTGCGGAGTGATGCCTCCACACATTCTACAGCCCAGAGCTCCTTCATCTGGCTGAGAAAAGGGTGGGAACAAATTTGTATTAGTTAGCAGAAAGGCTCATTAGTCTCAAAAAATGAAGCAAAAGACTTTTTATAAGGTTAGAAGTTACTCTAAATGCTTACAGCTGCAATCTCTATTCACTGCAATCGCTGTTATCAGACAGTGAGATGCATATCATTAAATTTGAGAAGTGTGTGATTCAGAATTTGTGACTCACAAAAAGGTGTTTCTTGCAAACAAACCACAAGAAAAGTAAGCAGACGTGGTAGCAGCATCTCTGAGATTCACAAAAGGCACACCACGTACTGCAGCAGCCGTCATTTCAAAATTAAGCATTTCTTCAGGGCTTTTTATGGATTTTTCATTGATGAAAACCAAACTCTTGAAACTGCGGGCAATAGGATGCCTTAGGCAGCCAAGCATATCAGAATATGGCGCATGGGGTGACTTTTACTACTCCTGCTATTTAAAGTCCTATTTTCTTGAGCTTATTAGCTACTAGTGATCCCTAAGGAAAAATACAATTAAAACTTAATCATACCAAAAGCTGAGGTTCTTCTGATTCAGCGAACTTGTAATCTTTTATATTTAGCAGTTTACTTGTAAATGTCTCAGTACTAAGGAATGCAAGATGTATAAATTAGCTTCGGTTTGCAATAATGCTGCTCCTCCAAACTCAGATGGCGCATTTTGTCTACGTGTCTGTAAGACTTTTAGGATCTCTGACTGGCAGCATAATTTTATTTTATTTTTACATCAGAGCAGAATTTTATTCCCTTTAACAATCGTATTCCACAACCTCCCGTATCCAGTCCTGTTCTCCACAGAAGATTCAGACAGTTAATAACAGGTAAATGTGAAGAATACAAACCGCTTTTAAAGAGACTCTGTGCATACAGTTGTGAAAATAACTGATTGTTATGGCTTTTTTTTTTCTTTTTCCCAGCCTGAAAACTAAGTGAAAATCATTTGAAACAGATCTTTTTAAAGTTTTAGTTTCTGGGTGAAATCCAAAGCTGTTAAAAATTTTCATTTTGAGGAAATTAGTTTTCTCATTTAAAAATATGAAAGTAAAATGTTTCTCCTCCAAAAAAAAAAAATCATAGTTCAGTCAGTTCGGTGTGAATACTTTCATTAATGTTTTTATACTTTTTTTGCTCTGAATGATTTTCTAGAAAGCTATTTCACACACCTCATCTGGGGTACGTGGAACGATTGTAAACGTACATGAACTTTGCAGCATTATTGCATCACGACACAGGGCACAGCTCCCTTTTTCCCGTGGTGGGCTTTTCCCAGCCAACCTCTGAAGGGAACCTGGGGCAAATGCTACTCCCGCTATTGCTTTGATCACACGGTAGATTAGAAATCAAAACCCACATACAGTGTGTACCATACAATGAATAATACTGTATTTCAGTTTCTTCTAGATGCAGTCCAGAATATCGTTGTCTCTTGGCTTAACAGAAAAGTAATGGCACCAGTCACACCATTCCAATCTGAACATTTGAACTTCTGACTAATTGTGTTAGGCTAAGTTAATTATCTAGTTGTCGCTTACGACTGCTTAGATTAAGAAAAGGAGAAATTTCCAAATTAAGAAATTTATTTCACTTCCTGTGAAAAGTTATTGTTTCAAACGAAGAAGCTTTTTACAGTAATTGACAGGTTTTTGACTAATTGGAATAGGAATGTATCTGAGGTCTCAATTTCCTTTCTCTACCCCTTTTCCTTTAATTCTGGTCTGTTGATTTGACACTGCTCACGTTGCTGTGTCCAGTCTCAATAATAAGCAAGCACAAACAATCATCTTCAGAATCAAAGCATCTTCTTCACTAAGGTGGTTTTAAGATACAATTCTGACAGTCTCTGTTTTCAAGGTACAAAAAATCTGTGCCTGTTCACAGCACCAAAACTCACAGGAGTAAAGTCGGATTTTGTTAATCAAGGGAGCCACGAGCTTTTTAAAGACTAGAATTTTCAAAATAGTTAGGGAAAACAGTAGTTGAAAGAAAAAAATGGCTTTATTATTATTTTTCATAGTGGGAGTTTAGAATAGCATCCTTACTAGCCACACTCTAGGAAGAAATACAATTAAAAGACTCAGAGAGAGTCTTTTACCTTTAGTAATTTTAATCAGTGATACATTTCCATAAACACATTTTTTCTGTAAACAATTTGCAAGGGAATGTATTTCATGCTGTTTTAACATGCTGAGACCAACTTTATTCTGATACATTCAGGTCTTTTAAAACAACTGAAATAGGACCCATTCTGTGCTTGCTGGAGGGCACCATGTCACAAAGATTATAAAACTATAAACGACCGCATTCTCCCTGTGACTGGCCTTGAGACATCTAAAATTACTTATTATTAGACAGTTTGCAAATAACCCTTTCAAATCTTTCATCTCATTAAAGCCGTACGTCGTTGGTTACCATACAAGCTGTACCCTCCAGTTTATCCTATCTTAAATAACCTGTCTGAATTTTTCCAGTGGTGTGACAACACGCTTCTTGTAACTGTTTTGAAAGTCAGTTTTCAAACAGCTTCGCCGCCCTGTGTGTGGTCTAGTCTTGAACTCCAGGTGTGTGATCACAGAGATCGTGATGTCAGACATGTCCTGCCATACAGGAAAGTTTGGCTTTCCCTAATCACTCGGCTTGTTCGCCCCAGCTAAAAGGGAACTGAAGGGCTGTTCTGGTCTATAGAAAGACCCTTCTGTCAAGATTTATCTGATCTCCACCAGAAATATTCGTAGCTATTCATCAAGGTATTTAGTAACACTGTTTCCTTGCAAAGCCTTTTGATACCTAGAAATTCCATATAGTGAAGCAGGAAGAACTTTTAAAATTCCGGGGGAATCGTGTTCTTTCATTCAAAAAAAGTGTGTCTGTATGAAGAACTTCAGGTCAAGTGACGGTAAAAAAGAGTTCTTTTGAACTGGAACGGAGTCGCCGGTTCCTTTCAGTGTTTAGACCTTCAACTCTGCCTCCAAAAACATTGGCCCTGCAATTTCTGTTAGGCGATACGCCCACTAAAATAGCGTCTACAGAACAGATACACCTTCAGAAATCTATATGCAGGTAATTTCATATTATTCTTGTATCAGCTGTGACTGATTTTCTATAATCTTTGCTTTAATCCTGAAGCACTGCTTCATCAGAACGGGTCTCTTGTAGGTTAGGCTCTGGCAGCCAGAAACGATGTCTGCCTCCCAGACACACGGGCACATGAAGAGAGAGCACAAAGTGGGACTAAAGCTGCTAAATCAATCTGGTGACTCCAGATTTCCAAGACTTCTTTCAGGTGCAGAGAACAACCCGGTTTCATTATAGTATTAGCATTTTTCTAGTCTCCTTGTATCACACGAGCACTGGGGAGGGGAGGGGAGAAGAGAAATCCAGAGAGCACCAGCAATAACAGATAAACGATTTGATAGCCCAAGTGCCCAGAGCAGCATTATCCTGTCCATAAAATAAAACGACACTCGCTAGGAGAAATCCTGTTTCCTGGGTTACATTAACTTGCAATAAGTGAAGTGTGCTAATGGAAGTTTCAGATTCTCTTCTTATTTGAGAACAGTTTAACAGGATTAGATTTTTTATTTTTTTTTCCTGTCTCCCATTTATATTGGACTTAAGTGTCCCATGACTGCTGATTTTTAGAATTTACATCCCTTAATTTATTTTTACTCCCTTTTTGGCATGGCTTTAGTTAGGCTGTGGTGGTGTCCTCTTGGTTATAATACATATAACCTGTGGTTGGTCCTGTTGGTGGTGGCGTCCCTGCTGTTGTTCTGGCTTCCGCTAAACTAACCAGCAGCACAATGTTTTGTCTCTCTCTTTCTGGTTTGCGTGTGTATCCTGTGTCTTTTAAAGGACCATAGACAAATCAGCAGAATTCGTGCTATTTCCATCAAATCCACCACTTTCAACACCTGCATCTCCCTCCCTTGTCCCGTAGGTTATCACGCATCGCTCTGTGTGTGTGCACACATCCATATCTTTTTACATACGTATAGAAATACATATAAGTATAAAAGATATTCAGGAAAAAATCTGCTTTTGTATGTAGCAATGTAGCAAGTGGATCAGTGAATGTTTCCAAACAAAGAGAAGAAACAAAAATAAAGGGGCTTTTTAAACTAACAGTTTTTAATTTCTATACTTTTTCTGTAGCCATCTATACAAATATCCACAGAATATAAAAAGTTAAAAGTCATTCCATTGTCAATCTGAATGTTCTGTGAGTCTATTTGACGAAAACTCTTTCTTTCACAGACTTACCCTGTGCCAAAATGTTATGCCCTACGTGTTTTGTGTTAGGAGGTGGGGGGGTTTATGGGTGTATTTCTTTATTCGTACAAGACTGCAATTATATTTCGTATCAGGTTTGCCTTTTTGCCTTGCATTTCGTCTGTCTGTGACTACATGGGAAATGAACGTGCAACTATTAAGACAGTAGCATTACATTCTTTGTAAAGCAATGGAGGAATAAATGATAGGACAAGATTTAAGCCAAAGGAAAAGTAAGAAATATCATAGCGTCACACAGCTCTTCCAGTTGAGAGTTCCATGTATACAAAAAGCACGGGCAGCAGAGAGGGGTATTTCTATTAATCGATTTTGGTCCATTGCCATGTTCATTCGAAGAATCAGCAAGTAGCAACAGTCAGCAAGGAAAAAAACCTGGAAATCAAATTTTTCGTGACTTTTTATTGAATTAGCGACTTGGCCATTGTGGTGGAACTGACTCGGCTCCGCTAGGGCACAAGCTATTTCACTTCAAAACAACCTGATTGGAATGATTTCTTTTGTTCCACTACTGGATGTGACCTTGTGTCCCAGCGGATTGTGATGTTCTGTGTGACTGACTTCCTCCCTCTCCCTTTGTGCACGTGTGCATAGTTAGTGATTCTGTCTATTAGACCAACCAAGTAAACATTTTTTGCCTTTTGGGAGCAGAAATATGACACTGGCAGTGGTCTGCGGTTGCTCCCTGTCACTATTGTTTTGGGGTCGGTTTTTTCCTGGTTTGCTTCCTGAAGTTCTGCTTTGTTGGATGAAGGAAAACATTTTTTGCCTGGAATAAGGTGTAATAAGGCAACATGTATGAAACTTGTTTTAATGTTCTGTTTTAATTAGGATCAAAGTTATAAAATTCAGATTTAAAAAGAAAAAAACAAAACTTTTTTTTTTTTTGAGGAATGATTTTAGCTTATTATTTAAATTGTTGCATTTTCACACTCAGTAAAAACCTTACAGAAAAGCTTTGACTGTCTTTTTCTATATGTGAATACTACATTTCCTAAATAACTCTAGGCATGCCATGAGTTTTCTTTGAACCTTAGGGATTTCCGTATGTACCTGCTGCCAAGGGATTTTCCCATTCGCCATGGGTTGCTGGAAAGCTCTTCTTTGGGTCCACACCCTGGTGATCTTACCTCTAAAGGAGAGCGTGAGACTGCTCTGGTTGCTTCTGAATGCCACAGAAGTGTGGTTTGGATTCCAACATTTGCTAAGACTTTTACTGTTCTGTAGTCTATTAGGTGAGAAACACAAAAAGATAAAATAAAATTAATTCCTGGGAGCGTGCTTGACAATAAACATTGTTCCTTGCCCTTAATTAACCTACAATGTCCTATTAACTTAAGCTTGAATTCTTTACCTAAGATATTTCTTCCTTTTACTTCTCCACCTCTACTTGTTTACCGCCATCCTCTTCTGATGAGAAGATAGGGGCAAAAAGGGCTAAAAATAACACCCTTTTGTGCTGTTCTAATGCACCAATCTTGTTTATTCCCCTAATGAAAACATTCCTTCTCATTGTCCATATTTTCATACCTGGCACCAATTTTGTGGAGGGGAATGTTATCATTTTACTCACTTCTACCCTCCTCCGTAAGATCTGGTAATCAATATTTCATTTGAATGTCTAAATTCCTCCCTCTCCTCCTCATCTTAAGGCTGCTTGTCCCTCTAGAGGCTCCTGAATGTGGAGTCTTCATATGAGATTCATAACAAATCTTATTCTGTAAGCATCATTTAACGACAAAATATGCCTTTACAAACGGGGAAGGCAGAAATGCAGTGTCTAATGAGAGTTTTTCTCCCCCGTCTGCACTCTTGATTTTCCCGTTCTCTTTTCAGATACTATACTGCAGCACAGTGATAAAGATTTCCCATGAAATCTCAGTCACTCTACCTTAATTTTCCGTCATTTGATTCAAGGTCATTTCCTGTGGTCATTATCTGTCCAACTCGTCTTCTGCATTTTAAAAAGCTTGTCTTTTCCACAGGAGCTTTCATATGTGTTTGTTAATGTATCACATTTCTGTAAATCAGTTCAATTCATTAATAATTGCATTATCGTTCATGAAGTGAAATCTTCTTTATCGCTGTCCTACTGTTTACATATTTGAGAAGGCCACTGAGGATTAAAACGTAATCAGTCTACATTGCAATGCAATTCTACTATTCAAAATAGTAACTTTAGAGAACAAACACACTCATAAAAACATAGATCTTTTTCAAATGTGCCTGTTTACATTTGGTAAATGTTATGCTTCTTATTTCACATGTGAATACCAAAGAATTTTTTTTTAAATAAAAAAAAACAAGAGAAGACTTTCAGGAGCACTGAAGCACTGTCTGTTTTTGTGGAGGGAGTTCCTGTCAATCAATATTTGATTATTTATTTTAAGAAAGCTATATCTTTACTTTTTAAGAAAATAAGAAAGGTCAATTTGCTTTGCTCCTGGCTCTTGCAGTGAGCTATCTTATTCCTGTTAACTGTAGTATAAATACTATTTAAATCACGTGCACTGCACATTAATGCAAGAAATAAATTTTTAATTGTGTATATGCACATATTGACACACAGAGAGCTCTTAAGGTGCTCCTATAACATATACAGAACCATGATATACACACACGTGTAAAACGGGCAGTTTGGCTGTTTAAATAGGTGTTCCTTTATAAATAGCTTTGATATTGACAGACTCCTAAATTAATTTTTTTTGTTATCTTTGTGTTTTTAAATAGTTAAACCTTTGTGCCTTAGATATTGTTCATTACTAGGGGAAGGTGAGTAGAATAAAAATGTAACAAGGAGTTTTGCACAACACTGGAAGGTAAATGCAATATTTTTAGATTGCTCATATGAACAGTTTATCAGTAGATTTTCTGCTTGCACATCCTGTGCAAATATATGTTAGGAAACTGCTGTGCCGTGCTAAAGTACAAAGTAGAATAATTACCAAAAATAAGTAAAAAGGTGGCAGAGTTAAAACTCTATAGAACAAAAAACAGAGACTGGTAACAAGATCCCTGCTTCTTAAAGCTAATTTTGGGGTTAAAGCATCAAAATTGGGATTTTTTTTCACTATTTTCGATGAAACCTTTCCAAAAAATAGAGATGTTTCCATTAGAAAATATGCAACTTTTAAAAAAAGGGAAAAAAGTTTAGATTGCTTTGTATTTGCTCTTATTGTTTTCAAGCAAAATTCTAAATTGTCTTTTCTAGTCACTTCGTGGTCTTTTGCCCCCAGATTATATAATCAGAAAAAACGTATTGCTATTTACCAATGCCAGAACAATTATAGAAAGTATAAAAATAATTAACACCCCATTAGAATTTGAATACTTTGAAAAATTTGTCTAATTGACCTGTAATACACAAAAGAAGAAAACACTGATAAATTAAATATCTGAGGAACATTTTAATGCTAAGCATGGAGTAATGGGCTTCTGCCCCTGTCACGTCCCACTCTCAGTAAAGAAGGGGGGTAAGTGACTTCAGATTCGTAAATTCCCAACAGCGTGGACTAAGGTGAGATAACTCTCAAGGTCTATATAGAAACATTTATTAGCTTCCCAAAATGGTTAGTATAGGTTTTAACAAGTCCACGATAATTGGTCATGTATATAACAAATGATGGCGAGTGGTGGGGTATACATACTGTTAATTAACAACTTATGGCAAAGGTCGTATTTAAGGTCGTTACTTAACAACTCTAACCATTACTTAACAATTGTAAGAGAAAAGAGAAACCGAGGGATAGAGAAAGGAAAAGACAGAGAAAAAAAGAGAGATAAAGAGATCAGCAGTCCTGGTTCCAGCGTCTTTTTCAGGGAATCTTCCCAGGCATAATCATCTTCTTTCTTGGGAAGGATCTTCCCAGGCACAATCTTCTTCTTTGGTTTCTTCCTTGTTCCCCCTCCAGGGGCACTTATTTTCCCCTTTTATGTTTGCTGAACTAGCATGGTCCACCCCCCTTGCTGAGGACAGCCTTGTCTCGGGTTTCTCCCTTCTGCCAGGGATTTGGGTGGAGAGACGAGTGCCACAGTCATACGTGTTTAGCATGATCTCTGTAATCTTCATTAGCATATGTGGGGTGTGCGCTTTCGTATGCATTTCACGGGTAATGAAGCAAAGGTCACTTCTCGGACACAATGACCTCGAGAACCGAGAACTAGCAAGCTCACCACGCAACTGGCAGAACTATCCTGTCTTCACAAGACAGTTCTCCCACACCTTCCGGCGCCAGAAGTGTTAGCCTTAACAGTTCTTTGAAGGCTAGGCCTGTTTTATTTATTTCCTTGTGAGTGAGGCATTCCATTGAAGGCTTGGAGGGCCTTCTGCTCCTCCTCAGGGAATTTACAGTCCGTCTCTTACAGCCCCCCTCCATGAGGTTGAAGCAGAATTAGATCAGCAGTAATTAAAAATAAATATTTAGACTTGTGTAAGATGGGAGATTGGTTTTGCCTAAGTTATGAGGGATATATTGATCGTCTTGCTTCAGGATATGAAATAATTGCCACTAGAGACTGAGGAGGAATTCTGTCCACCTCTCATGGTACAGCACTTTAGGTACATGGTGGGCCTTTCTGTCTTCTTAGGAGATACCAGTCAGACGTCACTGCCTGAAGCAAGGTGCCAACTGGAATTGATGGTCCATCATCGTTTTCAGTAATCTACTCTGATTTAGCGCAGAAGTATTATCTGAAGTCATGAAAGATCACACTAATCCATCGATCAGTTATTTTTTATTTATGTCATCTCAGTTCTTTGAGGTTACTAGAAAAATTCTGTTTCTCAAATTGGTTTTTGGATTGAAAGAAAGGAAAGGGAGCAACGCAAGATAAAACTGCTAACTGTAAATCTGTCCGACCTTCTACAGAGGTATGAGCACTTTTACTCAGAATTTGAACAAGAGTAAAATCAAAGGATTGGCTACAAAGAAAGCACATTATCCAGTGCTATGCACGTATTCCCACTGTCCCATTAAGAGCTGCCTTTTGTCTGCTGAGACACATGTAAGACAACTCTACATATGATCCGTAACTTGAGAGAAAAAAATCTGTCTTCTCTATCTGCCCAAGGAGTAGACTTTGATTTTGTTTCCAGAATTTGGTCTCATATTGTACCTGCGCTGAAATTCCCAGCACACTGGTAGATTGGTTCCTGTCTTCTGCTTAAGCTCCGTAAAAATTCCTAGTTCTCATAGTTAATGGCAGGAAGATGACCCAGTACAAATAGTTCATGGCAGAAAACGATCTAGTGCAAATCATAGCAATTTATAATTGATGAAACTGTTTATTTTGGCTTTGGTGAATTTTGTAATTCATTTTGTGAAGACAAACCCTGTAAGAAGTGTCAAGGATGGCCTTGAAGGCAATATTTATTGCCTTGTATAATATCTAGTCACTACTTACTGAACAAAACCTCTATTACCACTTTGTTTTACCTTTCTTCCTCTGTAGCTTATTCCCCAGCATCAAAGTTCAGAGGGTAACATGAAAATGAGGAGTGGAATTGTGAGGCTGATTGGATTTGATAGGAAGAAAGAAAATGAAGTTGGACTTTATAACCTATTTTTGGTATGGTATAGCAGTTGCCAAATTACGTTGAGTCTATTCCAGCAACCCTTCAAATGTTGCACGCATAAATCTATATTAATGACATTGAAGAATATGAATACAGGAAAGAAACTCCCAAAAATTCAGCATACTTGCTTATATTACCTGTAAATAATCCCTGGTTCTAGAAAATTTTATTACAAGATCATTAATTCCACATAAACGAGTTATGAGCAGGCTTAGTGATTCTGTACAGAGCATGTCAATGTCATTTACTCAAAAATCTGTAGAGATTTAGTGACAGCAGGTGTATTTTGGAATTCAGTACTTACTATGGTCTTGGGTTTTGAGAAGGAGCTGCTGATTTATAGACCATGTACGGAACCACTGAAAAGCATCTACTTTGTTCCCTTTTGCTATCACATCTTCTTAGAAAATTTTATCAGTATTACTGCATTATTCTTGCTGCAAATTAATCGGGGGCTGAAACAGCTGAAAAGGGATGCTGTGCTTCCAAACCAAAGAATAAATCTTCCATTGCTAAAAGCAGCGGTTATTTTCTTACTTTATTTTCTTTTATTTTGTTTTTCGCTCCCTGCTATCTAAGGTTTTCTGGAGCAATTGTACATGGTTTCTAATGTGCTATTTTATATTCTTGTGCCTGCTGGTATATAACTTTCAATTACCATCCGGTCAAAGCATAAATAAGCTTACTGGTTAGTATAAATTTGTTTTCTTGCAGAAAACATTTTAATATCATACATTAAGGGTTTTTTTACAAGATTTGTTGAATCCCCTCTCCTCAGTATTCTCACTTAGGAAGGAGGATCTGCTATGGGCTGGATTTTTCTAAGCAGACTAGATTGCTTTATGATTTTAATACTTTTAGCGAATTATGAAGAAGTTAGTTAATTGTCCAGATAAAGTTTTTAAAAACATGATTGAGGGAGCCATACATTATTGTAGCCTGTTGGGAAAACACTCAAATACGCACGCATTCCTCTAGAAGACTTCTATTTGTTTAAACTTTTCATTATTACTAATGAAGCTAATTTTGAGCAGTTTTAGAAGAAGGAATCAGGCCAGTCTCTAGAAACGTCAGTGCCACTAGGCGGAAATTTCATAGCTTTTTGCAGTCAGTGGCAGGCGTTAAGAGGACGAATGAAACAACGAATGCAAATACTGACCGTAAGTGTATCACAAACCAGACATATAACAGGTTAGATTCATAGCTTTCTTTAGATTCATAGATTTTTTTCTTTAGATTAACAGCTTTTTTTTAATATGCACTATGAATAGGAATTATTGCTTTGCTGGATTTGCTATAGAAGTCTGAGAAGTTAGCACTGCTACACTGCAAATCTAGAGTGAGCTTATGCTTTCCAACAAATGCTGCACCTTTGTCTTGGGCACTTTTGAACTCTCTTTCCCTTTTAATTAATTAAGTAAATTTTAATTTCCTTACCTTTTCCAAATAAGAAACTCCAGGGAGCGCTTTCAGGAAATTTCATTTACTACATATTCCCTGTTATCAACCCCATCAGACTGAATAAAAGGCAGAGAATGCAGTTTGGCTTTCATTACTTGGTATAAACTAGATTGTCATATAGGGGAAGCTGTTCTTCTGACCTTGTTTGCTCAAGCACTATTTCGGTACTATTTATAAACCACATTCTGTATTGTGCATCCCCCTTCTCAAATCACAGTTTATTTTAATGATCTCCATGGCTCTTATGCCCTGTTTTCCCTCTGTGAGCAGGTGGGGTTGGACAAGATGACCTCCAGAGATCCCTTCCCACCTCAACCATCCTGGGATTCTAAGATCTTGATAGTCAGTGTAAAGCCCTAAGGGCGAGGTTGGCACATTCTGTTGAAGTTCCCACCTTTACCAACGTTTAATTCATTTATATGAATGCTCTCTACTCAATATTCTTGGGTACCTCCTGCCTTGAGCACTATCACAAACCTCTTTATGCTGCTTCCATGTCCCCCGCATAGCTTGGGATAAATATTTGGGAGATGGGCTGTTGTTAAACAGTGCCATAACTTTGGGGTTTAGGTTTATCATACCCTTGGATAAGTGCCATTATCTTCAAATTAATTTTCAGCCAAAGCAGATAATACATTCTTTTAAAGTGATCCAAATGGATGATGTAATTAAAATGTTTATGGAAAATAGATAATTAAAGAAAGAAAACCACAGTGAATCTAGTTGCGTGAAGAGTAAATCTGAGAGACCTCTGCCCTCGTGTCAGGGGAGAAACTTACAGCACATGCTTTCCTCAGGCAGTCGCCAGGGATTTAGTTCTAGTGCACACTTTTTATCACAGGTTACAGACCTGAGAGGTGGGCGTTCTCTTTCTTGGAGTGAAACCACTCGAGGAATCCTTCAGGATTACAATCAGCTTGAATTCACTTTGCTCGTTCCCCTTTTCCCCTGCCAAAGCACATGTTCACTTCTAATTCATTCAGAAAGTAGCCTTAATAGGCTGCTTTTGAAGATACAGAAGTTAGTTTGCCAAACTGGTTTCACTTTTTTGTACTTCATGTAACCATCTGACTTAACATCAGGTTAAACTCCACACTAAACTGACTCAGGGTGTAGCTTTTAAGTGTCTCCATCTGCTGGCCCATGTATTTCTTACCTATCTATACGTCAGCAAATGTGCCTGATGAAGTAATGATGATTAATACTTTTATACATTATGACTGAAACTGGATATGATGGCCTCGGGGGGCGGAAATAGTTAGAATATTATGAGTTATTAAATTCCAAAAACCCATCGTTTAAGGACACTATCTTCACCATTTAGCAAGGCAGAGAATTCAGACTGTTTGACCAGGTGGCCATTGGCAACAGCAGGTATATATTGGTGTTTGGAAGGCTTTGGGACCTCTGGAAGAAGGACATGAGGCAGCCTAAAATAAAGTGAATCCCAAGTAATAAAGTCAGTGTTAGAACAAACATAAATAAATGTGTTAGGAATGTCAAGAAAGGGAAAGAATAAAAAGATACAGTTGGATGATTTACAAAAAGTATTTGCTTTGCCATTCTCTTGACCAAGGCTTCCTTATTCCCAGGAAGCCTGGCAGATACAGTATCTGAGTCCTATGAGATGCAGCAGGCTTTAGGCCAGCGTTAGAAAAGAGAAAAACCAACAAGCAAACCGGTAGCAGAGCTTATGATAGAGTGAAAATGCTTTGAAATAGATACCAATTTATGTGCACTAGCAAATAAGTAGTGTCCAC
Organism: Stercorarius parasiticus; assembly: GCA_013396915.1. Classification (NCBI taxonomy): domain Eukaryota; kingdom Metazoa; phylum Chordata; class Aves; order Charadriiformes; family Stercorariidae; genus Stercorarius; species Stercorarius parasiticus. Next base: position 407,411 of record VWZL01002311.1, on the reverse strand, counting down.
AGGCAGACTGAAAAGCAAAACTCACCAAGAAACCAGGGAAATCAGGAGGACTGCAGAAGTCCACTCTCTGTGAGCGCTCAGTGCTCTTCTGGGTGAGGGCTGTTTCAGTCTGATTACACCTGACTTCATTGTTGTTACCCACAGGCTTTCATGTCCTAATTTTTGAAAGTCACCTAGCAATTTGGTTCCGTCAGCCTTCGTTTTCACTGTCCTCTAATTTTGGAGGCATTTTTATGGCTTATCATGCGCATACAACAATGCAGTATCTGACAAACATGGACATCCAGATGCGCTGACTGCAATAAGGTACCATTTAAAAATATTTACACTTCATAAAAAAATAAAAAGCCTTGAAATTCAGCAATAATCCTGGAGCAGGCTGGAAACATCAGGAAACTTCAGTGCCTGTAGCTTGACAGATGCTTCAGGTTATGACAGAAGCAATTCTGTAGACTTTATACCACTATATGTGTATGACATGTATGTACATTATGTTATTTTTTTCTTTCACCAGTCCCCTCTGTTACTGTCTGCTGGCTTCTCAGGGCGTTTCATAAGTCTACTTGAACGTATTCACACACAAAGGAAAAAGAAATTTGGGTGCCTGCATGATTTTCTATTTTATAAGTAGGATTTCTTTTAAGTGTTTTAGAAAAGCAGCAACAACTGAGAACACTCAGCCTGTCCTTTACGTTCATTCAGGTTTTGAACACAGACAGGATAATCTTTTCATGGAATCTACCGGGCAAGCATCTTTTAATTGCGCTCAGCCCTGGGTAGTTAGAAAAAGAGTAAAAACAGAACCACTTTCCTCAGCTTCCAGAAATCTACAACTTGGGGAAAATGGTGAACTAGAAGTGAATTTCCCAGTTTGAATTTGCTAGCCCTTCATCAATCTTTCTTCCATCAATTTTCCCGTGTAAGATGGTATGTCCTTAGTATTGCCCAGGCTGTGACGTGCACATTTAGAGTGTAGCAATGGAAGTTTCTTTCGATCTTATTGTTTTATTTGGCTTACTTTTAGTATTTGTCTTGTAATTACAGTTACAGCTCCTGGTTTAGTGCACATTTATAAGCTACTGTAGTTTTTATTTTGAAGTAAAAGGGGAGCAAAAAGAACTGTTAGCATCTGGCAACCACACCTTGATTCATCCGAGCCCCCAGAGTCTTGGTATGGTGCATTAATTTTTCAGTTTGTAATTTGCCAGCTGCATTTAATGGAACCAATTTTCATTACATCTGTTCTATGGTTCAAAGAGCTCTTTAAGTTGCCAAAGGGGGCCAGCTTCACACAGATTCGGAGAGGGTGCTAATACACTGTATCTTGAAGTATTAGATAACTAGGGATGGTTTTATAGCAAACAGATTATTTTTTACAGAGGCAAATTCTATATTCATGACTTGCCACTATTAGAATTCAAATTTAAACTGCTTAAGTCTCTTCCTCAGGAACCATATATCGATTTTCATGTAATTTTCTTCATAATACCCTCTGATTACTTATCTTTCCAATCAATGATATAATTCTATTTATTGGTGAAATAAGACGTAATCATACATGAGTAAATCCTGTTTTTAAACTAAAGAATAGTTTAGAAAAGTTTTCTGATTAAATACTAAAAGATATGAGGAATAACTCTGTGTAATTTTCAGCACTAAGACAAGGCTTTCTTTATACCGAAACAAGCTCACATTACCAGGACAACTGCACACGTTATGCATAATTTTTACCTTCGTAAAATGTGTAGCAGTTGTATGGTATTAAATTCAAGATTCCAGTTGGCAGCAACTTTCAATGAAAAGGTTTTTCCTCATGGGCTGAAGAAAATTTGAAATGTTCTACTGCACTTTGAAGTTCTAAAGCATCAGCCATATGGGAATTACAAAGCATTAATCCTGAAGAGTTTCCACCTGACAGTCATGAAATAGCATACCTGTGTGAAAAGTGACTCAGTTTTACTTCCTCAGGCAATACTTTCCTTTTTTTCTGCTGCTTCAGAAATATCATGCATCATGTCGTAGTGAGAAGATGGCCTTGGAATGGCTGGATCCTTTTGAAATCTACAGTATCGCTGTATTTATTTAAGACATTTCAATGACATTTATAAAAGTTGTTTATTCTAGGAGTTTTGTTCTAGTTTGATAAGCCATGTGAAAGTTGCTCAGAAAAAGTAATCAAGAAGTTATTTTCACTGTGTTATTTTAAACAGTTGGTTTTTGTAAGGCTAAAAACCTAATAATAAGACCAAATATATTGGCAAGGCTTCATATGCAATTTGAAAACATTACAGACAAGGTAATGTATGTACAATACTCTATTTCTCACTAGTTTGCGGGTTTCTTTGCTATCAGTGGGATTATCTCCTGGTGATTTCAGTCAGGATGGGGGCCTAAAATAACAGTGTCATTTCAGGAAAAAATTATTTTCTTGCCTGTGAAGTATTTCTTCTATGTTGTTTTTCTGAAGGACAAAAGCACACATTTGCTGTGCCTCTTTGACTTTAGCAATACACCTGTTGTGCTTCAAAAAAGTGGTATTTTAAGAGTCCTATTTTTCCTCTCTATTGCAATACGTTGTGTATCATAGAATCCTAGAATCCCAGGTTTGAAGGAACCTCAAGGATCATCTGGTCCAACCTTTCTTGGCAAAAGCACGATCTAGACAAGATGGTGCAGCACCCTGTCCAGCTGTCTTAAAAATGCCCCATGTTGGGGAATCCACCACTTCCCTGGGGAGATTATTCCAACGACTGATTGTTCTCATTCAGAAAAATTGTGCTCTTGTGTCCAACTGGAATCTCTCCAGGAGGAACTTGTACCCATCACCCCTCATCCTTTCCATGTGACTCCTTGTAAAAAGGGAGTCTCTGTCGTCTTTGTAGCCGCCCTTTACATACAGGAGCATGGTGATAAGGTCTCCCCTGAGCCTTCTTTTCTCAAGACTGAGCAAACCCAGTTCTCTCAGCCTTTCCTCACACAGCAGGCTGCCCAGTCCTTTGATCATCTTGGTGGCCCTTCTCTGGACCCTTTCCAGCCTCTCCATATCTTCTTGTATTACGAGGACCAAAACTGAACACAGCGTTCCAGGTGTGGCCTGACCAATGCTGAGTGGGACAATGACTTCTTTGTCTCTGCTGGTGATGCCCTTGTTGATGCAACCCCGCATCCTGTTGGCTTTCTTTGCCGCAGCAGCACACTGTTCACTCATATTGAGTCTGTTGTCCACCAGGACCCCCAGGTTCCTTTCCACAGAGCTGCTCCTCAGCCGTGTAGATCCCAGCCTGTCCTGTACACCTGGATTATATTATCCCAGGTGCAAGACTTTATACTTGTCCTTGTTGAACTTCATGAGGTTCTTGTTAGCCCTCTCTTCCTGCCTATTGAGGCATACTTCTCTTTGCAAGAGAACATTATAAGAAAACTCTTGCCATTTGATTTGTACCAATTTCATTCCGATCCCAGCCTGAAATAAAGCAGGAAACATCTATTCATGACTGTTCAGTGATGGAAGGAGCAGTAACATGGGAAGGTTTTTTTATGTTGTTTCAGCAATAAGCTGAAAGCAACAAGGGACCCGTCTCCCAGCACAAGCAAGATCAATCACAAGCTGGCCATGTGGCCTCCATTTAGGCTTTACATTGGTCGTTTTGTAAGGTCCGCTGTTTAGGCTTTGTAAACAGGCAATTTCTTTTTCCAGGTAAGAGAGAAAAAACCCAACAAACGCTTCTCTGAGGATTCTGATCTTTCATCTTTTCTCATTACATGGAAGCATAAGAAAAGGTTTTGTAGCATTTATTAAGCACTCTGGCAAACAGCAGGACAGTGATGTTTCCCCCTTCCCCTGTCTCCCCAGTTTATTTTATGTTCACATTTACATTTTCCAAAAGTAAAAACAAATCTTGCAGTGGTTGGTGGTATTTTTTGTCACTGAAACTGACTGAATGGGGGGTTGAACATGAATTCATAGAATCATAGAATCGTAGAATGGATCGGGTTGGAAGGGACCCATTATGAGGTAACCGTACAGAAGTCCTTGGAAGAAGGAAAGGGCTGAGGAGAGGGGTGAAGAAGGACACTCACTCCAGGGCTGTATTTCACCTGCAAGATTCAGTGTCACAGAGTTTATACACTGGGAAGTGCAGAGAAAGACCAAGAACACCCTCAGAAGGGAAACAAAGGCTTCTCAAGTGTTTTTGTGTTGCATTAATTAGTATGGAGGGATGCTCCGCACTCATTTCAAATTATAATTTGCTACAAAAGAAACAGCTGGAGGTGTCTGTTATGCTCTGCATTGCCACAACTGGAGACTAACAAAATAGGAAAAATTTATAAAACATGGTGATGTAAAATGAACTTTACTAGCTTTCACTGAACCATTTGAGCTTTCCTGTACACAAATGCAATCTAATTCCTTCCCACATCTCTGTACCTCCTGTTTTCATTTCCCAGTATATTTAGATGGACCTGGAATTAATTGTTTATATACAATAAGCATCAAAATATTTCCATTGCAAAAACACAAAAATAGCTGCGTGTGTAGAAGTATGAGCAAAAGCATGTAACTTCTAAATATATATATCATTCCAAAATACAATGTTTCTTTCTTTATAGTACAGACTTGCCCCCGTGCTGAGTATGGCTTAGTCCACATACTGATTTTCCATGGCCCATCTTTTGATTATAATCGAACTCTTGTGATTTAGATGTGGAACATGGACATTCCTCTGACAAAATCAAGATGGTGAAAGTTGAAAGAAATAAGTAAAAATGACTTACATTGTTATCTGATGCTGCTAGTCAATCAAAAACACGCAACAGTTTCTTACCGATGGATGCGGTATATTGAATATCTGTTTATTGGTAACTGGACTCGGTGACACAATGAAAGGTACTAGATACAACCAAGCGCTTAGGAACCTATAGCGCAGAGCCTGAATTCTGGGTTTTCCTTCCTCCCTTCTGCAGAAGTCAATGCTAACTCCTGACCTACAGCATCACGTTTCCTCCTCTGCCTGTCTTCACTTTCTGGCCCCATCCATCATTCCCCTCCCGGACCCGTAGATAGCTTTGATGGCGGGGGCAAGGCAAGGGAAAAGCGGAATTTGAGATTTAACTTTTGGGGTCTAAATTAAATGTCAGGATTATCACATCTTGATGAGTACACTAGGCCGTCTGTAGATGATGTGAGGAAAGAGTGTGGGGATGGACAGGTGGAAGCACTGTTTATCCCCTTTGTGTCACACCTTAAGAGTGACCATCAGATTTTTTTCATATTCTCTGTTGTGACCAGTCCACCGGTTTCAAATCTTTAAAAGAATGACCTAAATCTGCAGTTAGTCGGGGTAGGTCACAGATTGAGTACTGAGGTCTTCAAGAGAGAGTCTGTTTTAGGTATTTATAAATAAACACACACTAAATTAGGGCACTTTTGTGCATGGTATCTCTGAAGACATTTTAACTACTCTTGTTTTGTCCTAAAATGCAGAAATTTCAACCCTCATCCCACTTGAGGTGCCTAAGTTTCTTTGCTTTGCCCAAGCTTCATTTATCGTCATTGCAGAGATTTTAAAAAAATGCTCAAGAAAGTTTTATGTTATAAAAAGACAGCACCTATCCTGTACATTTCATCAAAATAGACAGTCAGATCTGGTGTAAGTTGGTAGCGGGATCCTACCAGCATTTTGACTCAAATTCTTTTCGATATGCGTTAGTGATAGAAAATGTACAAGTTAAATGACCCATATTTCTGTCAATTCCGATTGTGACAGGAGTATGCTTACTTATAGAAGTTTCTTTGTTTCTTTTCAACCTTTTCCTCAGCATCGGTCTTTATTTTCTTCTAAGAAGCTTTGGAATCCTGCAGGAATTTAGCCAGCATAGTGTGCATACCTTTTGCTTGGAAAGAACCCAACAGTCTGCTAGCAAAGAGTAATTGCTGTCAGTGGGCACAGAGCTGTGCAACAGGACCTTCATGAACTTCTGATTTTTTAGCTAGAAACCAAATGCTTAATCACTAATCTCGGTGTATTTTAGCCTACAGTATGTTAAGATCATCCGTTTTTACATGCATGTTTCTCTAGCGGATGTATGACGTGACATCAGTACGCCAGGTGATTCTGATTTTGATCCTATGCAATTCCATGGGGAAGACTGTCTTACGTGCGTCACCAAAGTCGAACTCCAGGCTTTTCTAAGGTTATTTTTCGAAAAATTCTCTTGAGAAAGAAATTGAGTTAGTTTTGCATAATCTGTGTTATATAAACCAATATCACTTAATATTTTCACTTTCGTCTAGGTTAATCTTAAAAAGGTTTAATTATTCCAGCATTTTCCAAGGTATTGGGAGCAAATCCACTATGCCGAAATTTTTTTTTATTTCCCAGGAGTACATACCCTCATTTACCATTTGCTCTTCTGATACTTCATGTAACTGCTAAACACTTGGATACTGCTGATGCTGATGCTTTTTTGCACAATCGGCTGAATTTATTGGGTCTGCTATTTTTGATATATTTAAGTTGTCTAAATAGTGTTCAATATACTGTCCTTCCCAAGGCTTGCTCATTACTCCTTTCCTCATTTGCTGCCACTATTAGAATCTCTTTTCCTTTATGATTTTCAGTCCAGAGTGAAACAAAAGCTCTCTTTTGCAAATCTTTCTTCCATTTAGTGAGTTACTTTCCCTATTTCTTCTTAGCTTTCACTTTCACTTTTTCTCCCCTTGCTCTTTGTGAGTGCAAAGAGCACTGAATGCAGCCCGGCCCCCTTTCGTCTCTTTTGGAATACTCCCTTTTGTACCTTACTTGATACAATTGTTGGCTTTTGGGAAAGAATGCGGTCTTATCTAAATACTGTTTGATTATCTGTGTTTCTTTTCGAACTTTAATTTCTTTGACATTTCAAGTTGGTCTGCCAGCACAGAGTAAGCTACAGAAGTGAGACCACAGAATAATGTCCTTAAGGCGAGATTTTGCCTGATTTATGACTAGGAAGTACATCATCGGTGCTACCAGAAGTAGTTGCTGTTCTTGTTTCCTTTGTGCATATGAAGTGCACAAATAAAATGGAACAAAATACTTTTTTCAGCAACGTCCAAGATACCTGACAAAATTGCCACCGTGAATTTCTGTTTTGTTAACTTTTTCATAAAAAAAATTAAATTTTGCATGAAAATATTTAAATGGCAATGAAAGCAGTCAACTTTCTATATTTTTATTTGTTAGTAGTACAGTTGCATGTGAACAACTGTAATAATTAGGACCAAATATGCAACAAATTCATTTCTGCATAGTAATACCCTGAGCATCCCATTGACTTCAGGGAGTTAGAATTGTATGACATCCCCGAATCTGACCAATTAAAAATGAATTAGATTACTGTTAATATAGTTGAATAATGTTGCATACAAGGAATGCTGAAATAAAAAATCGATTTAAATAATTGTATTATGTTTAAAAAAATTAAATTCCTTCCTACTTCGATGGTGCAGCATGTAATGGTGTTGCTCTGCAATATTTCAGTTCAGTTAAATGTCTCATTAAGAAAAATCAACTTGCTGATCTATCATTCCTTCGCAGAGTAAATTTTAATGAGTGAAATTTCACTAATGAGTAAAATCCATTTTCCAGAGAATAATTTCTCTTTTATGGAGGCTGAGTGCATTTGTAATAGGCACGTTTAGGTTTAAAATTATTATTGCTCCTACATTGGTTACTGTTTAGTGTATATAAGAGGAATATTTTCATGAAATTTAAAAGAATTATTCTTTATTTTAAATATCTTAATTATTTGAAGTCTTTTAAAAACTGTTGGACTGCTACCTTCCAGAAGTAAGGAGCTTTTCCATATTGTGTATTTTAGTGAAATAATCCATATTTATATATTTATCTCAACTGAAAATTACCAAGTTATTTGGACTTGACACAATACTAAAAAATGTAGACCTCACAGCCTTCTCCATACTGACCCAAGGCATTTGGGTACCTAGTTTGAGATTTATTCTTAACATAAGCTATCACACTTTTTTTTTTGTTTGCACAAATATATACATCTCTTTAATTTGACGGAACTACAACCCTGTCATTGGAGCAATGTATTCTGCAATAGAGACCAATGTGTGCAAAGCCGAGTTTTGTTCAACACGTGGAAAAGAGGAATATTCAATTCTGCAGCCTAAGTCAGTTAATTTTCTGCGTGTTTCTGTTGTCATTGTAAGGGGGACTGTTTTTGAGGCTCATACGGAAGAGAAACATGGTGAGAATCTGTTGTACAGATTCACATCTGTGTTACTGTTAAGACGAGTTTTTAATTATAGGTAGACCACCTAGCATTACAGTTAATTGCCTCCAATTGCTTTTTTCATTTCCTTGTAACTTACAACAATTGTTAATTGTTCAGGCACAGGTTCTCTATTCCAACTAGTTTGAATAAGGGGAAAGATAATAAATGCTTGGGAAAGATAAAATGGTCTATTCTCTGAATGAGGTAGATATCTAAATTGCGAATGATCATATAATTTAAAAGGCATTTGATTTTATCATTAGTTTAAATGAATGAATAAGTGTTTATAGGTTACTCTTAATTTTCGACGTTTGCAGTTGTGAGTGCTTTGGCACTAATGTGTTAATCCTAATCAAATCTTGCATTTGGTTTCTATTTTTCTGATGTAACATATTGTTTATACTGTCACCATAACACACTGAGGGATTGGACAATACTTAATATATAGAAAGACAAAAGCAGGGTAGCTTTATGAAGAAACACAAAAGCAGGTAATAAGAGGGTTGAAACGTATCTTGCTAATTCTAGCCCATTTTTCACTAACATATTTACTTATGTATCCATCTACTAATTTAATTCGCACTTTGAAGATCCAGATGAAACAGATACAAACAGCGGGGTAGGTTAATAGGAACAAGAGAAAAAAAAAAGAGCAGGGGGAACACCAAAGACAGATGCACACCTTATGTTGAGAGCTATGGGGGGAAGAAGAATATGACATGATGTGACAAGGCATCACCAAAAAAAGTGGGAGCTTAAGTGGCATGGGAAAGAGGATGAGGGGAAGACCGCTTGGTAATACCTCCGTATTCCCTACCTGTCAGCATCTCTTCTCTGAGACTGATGGGGCAGAAGGATCTGCTCTACTCTACTAAAGCACAAGTTCCTCCTTCAGCAGCAGAGTAACAAGATTCAGGAGCTAATGGAAGAAGTGTTCAGGAAAGCAACTGAGTAGTCTTGAAAATGCCCAAAAGAGAGTCTGTAAATTCTAAACTCTCAATCAGTAATATTTAGAATTTCTAAAAATAGCTTTGACTCGATGTAATTTCTGTCAGCTGAAAGCTACTCTTAGTTGTTGAATGCTGCTGTAGTCTGTTGCTGTTGAGGGCTCGCAGGGATTTTTGATCGCCTGCTTTAAATCCTGCAGCTCATATGCCTGACAGAGATATCCTGTAAGGAGTCTTTAGTTTTATTTGGGTGAACCTGCTCAGTTGCCATGGTAGGCGATGGTCAACTGCCTGCCAATATCAGTGGCAGCATCTTATTGATATGAAATTAATCTTTAAGTATCTGCTCCTTAAAGCACAACAGACACACGTAGCTCTTTCTCAGTTTTGCAAATCCAATATCAAATCCTCCACAGTGCCATTTTTCATTATCTTCTCCAAAGATGCTATACTTTTTATATTTTCTTCTACATTGTATTGTACACCATTTAAACGGCATTGCCATTCTCAAAGATCTCTTTCAATTAAAACTTGGAGAAAAACATGAACAAATCTTTCAAAACGGATGATTCCAGGCATTTTGGATGAAAACTAACATTTACCTTTTGTTTTGCTTTGTTTCTGTCTTCGGAAAGAGGTTTTCCTGTTTCAACAGTCTGTAGCTAGCAGTTACTTAAGAAGAACACATTTAGACTATCTAGTTTACAAAATGTGGGACAAAACACTGGGATTTTGTAAAAATAATAAGAACCTAAAAGAAAGAGTCTCATTTTGAAAGACATATGATAAAAATACCTGTATTGAATTTCCTAGTCATTAAGAGAATAATGGCTACTCACATTTCCCAAATGCAGTCGTCCAATGTTTAGAGAAATCTTTATTAAGAAAATGACCAGACATAAAAAGTCCTTCTCTTGTAAGTGTAGGCACTTAATTGACTGCTCTGATCATTAAAATAAATTAGACTACATTCTCCACAACTCCCCATGGAACTTTTATCTCGAGAGAGAATTGTAAAGCAATTCACTCTCGCAATGCGAAACAGAAAACCGTGTTTTCTATACAGCGGCTCTGCCCAAGTATGTGCATTTCTTTTTTCCCTTCTCTTTGGTCTGTCTTCCCTTAAACCAGATTAGTTAAGCTGCGTTTCACTTCCTTTCTCTTTCCTTCTCTACAAGGCAGAGTTCAAAGTCTGCTTCAGTCTTGTCACTTTATTTTTGAAACTTCAACGAAGTATGATTTACCAAAAAAGTCTAACGTTCATGTGGTGTAAGAGCTGTAGTTGCGGGTAGCAATTTAGTTAAGCATTGCTTCCAAGGTACCTCACTTTTTGTGACTTTAACTACTTTTGCATTCCACATGTTAATCTAGTATTTCTCCTGCACAAAGCCTGTTACACTAATACGGTGTCACTCATGTTATCATCCCAGAAAGCATTATCACGCAATTGTTGATGTAACCTTTATATTTCTATTGGATTTTCTGCCTGTTTTTTTTTTTACTTATTATCAAAGATTCTGTGTCCACAGTTTCTTACGAATTACTTTGTCTAAGGTGATCTTGAAAACTTTCTATTCGCTTTCTAGGTGCCATATGAATCTTCGAATGATAGGGCTTGAGGGTATCTCAAAGGGTCGTTTAATCTTCTGCCAAAGGCAGAATCTGCTGTGCTTACGTCATTCCTGTCAAACATTTTTCTAACCTGCTCTTAAGGACCTCTAACCTCTTCAGGTAAATTATTATGATGCCCTTCTACAATTATAGTTTGAAAGATTTTTCTTAACCTCTAACTTGAGTCTTTCTTGTTACAGCTGAAATTCAATAAATCTTACCCTGTCCAACAGGAACATGAAGTATATTTGCTTTCCCTTTGTTCATGTGTTCTCCCTCAATCTTTTTGTTTTTCTAAATCCATTCTTTCTAGAACTCTGAGCTGTATCTTTCTCAAAGCTGGGTTCCTAAAATTGGACCCAGTAAGCACCTGGTGTGTTACCAGTGCCAGACAGAATGGAAGATTGATTTCACGTGTCTTGCAAGCAACCTTTCTATTGTTGTTCCCAATCTGATCGCCTTTCCCGTAGCAGTAAAATGTTTGTTGACTCTTGTTGAGTGTGTGATCCGGTGTGACCCCGGATTCCCTTCTACAGAATTATCAGCAAAATAATCCCTGTCCCGCAGTTGGTCATTCGAGCCTAAATGCCGCATCATCAATGAAAGGATTTGATCAACTTCTTGATCTCGTCGCCTCTGCTCTGAGACACAGAAATAACTTTAATCATGAAAGGACACACACTGAGCTTAATCTTTCATCTTAGAACTTCTGCAGAAGTATAAACATATCGTATTACCAGCCACTGCAGTTTTTGTAATTTGACAGATTGTTTTGGAAACTGTGTCTTCTGTAACACTGGCAAATATTTTCTGTTGGTTTTCAGAGATTCAAGGTTTCATTCAGGGTCATGTATAGATGTGTATATCTTTATATATATGAACACTATTACTGTTTTTAAGATTCTTACCCTACAGAAGTGACTTAAAAGAGAGACAGATAAAATGATACTATCGCCACATTTTCAGATTTCTTAAAGGACTCTGAATATCAAGCATCAACTTAATGCTTTTTCTTTTCATTAGAGCTCCGCTTGTTTCATTGAAGGTTTGCTAATTTACTTTTTGAAATGCAGCTAGTAACCTTCGTACATTTCATAAAAACGTGATACTTCATTGTATTGCTACAAAATAATTACAAGAGGAATTAGACATGTAATATGCAAGGACCAAAAAAACCCAGATCTATATGATTATGTAGAAAAGGCAATCACAGGAACAGAGAAATGTGCCTTTTCAATGGCGTAGTTATATTTTCTTTGGATCAAAGTATCTTTTAAGAGCTGTCATATGCTGGGGAGGTGAATGAATAGATATAAGGTACTCCTTCACTTTCCCTCTCATCATAAATTTCATTTCCTTACAAAGATCTCAATTAGAGGTTTTTTCATTTTCATCAGGAAAGAGAAAGAATGACACATCTTGGATGCTTTAAGGGGATAACATTGTATTTTAGTATAATTTGACCTTTTAAATAATGGTGTCATGTATTTGCTTTTGAGGACCTAAAGTAAGTGGTAGTTCAAGACAAGCTGTTACATTCTTGGCTGCGATCTGTTTTCAATTTAAAATAATTCCTTGCTTTTCCCAAAATCATGCTCTTCCAGGCTGGCATAAACTAATGAGGCAACAAAAATGAAGTTATTTTTAGAAAAATACGCTAGGGGGCTTAAGTTCCTATGAACAACTGGTGACGTTCTTCAGGCTGTATTCAGCCATACTGAGGTGCGACTGATTTTGAACCCCTTACTTTGGCTCTATCAACATGAGGTTCCAGATGTAGAACATGACATTTTGGGGAGGGACCTTGCATGTATCTCCTCAAATTCACCAGATTTTTCCCTGGAGACTTGCTTAGTAGCCTGCAACTGGTAAAAATGTGGTTATTCCAATAGTGGATTATAGGACAACCTGATATTGTTTAAATATGATTAAGTCTTCTTTACAGAAGTTAAATAAATCGGTGCTTGCCAGAACTTAAGAAGGGTGAATGTGATGCAGGTGCCTGTGTTTTTTCGCAGCTACAGGTCCTCTCTCTCACCAAAGAGAGGAGGGATCATTCTTCTCTTTTCTTCCCGCTCTCCCTCACTTATTTTCTTCTTTTCCAGCTTCCAGACTGCAATTCTGTGCCCTTTCATTAACCGTGGGTATTTCTATAATCCTTCTCTGAGCCATTGAACACTTTAAAAAGGCAGAAAATTATCCAGGTTGAGTTTTACTGCCGTTTAGTGAGTTCCATTTGCCTTCGGAGGGGTGCAGTGCTAACAGGGAAATGCAGAGAGTGGAATAAAGGAACAAGAACTCCCATTTTTAATGACTGTGAGTCGTTGAGTTGGTTCAGTGGCTCTTTTAGAGCAATAGTCTCACTACGCTGCATAAAAATACTGCCTGTCCCTGCAAATCTTGTTTTCCTTATCTCCATAAATGATCATGTCTTCAAAATGATGATTGGCATGAAGGCAACTTTTATCTAACTTGTAAATCATTCATCCCTAGTATATACTAATCAAGATGTACTTTGTTGTTGTCACAAACAAGATAATTTAACCAAATAATCAAATAGAAGAAGTCATCAGTGGCAAATAATGACTTAGCAGTAGAAAATGCGTGTTATTCTGCTTTGTGCAGTACAGGCTCTTTCTGGAAATTAAAGGAGACGCAGTCCTTGAAGGTATTTGCAGAAACATGAAACATGCGGTGCCAAAGCACACGCAGCTCAAATTTGCATTTTACTTATAATGTATGACTTTAAATTCCAAAATTAATGGAAGAGGAGATCGTCTATTTGGTCGGCGAGCAGGAATACACTCCAAGAGCCCAGCAAGGAGAAACTTCAGCAGTTACAGGGGTGATTGCTTTCCTGCTATGTGTTTTGAAAATCATGCAAAATGACATGGGTTTGCATGTTTTGGCAGAATAGACCTTTTTCTTTTTTTTCTGATAGTGGAGATTGGCAGCAGTGTGGACTTTTCACATTTTCTGCCTTTTGGTGGAGCTTTTTCCTTTCCGTTTTAAAGTCGTTTGCTTAGATTTTTTTTAATTTTCCCTTTATTTCCTCTGTTCTTCAGTTGTTTGGGATTTTTTTGTTTATTTAGGCATTTTTGTGGGGATTTTTTAGTAGTTCTCTGTGGGGCTGCTGTTCTTGCTCTGCTTTTTTGTATTTGTTCTGATGTAATTTTTTTTACGTTAATCTAAATATCTGTCTTTGGTTGCTTCTGGTGCCTCCTAGGGACTTCTGCAGCTAACATTTTTTGTTATTTAAAACACCTGATATATGTAAAATTTTGACATCCCTTTTCAAAACTTGGGCATCCCTTTTTGATTTAATGGAAAATGTTGATTTCTGTTCTGTAATCTCACTCTCAAGGAGGAGTCAAGTAATTGTCACGTCATACAGCTGACACACGTCAAGAATAATGGTAAAGGCAGTAATTGGTTATCATTGTAATTATTCAACTTTCAGCAGAAAAAGTACTGTATTTAAATGTCATTTGTAACTGATATAGGTGTAAAATACACTGCGGTGGTGACAAAACGATCATCTTGGCCTGCCACTAAAAGAACATGTATTTTGGTTTGTTCCCAAAATAACTCCAAACAATGCTCAAAACCAGCCTGATCGCCACATTTAAATGTAAAATAAGATATTACAGACCAGCTGCTGAGTTGTTTTATTGACCTATAGCAACCTTTTTTGAAGCTGAAACCTTTTTTAAGAAGAAATGCAAATACATAATATAAATCTGTAGGTATTACTATATAGGACTAATTTAAGAGGTTATTCATCAAAATGTATTTCTTTCAAATGGCCATCATCTATCCTGCAATAACAGTTATCATTCTTCACCAAACATCAAAGCAATACAGCACAGAATACAAGCACTGTAGATCAAAGAGGGGAAAAGGTATCTTTCAAAATAAGCACTTGACAGAAATAATGAATATTTGAACTTGAAGACTGAATTAGAGTATTGGGCAAACTTGATGGCTACTGTCTTGCATTGTTATATGAGATTGAGATTTTGTAGTTGTTTGGAATTCCTACACTCTTAGCAGACTCTGCTAGAGTTACCATAAAAATGGCATTCTCCAGCTCTAAAAATTAGCTGATATTACTCACAGATTTTCTTCTCTCATAAAAAGCAACATGAATTCATGAAGATAGGGGTGAGAAATGACTTTTGCTCTGGGAAAAATTGCGGTTTAAGAGGTAGCGGAAAAACTCAAGACTTCACTTAAAATAAATCAGCATCCTGAGTTTATGGCTCAGAGCAGTGAAAACTTCCCATGATACATTTCATACCTTAGCAAAAGATTTATTTTGCTTTTCGAACAGATTCTTCAGATCTATCTAAAAATTGCTCACAGGGGAACTTGCACGTGTGATCAGCTGTGTAAGTTGGATGAATTGAAACGGTCCACATTTCTACAGAATTTTTCTTGTTTGATCTGACCACAAGGAAAAAAAATAATCTAAAATTCTGGACTAGATAGATATACATACCTATGATATTTAAATTTGTCAAACCTGAAACATCACGACTGTTGTCCTTTCTGGAGTTGAATCTGGTGAGGGACGTCAAATGCAATGAGAAGGGCTTCTATAGGCGCATAAGTAGCAAGAGGAAGACTAGAGAAAACCCAAACCTGCTGGGGCAGGGGCACGGGTGATATAGAGCACAGAAAAGGCTGAGGTACTGAAAGCCTCCTTTGCCTCGGTCTTTACTAGTAAAAACAGCCTTCAAAAATCCCTGCCGGAAACCAGGGGAAGAGGTCTGGAGCAAGGAAAATGTACCCTTGGTGGAAGAGGATCAGGTCAGGGAATACTTAAGCAAACTGGACATATATAAATTGATGGGCCCTGGTGGGATGCCTCCATTAAAGCTGATGGAGGTGGCTCATGTCATTCCAAGTCGGAATTAATTCACAGGGGGCAGTCAGGCATTACCAACCTGATATTTTTCTACGATGAAGTGACTGGCTTGGCGGATGAGGGGAGAGCAGTGGATATTGTCTTCTTTGACTTCAGTAAGGCTTTCAACACTGTGTCCCAGAATATTTTCATAGATAACCTCTTGAAGCGTGGGCTGGATGAGCAGACAGTGGGGTAGACTTAAATATGGCTGACCGGCTATGCCCAGAGGGTTGTGATCAGTGACAAAAAGTCTAGTTGGAGACCAGTAACTAGTGGTGTACACCAGGGGTCAATACTGGCGCCAGTCCTGTTCAACATCTTCATTAATGGTCTGGATGATTGCTTAACTGCAAATGCACAGTAAAATTCTTCATTTTAGTTTGATCATGATATTGTTGATCTTCATTTTGTTTGGACAATACTGGTTTGTGATAAATTAGCTTTCTGGTTCAAAGGGTGCCAGAAAATTAAGAAAAACTTAGCTTACTGTCTTTCGATTCAGGTGTCTTCTGTCATTTATATAGCCTCAGACTGGAAAGCAAGCGTATCTGACAAACTATTTCCAGATAAGCAAAAGCAAAGAAAATCCTGACTGCTACCTAAACCATCAGAGATTATTTTGAGGCTTTCAAGATTCTCTTTTATTTTCAGAAGTAGAAGGTTTTTCCTTTCCCTTTTCCCTTTTTCCCTTTTCCCTTTTTTCCTTTTTCCCTTTTCCCTTTTCTCTCGTCCCTTTTTTCCCTTTTCCCTTTTCCCTTTCCTTTTCCTTTTTTCTTTATTATGTGCTTGTACAGCGTTTGTGCTTAAGCTCATAATGAAGCGCTTTTGATCAGCACTAAAAAGGTCTACTGGTTGAGTCCTTAAATGTGAAACTTCTGATGAGAATAAACTTCAAGGTCTCAGAATGCACTTATCAGATCTCCTGTATGAATAAATGTCAGGTCCCAGAGTAGATTGCATAAATCTTCTTGGTTGAGCTTGGTGAGTGCAAAGCTTAATACCCACAGGCTTGCATTCTTTTTGAAGGTGATTATAATTCAGCACCAGCTTTGCATCCTGGATAAAGGTTCCCCTTGAACACAAAGTATGTTACATGCTTGTGTGCTAGTGATCAAAATACCCGGAGGGTTGTCGCTCTTGCAATTCTTAAACCTCCAAAATGATGTTAAAATGCTATATCCAATCAACTAAGCTGTAAATTCAATTATTGGAGATTGAAGGCGTAGTTCTACCTCATATGCCAAAAACTAATTTCGGTCATAGTATTTCTGTTACCATACTCCATGGTGCAGCGTAATTCAGGAGATTTACTGAAAGTTTATAAATGGTATATTTAAGATTCTGTGGCTTTTTTTTTTAATTGCACATTGTGGTAGAGATTCCTGTCTGAGGAAGAAAATACATACTTAAATTTTCCAAACAAATGTAGGCGATAGATGTTCATCCATGCTTGTTTAGGATAAATTTGCAGTCATACCATGCAGGCTTTGAAGATTTAGTTGTTGTTGATAATGAGCACCGCATTGTTTTACGATCTGTTTGTTTTCACTCTTCATTTAAGTAACGATCCCAAGCTTGTCAGTTTGACAATTCTACTAAAAAAATTTCTGTTGTGATTATTGGAATTTACTGTGAACGGTATGCCTTTTAATATCAATTGTCTCCAACATCTCGCTAGCAACATGCTGAAGATAATAGTGTTTATTATCATAACAGTCTATTCAAAAAGATTATTTTTGAAACCGTACTCTACATTATTAACATCTTAAAAAAGATTTTCTTTGTTAAAATGAGCTTGAGTGTGATCTCAAATTTTATGGCATATACTACTGAAAATTTCCTCCCACTTTTGAAAGAGTACATCATAAATCATAAATTGAAATAATAGCTAAAAATAAATTCACAGCATACCTCTAGTAATTCTTCATCCTTGTTTTTCCTTTGACTACAAAGTAATAAACTAATTTGCGAAATTCAATGATTTACATGAAGTCTCACCATGGTGAAAATTTTTGAGGTTTAGCTGACCTTTACACATTATTTTTCTGCTTGAAATTCAAATGCTCCTGTAATGAAGAATATAATAAAATACTACACAAAATTCCTTTCTTATGAGTTGATGGTCAGCTCATGAGCTAGAGAGTCAAAAGGAAACTCGTATTCTGGTGAGATTCAGTCTTTTATCAAATAACTTGCAATCAGCTTCCAAACTTGATCAAACCTAAATTAACCCTAATTTAACTGAACAGTTTTATCGCCTCTTGGAATCAAACTCTTAAGATCATTTTCTTTCACCCTAACAACTTTCCTAGAAAAGGAATATAAACCTCTTCACTTGGGAAACAAGTAGATTTGACATTCCTATACACTATTGGGAGGTATTACAGAAAGCTTCTTCCCTGTGTTTGTAGTTACATCCAAAATATTGAGTTATAAGGTCAAATGAAGAACAGAATTTTCTGTAAATATGTAGACTTAAACTGGTTTATCAGAGTTATCAACTGGACTCCCTCTTCCACTAAAAACAAACAAAAAGTTCTTAATAGTTGTAAGCTATAGAGACGCTTTTGGAAAAGTATACTGCTATGTGCTATAATGACTCCCAACGTTTAGATATATCAGTGGTTATGCCATGCTGCTGTGTCCTGGTTTTAATTTTATATTGTTTTCAGTGAAGCTATACATTCACTCTGTATGTATGAGTAATATCATCTGTCTGTGCCGTATCTAATACACGAGTGTTACACGGCTATTAGGTGCTGTAATGTAGATATATAGCCACAAAAAGGATCTTATGCATCACAGCAGTACCGTTATAAACCTTAAGTTACACTTGAGACCTGCAAGGTGCTGAATTGAGCTGCAAGGTTGCCCAGGGAAGTTGTGGCTGCCCCATCCCTGGAGGGGTTCAAGGCCAGGTTGGATGAAGCTTGGAGCAACCTGGGCTGGTGGGAGGTGTCCCTGCCCAGGGCGGGGAGGTGGGACTAGATGATCTTTAAGGTCCCTTCCAACCCAAACCATTCTGTGATTCTGTGAATTAACTAATTTTTTAGCAAGCGTCCTAATATTAACTGATGCTTGCATTCTATTTCCTGTTTATCTCTCCTTCTCTCCACATATAGCTAAACGTGCATACGGACACTAATATGTACAATGATAGGCACAACGTGTATGTGTGTTGATATGTGCACAAACATGTTCACGTCTTATTAAATCTTCCTTGGCAATTATACTTTTTCTGTTGGTGTGTAGATTTTGACCAGAGGCTAGGAAAAAAGTCGTCATTAAAGATGAGTCAAGTCTCTTGTTCTTCAACTTATCCTTCAAGCTTATGTACAGTAGAAAGTTGTAGCACTTAGTTGTAGCCATAACAGTATTTATATTCGAATTCCATTTGGGAACATCCAATGAGAAGTTCCATTGACTTTTTTCTTAGTTTTCACTCTTGTTTTTATGCTTAAATCACTATAAATAATTGTATACTGGTGTAACACCAGTCAAACTAGGGGATGCATGAAGATCACTGGTTTTGTAAAAATAAACACCTATTACTGAGTCTGTTAGAACAGTAAAACTTCTGAACTCCTGATACCATTATGGAGGTCATGTTGTTCTCATGCTACTGAGAAGACTCACCTTGGATTTTGGCCTAACCATCAGTATTGAATCCATCAATAGTCATCAAAATCGTTCACTACCTCTGTTGCCCTAAATTTCTGAAGTCTTCTGAGGTGATGCTGAAAACCAGAAGGACCTTTTCCTGGCCAGATAAGTTTTATTTGCCTATGGGAAAACTATGATCTGTACAAAACAAGTAGGATATTTGGGGTTGGAGGAGGGTAAGGTTGGGGTTTTTCTTTAAATTAGTTTATAATGTCAAACTTCCAGAATAGAGGATTTAAAAGGTTCTTCTGAGTGCTAAAGATGAAACTCTACTTCTCCAAAATGTGAGGAAACCGTTTTGCAGAGTTACCAGGACTGCCAAGCATGTGAAATTATGATTTTGGAAACAGAAGGGATCGCCATTCTTGTGCACGAATCTTTATACTCTGCTGCTTTTTTGAAAGTACTTTTATTATATATGATAGCTTATCTTAAGGAGAAACATAAAACTGTACTACAGATTTTTTAAAAATAAAAAATTTCCCAATGTAAGAAAAAAAAAAAGCAAGCAGGATCAGAGCAATAGATGGATGTTTCAGACCGCTCTAAAAAAATGGAACAAAACTCTAGTCTCCCGAGTCCACTGCTATGCTGGCTCTACAGCAATGTTCAGCAATAATTATGTGGAAAACACTGAAATCCTTTTTTAGGTAGTCCTTTCTCCTTTCTTTTATATGTAAAAAGCATAACCATTCTGTGGAACAAACTCAGGCAACCAGGGCTCCTTTCGACGGAAATAAGGTACTCGCTTGCCAGTAGTGTCCTTAGAAATGTGAACCAGGACGGTCCATCCTGGTAAGCTGGTGGTATCTAAGGAGACACAGGGTGGCAGAACTGTAGGTGCTTGCTGTCTCCGAACTGTCTAAGGAATGAGGCACGGTTCTCACGGATAGCTTCCTGGCTCTGAATATCTAAATTCTACCTGAACACCACTTCATTTTCCCAAAATGAAAGGGTTGTCAAGCGTTGGAACAGGCTGTCCAGGGAAGAGGTGGAGTCGCCATCCCTGCAAGTATTTAAAAGATGGGTAGACGTGGTGCTGAGGGACATGGTTTAATTTAACAGTGTTAGGTTAACAGTTGGACTTGATGATCTTAAAGGTCCCTTCCAACCTAGATGATTCTATGATTCTATGAAATAGTTATCTCGATTTCTCATCTAGTCCACTAACGAAACCAGAATCTCATTTATTTCCCTAAGATCTGTATGCCACTGTGTGATTACTTCCTCTGTCATGAATTTGGTTGCTATTGTTTGTGATGAAGCTTTGTATCAGTTTCATCAACAGGTTTTGAAGAGTCTGTCAAATATTAGGAAAAGAGACAGGAGCGATATGCTCTGAAACTGCATTCCCTTTTGAAACACTTGGCACTTCACATCAGAAAGCCAGTAGTGTTGTTTGTTTGTTTTTATAAATATTTTTAAAACATCTCATCCTTTGGGAATGGCCATCAGGATATTTTTTTTCCCCGGCTGGAGACGGTGTCAGTAAAAGCATGCTGCATTTACAGCTAGTGACAAGTTCGTGACTGCCTGTAGCCAGCAAGGGGTGCTTACGAATGCACCAGTCAAACTCTTTTCCTGAGAGACTCTGCTTCTCCTTTGCAAGGTCCAGCTTCTACTGCCTTAGTGATCAATTTGATATCTTGTTTCAAACTCCCCGTTTTGAGCAGGTACATTAGACGACATCAAACTAGCCCCTCCAAGAGAGCTTGTTCCGTATGAATATCCTTGACCTTCTGTGAGATGTTACAGACGTGGTTCAGGTAGCATTTCTGTCGTGTTGTGAGGGGCAAAATTGTAGTTGAACTGAGGACTCCTGCCGGTTTTTGGAGCATAGGTAATGTACTGCTACTGAGAAAAAGGCAGAGGGGAAGACAAACGGGAATAAATCCCACTGCTTGTAGTTCCTAGGTCCTTAAAGCATTCAGATTGTGGTTTGTTTATATATATATATATTTTTAAAATATATGGTGTATTCTCATGTTTTACAAGAATATCTTCATTTAGGAAAATTCATTGAGTTTTTTCCGCCCCTTTTAACTGATACCTGTTTTTGACTGGGGTTTGCCCTCATAGTAATTGAAGCTAACAGTTCAAAGAATAAAATCCTCAGAGTGCGTAGCAAGAAAATCCATGCTGATTGCCCTGCGTATTACCAAATTAACACTTCTTCACCATAATCCCTCACCACAATTACCTCATATCTGACCACCTACTTCCTTCAGCCG
The DNA here is from genome assembly GCA_013396915.1 of Stercorarius parasiticus. NCBI lineage: Eukaryota > Metazoa > Chordata > Aves > Charadriiformes > Stercorariidae > Stercorarius > Stercorarius parasiticus. The sequence continues at coordinate 385,767 of VWZL01002311.1, read as the reverse complement.
CTATCTCTGAGAATTTGTCTGCCTTCTTTAAGCTACTAAACGGCACACCCCTAGTGATATCAGTGATTTCAGCTGGAGTGCTTATCTCAAAAGACACTTGGCCATTTGTGTTGGGCATTTAAAAAAAAGATCTGTCTAGTGATCCTGATGCTTATACTAAGACCGCATTTTTTAAATAAGAACAAGAATTACTGGCTGGTTTAATACAAAAATACCAAGAACAGTGTTTCCTTTCGATAATAGTGATAATACACATTTCTCAAAATTTATAAATAAATAAGAGGAACTTGTTCATCTGTCTTCTTAAGTCTGGTCTACTGGTATGCACAGATATAGATATTTCTGTGGCAGTCCTGCTGTGCTGATTTTGGCAGACTGAAGGTAGCAGTTTAGGTGAACGTGATCAGTACGGAACAATCGGGACAGGATCTTGAATATCTAAGTTTGTGCAGATTCTTCAGTGACTATAGTAAAAATTTTTTCACTTCATTAGGGTGAAGTATTTTTATGTAGCCTTTAATTAATTTGAATGGGAATGCTACTGTAAATTGCATAACACTTTCTTACTGTGATACTGGAATAAAATCCTTTCAGTGACTTTTGCACGTTCAGTCCGTATCGAAACAAAGCGGCCTGTCAATATAGTGACTGTGACTGTAAGTACTGGTCCATATCTATATTAATTCTTAACATACTTTAATATAATTGCACTGGTTTAAATTAAAACCAACTCGTTACATTCTCCAAGATTCGATTTTTGAAAATAAGGAAAATTATAGACCTTTTGGCAGTTAAGACACAATGATGGACACTATCAATATGCCTAAGACTTGGATTTGAAGATAATTGGAAAGACGTGCAGATGAGGGGAGTGAAAGTGTTCAGTATTATTTGGTAGGGTTAAAAGGGTAAGGTATGATGAATTTCTGAGCGAGAGAGAAGTACATTCTGCCCCTTCTACTTGATGGCTTGAAAACGATGGGTTGTAGTAAGGACATAGAAAAAATGGATTGGAACCCAGTCAGACAGCAATTCTAATAACCAGGTGAGTCTGAGGCTTCCTACAAGTTGATTTCTTGTGGCAAGCTAAAAACATGACTTAACATGGCGGACCTTGGTGGCATCAAGAAGAAAGACTGTGAAGTGTGATTGCTGTGAACAGTTTCACATGCTTCTGCAGCAATACCGAAACAGCAGGCATCAAGGAATGTTCAGTGTAATTAACGTATCAAACTGAAGGATCCTTCATATGTATCTGTTCTTCTTATTATCTGAAATAGAGCATCCTCACTATATTCTCTGTGATTACTCTAAGTGATTCATTTCCTACAGATTCACAGAGTGAGCTCCACTTCTGAATTAATTACTGTGTCTTTATACATGTGTTGTCTCTACAAAAACAGTGGGCTTGGTCAAAAATTACAGAAGTCCTGAAGTCTTTCCCTAATATGAAATGAATACCTAGTGTGTTTTTATTCACCAAAAAAGCAAAGGGTACAATAAAATGCTTAATACAATCTGAAACATCCCAGTATTTGGTGTTTGGTGAAAGTACAGACTGCATAAACTCTAGGGGTAAGGATCTAGAGCTGAGAATATTTTATCACTAATCCCAGAATTAAAGTTGTCATCATTAGCCTTAACACAGTGAGCATGATCTCACCACATCCTGTCCTGTCCTATTTCTATTTTTGAGGTATGTAAATTTTAATGGCAGTAAAGAATATTTTCCTTTGATTACAGGAGTGGGTGTCTTTTTCTTTCCGGTACATAATAAGCGAAGACTTTCAATGGGAAATACGGGAAAAGGCAGAGGAAAGCATTCTGTATGTGGCTGGAGGAACAGCTGCCACGTGCCACGCAGTTAGTTTGGCAGAATAAGACCTGTCGCCTTCAGATTGTCACACCTTTACATTCTATACAGCTTCTATACATTCTGGTCCCAAAGCACACTGGGGTTTGTGGCTTGGGAATCACAGGCCTTGAGTCTCTATCCTCTTTGGGAAAGGTGTGAGTATTCTTTTATATATATATATATATATAAAAAAAAATAATTGGCAAAATAGAATCTCACTCCTAATTATTTCCTAATTTCTGTGCTGTTTCATGTCTCAAGCTGAAACATTGAAATAGTTGTCTAGATGTTTTGAGATGCGTTGGGAAAGCTTCCTAATATCATTTCAATTTGTATAAATACATCATAATAATAATAATATAATAATAAAATAAATCATCATCGTCATCACCAATACTCCCTACCTCCCGCTAATGAATGTTCATTGCTTTTTCAGATTCCAGAATACTATACTATACAGAAGTATATTAGACTTCTAACCTCTAGTTAAAGCATAAAATAAAACTCAGTTTTAATTTATAAAAGGAGGTGCTGGAGGCAAGAATAAGAAGCAGGCGCACTGCAAATCATATTCTTTTTCAGCCTTTATCTTGCAATATGCTTACACAGGCTGACTGGAAAAAATAACTCCCGTTGTTGCCAGTGAGATTTCAACATGCTGAACATCTCTCAGTAGGTAGTGGGACCTCGCAAGACCAAGCTCATAAAGAGAAAAAAAATCTGAAAAAAAGTATGGGCAATACCCAGCAAAAGACTCCTACAAAACCCTTGGTAAGATAATTTGGAATACCCAGTGATGGGCTGTAACAAAAATGAACACATCCGACAGGTTTTGAACGGCAGCAATTGATTCTGCAAAGGAAACGGAAAAGAGGTCTCCATCTATGGAAGACACTCTCTATACTGGATACTTCAAAAGAATACTTATGAATTCATATTAAAAAAATATTTCGTTCGTTAGGAGCGATATTAATTACATGCATATATATTTTAGTTTCCTATATCACTGGGAGATGTGCTGATGTTTAAATAGGAGAAATGTCATTTAACTTTTAGGCAAGATTTTACACTGGTGAAAACTTTTATTCACCCTATTTTTATTCTTTTTGCTGATCCAGGGCTAAAATACGTATGACTTCTTTTTAAATAGTTTTTAAAGGTATTCAAATGAAGGTTTTAAAACATACCTGACAAGATTTACCATATTCTTTTCATATCGCTGCGCTACAGTATGATTATGAACAAAAGTAAATGCTAGAGATTGCGGGCCCATAATCTTATTATATTTTCTCTCCTAGCACAGAGAGCATGTATCGATTGTCTCCACATTAGCAACTCTAGCTCCAAGACCATTAAAGGATTAATTTATATTCTTAAAATTTCGTATTCCATTATATCCAAGCAACAAGCACAGACCCTCTGGACAGAGTAACTAAGGGCGATACAGCAGATTTCAGTCAATAAACTGCAAAATTTTACACCATCATAGGATTTTAGCCTTCAAGAATCACTCAAACGTTCTCAATATAGTTGATTTAGGAGCCAGAACGTTTCTTAGATTCCTGCTATACCATGGTCCCCAGGCAAAGATTTCATGGGAGAAGAGAAAGAATTTTCCTTGGAAGTGGGCAATTAGCTAAAAAAAAAAGAATCAATTTCTTATCGCTTGGCCAGAGTCAGAGAAGTTACTGCAATCTCTCATATCTATTTTTCATTTAAGGCTCCAAGTTATTTGCTAAGCATGAAGGGAAGAAGAAAAAAGGAAAGAAACTTAAATCCACTAAGTATCATGTGTCAAAGAGAAAGTTTCCACTTGCTGAAAAAACAGGATTAGTACCCTTAAAGATAAAAAAAAATTACACCAAAATCTAACCTGCCTACTAAATAGAGGATCACTGGCACCTAAATTAAGAATGATATTTACATTAAACCCCTGAACTGACCACACAATAGTCTGATTTTATTTAAGGAAATGATGGACATGGGTTAAATATTTTGGAAAAAATAAATTTATTGTCATCTTTTACATAGCTGTGTGTGTTTTTGAGGGCAAATGCACACATATATATATATATACACACATAGCAATAAAATGCAAGGAATTAGAACCATCAGAACTGTTTTACTCAATAATGGAGTTTTGGTACAATTGTTTTATAAAGCTCTCGTTTTAAGAAAATTTTAAGATAAGATTAGTCTTCACTTAACCGATACGTCTTAAGCTCTGATTCTGCAAGTCGCAATAATGGGGGTAATTTCTTATCCCTGCTAGGAAATGCATCAAGTAATTTGCTATATCGTGGTCGTGTCATGTAAGCCATCTGGAGCTATTTTATAAACACTGTTTCGTAGAACCCTGAAACACAATGTATAAGGAACGTAATAAGCCCTTTTCGATTGTGGTATCATCCTGCAATAGTTCAAAGTAGTTCAGTTCGTGTAGCAGAGTATTAATTGTGGAAACAAGTGCATTCGTCATATCCTTTTTATAAACTGTCCGAAGCATAATTATTTTGAGTGATGAGGATAAGTAATAAATACCTAAGGATATCATTTCAATAATGTAGCCTGCTCAAAATTAGAAGTTTTAAATGTAAAAGTCGACATAATAACAATTTGGGATACACCAGCGTACACCCACACCAGCGTTAGGATATTGCACTGAAACACTTTTATTTGGGGAAAAAATAACAGAGGAAAGGGTTATGTACAGTAAATCACGCTATGATGAACTGGAAGAGATATATTTAGGCAGCTTTGTAAGGATTTCTGTTTAAAATAGTAGCCTAAATGTTTGTTTGTTTTTTTTACTAAACCGTTTTATAATAAAGAAATCTCACATTAAAAATTTCCAGATATCTCTTTCTCAATAGAGATAAATTGTATGTATATTTTGTTGTATTGAGCTCCAAATATTGGGTTTCAATTTAAACATAAATTATTAATCATACCAAATGTATTACAGAATTTGCTGGAGTCACTAGAAGTAGCATCAAAAAATGTTAGGGGACCAAACCCAGAAATACTCTGTAAATGAAACTGTGGAGTTCTACTCCACTCACCATGTATTTTCATGCAGAATTGAGTTTGGAGAAGCATTTGCTAATTTATTATTGGAAAAGCCCTTGCTGGTTTAGTCAAGCAAGAAAATTACCCCCAAAGCCCGCAAGATTTATAATGCTTAGAAAACAAAAAGAAAAAAAATGGCAACAAAAGAAAAGGGCAATTCAAAACCTAATGAGACATTTTAGGCCTCATTTACATCTCTAACCTGATGCATTTCTTCAAAACGTTTTTCTTACTAATTTGCATACTAAAAGCTTATTCTTCCTTAACCAAAGCGATGATGAGATTTCCCCCACTATACTGAAGTTAGCATTACTTTCCAAACTATTTATAGTCACTTTTAGAAGGCGCCTAGTGCATCATTCTTAAACTCACACCTCTGTTAGAGCTGATAGTGCAACCAAAAGCTTTTTTCTTGAAATATGATGCCTGGAAATTTAAAACAGAGGCTTTATGGCTCATTACTGCAAAACACTGAAGAGACTTNTTTTTTTTTTTTTAAATTAAATGTGAATTTAAAAAGACCAAGTATGTGGATAAACATCTTTGGATTGGGTAAGCCTCATCTGGTTGATAGTGTATATTTGGATTTCCGAAAGGCTTTCAGCAAAACCCCTTTTCAAAGGCTTTTAGGGAAATGAAGCTGCTATGACATAGGGAAGGGCCTTGCGTAGATAACTAATTGGTAGAAAGAAACACGCCAGGCTTATGCTCCTTTTAACCAGCAAAGCAACCGGAAAAACTAAACTCCCTTCGTCAGAGGATACCCATCCTATGGCCTGCGCACGTCCTTGCAAATAAAGGATCAGCCTTCTAGTCCTGGTTATATTTTGATTTTGCAATTGCAGTTTGACTTGGAATTGAAATTTGAAAAAGAGAGGCATCCCCTCCAAAAACAGTCACCTGGTGTTTTCAGGAGTGGAATAAATGCTGTTCTTAAAATAACAAGAGGTAAATGAATATCAGTTTATTCTTCTTAACTGCATATCCAATTTGTGATGTGGTTCAAAGGTTAGAATATTTCGTCTCAGGCACTTGGGTTTGAAGTGGGGAAAAGAAATAGTGAGTGCACAAGAGAAATAACTTAAAACATGGAATGTTTTATAATGTGTTTAAGCAGACACAAGAGAAGTAGGGGTAAAAAGGGCTTTTTGATGAAATTTGCATGATCTCTAATACAAAACTGTATCTTAATTGGCCAAAAATCTCACTAAGAAAAATCTCACAGAAAAATTAAAATTTACCCCGTTTCTATAACAGCAGCATATCTATAATAGATCCCTTACCTCTTTGCGCTAAATAACACAAAAGTAACATTTTAATGACCTAACTAATGAAAAGGTTGTACTTCTAACAAAGTTTAGGTGCAAATAAGAATGATGAGTGTTATCAAATGTTATGAAATGATGAAAGTTCTGAAATGCAAGCGTGGTATAGACCTAAAATTCCTTTCAATGCATAGCCTTTAGAGAGGAAAGTGCTTTTTAGGATAAATGCTTACCTAAGAATTGTTAAATTTTTCATGCACAGCCTTGAAGCGAGAAATCTGTCACCTGAAATTATCTTATGCTTTGTGTGTTTTCACACTTTTGTTAACAGCGAACTGTTAATTGATATGCATGGGAGACACCGAATAAAGTAAGATTTTGGACAACATGCTGCCACTTTATGGATTAAAAAGCCACAAGGCTTCCTCCAATAACTGATAATAAGTAACTTCTGCTTTTATGTTAGCTTTTTACATTATGCTTTGAATACATCAAAACTGTTGACCCTGTTGACCAGATTTAGACAAATAAAGCAGAGGAATGGAAATCTGAAAGAATTTTCCTGAAAGGCCCCTGAAAAGAGATGTTTGAGCAAAGGGGAGAGATCCAAATTGATGTCCCAGTTATATGGATGGAGTAAAATGAGCTTAACTGTATTATTGAAATTCCTTAGATATTAGACACGTAGAATGAAAGCTGCAGAAAACCTTGGGGTTTATAAATGTGCTGCTTATGAAAGTAAGTGTTTCCTAAGCAAATGAGATGATACTACAGGTTTTTAGATGCATGCTGCATAGTAGCAGGTAAAATTAGGATCTTAGAAACCTTTGCAAGCTTAACTGAGCCCTTTGAGAGATGTGATTATTGTCCTCGGTGTTAGTGGTATAAATAGGTGAAAAGATAATTTTGCCTAACACTTCCTTAGGTGTATTTCTTGACCTACCAAGGTCCAGAAAAAGGGACCCAAAATGTTCCTTAGAAAAAATTTAAGCCCTTGTGACCAATATGTGTTTCTGAAAATCCTGTACTGCCTGACTCTGGAGGCAATTTAGCTCCAAATACATTGAGTTTTGACCTAAAGTAGCTAAAGTTCATGTTCCTTTGCATTAAAAAAAAAATGCCGTTGTCTGAGAAACTAAGTAACTTTGTGTCTAGCTCATTCCTCAGCATTTTTAAGGAGCCCGTGGTTTTGTCCAAGTCCAAGAAGGCAATCAGTCCAGCAAAACTTCCAGGTTTACATCTGACTTCTTAAAGAATATCATAGACGCTAGACGTTACATGCTATTTCTGCTTTGAAACACGCAGTTAAAAACTCTTCATCTCCTCCGAAAATTATGCACTGTGCGGAATAGAAGTCAAAGTTCCTTGGGCCAGCAAAATGGCAAAAATGCAAGTTTAAATTTGTAGGCTGATAACAAAAACAGTAGGGCAGGAACAAAAAGGCTTGGCTTTCAACACTCTTTTTTCTATGCAATAACTACATGAAAGTACTACATGTCAGCATCTTTACATTCCCTGTTTCCACCCTCTCCCCAGGACAATTCCCCTGAATAAAAGATCTTCTTTTTCTTCCCAGAACATACATTAAACAGAAGGCGAGTGCATCCTCCTGAAATAGCGCCGCAAAGAAAAAAAAAAAGGTCTTCTTCCTCATTTTGGGGGAAAAAAAGGCTTATAGCCTCAAGTTTTCAAGATGTTCTCAGAGTTAAGATCCCAAGTTGAAGGAAAAACCTCATTATATTCCTGTTCTCTGAGATTTTGGGTCTCTAAGAGAAGTTGCAAACAGCCTGTCTTAGCAGTTCCCCGTTATCTAGCTGCGGATACCTGCACATAGACTGGGTTTCCCCTAAGTGACCCCCAGCTCAGTCTTTGAATTGTTTTCTGCTTTGTTTTGAAGAACCAGACTTCCCACATCCTGCGTCAGGAGCCTTCATTTCTCATAACGGGGTCTGAATTCCGTTCTGCAGACCAGTTGTCTAAATATTAACCATTACGGTATTTAACTTTCAGCCTTCTAAGTCCCTTCTAGCCATTTTGTTGATCAAGGAGCATTGTGACAAAATAAGAAAGTTTTTTTCATCACTAGTAGTAAGAACCCTGCCCACTGCAGGAAAGTTTTGAAAGTCTTATGGAGTGCAAGCACACCCTCTGTAGGGATTTCAAAATCTTACTGGCTTCCCTTCCATGATAATGACCTTTTGTTATTCTCCTGCTTTACAAACCTCTCTGTCGTAGTTATTTTCAGTCGTTCTTACCCCTTCTGTTTCTTTCCTCACCCGACTACATTTCTGTTGGCGTACAGAACTCATGTTATTTTCTGCCCATATGGTCTCGGTGAGTTAATCCATTTCTAGATTGTTGTACGTCAGCGCTGAGCACTCTCAAATATTTTCTTGTGCATTTCCATCTGGAAGTCAACATCTCACCTCCTGTCTTTCTAATATCTTTTCATAGCAATTTCATAGAATCCTCAGAGCAGAGGGAAAATTGAAATTATCCCCTTTTTAAATTCCGTTTCTTTTGCTTTGCCTCTTTCTGCAGCACTGGCAACTGCTGCGTTACCGTCCCAGTCATTTAATTTTATTTGAATTGTACGTGTTGACCATTGACAATAATATTTCAAATTAAAAAAAGTAGTCATGAAACTGTATTTTCCTTTTTTTATTTTTTTTTATAATTGCCAGGGGTTTGGAGAGTACAAACCTGTATATAAGAATCTATGTTTTTTCCAGAATATAAACATTTCTCATTTATAAATAATATATGGTTGTCACAGGTCGTTCTCCATTGCTTTTGGCCGTAATAATTTAATTTCCTTGTTTAAACAAAATAATTACTTGCAATATTGCAATATCTTAACTGGATTTTACTTTGCAATGCTGCAGAACCAAGCTGTTCCAATTTCCCCTTTAAAGAAATCTGACAGAATTCATCATTTCCAGACTGCAGTTGTGCTCTTTTCAAGGATTCTGAAGCAAAGTTCCTCCTTTTATTTAATCTTTCTTTTTTTATTTTAACAAAATATATTTGATGTACCCAAATTTTCACAATAAATTGAGTGTCAGCTTGAGCATCAATACTTGAAGAATCCTTATAGAATTTTTTATTTATTTTGATGTCTAATAGAACTTTGCTAGAGGTCTTTGGGTCAGTGAGGTGCATTAAGCATGGCCTTTTAAAAGTTTTATTGGTTATTTTCATTTTAATTTTTTTTAATTACCTTTCTCTTTCTTTTTTATACAAGATTAAGTTTTAAATACTGAATTTGACATTTTTGTCTTATCCAAATCAAGAAATCATAAGAAACATATCTGGGGAAGTTATCCATAAAAAAAAAGATTGAGATTCATCTAGCATTTTATTTGCTTTTTGATATTTTAAAATTAATTTGATCTGTTTACATGAATACTTATTTTGTATTTCTTTTTCATTGTTGAAGTTGCTAAGATTGTAACACATAGAAATGGTACCCTGAGGAATTCTCAATAGTAGTTCCCTTCCCTTCCCTTCCCTTCCCTTCCCTTCCCTTCCCTTCCCTTC
>VWZL01002311.1:300562-375999 GCA_013396915.1 Stercorarius parasiticus | reverse complement strand
GTGTGGACAATGCTTCTGCTACAGAACTCTGGAGTTGCAATGATAATCCACTTTAGTGGCAAACAGAAACATTATTATTTTAAAATCATGTAAATTCTGTCAGTAAAACAGAAAGAAAAGAACAGGAATTATTCATGCCACAAGGCCACATTTTCAGCTACGTTTTCCTTGAATTAAAACTAAATTGATGAATCACTGCTGGATGGAAAAGATTATGTCAAAAAAGGCCAGTAATCTTTGTGAACTGATTAGGGCCTTTATGTGGAATGCCCAAAATGTAATATTTAAGCACCCCCCTGAAGCCACGCTCAGTATATAAAGTCAAGTGGTTTCTGGAGGATGGAAGGAGAAAAGCGTTTGGTTCCATAAAAAGAAGAATATTGATTCCTAAAATTCTAGTTAATTCAGAAAGCTACCTGCACGCTGTGCTGGCTGCACTGGGGTGATAAATGGCACTGGAGCACGGACAAGAAACATCCCACCTCCATCTCCACCTGCTGGTCCTGAGTCAAGGATTCTGTGCCTTCCCCCACGTCCTGAGACGGAGGCTGTTACATCTGGCTCTCCTATTTAAATGTACACACGATGCATGTTATAAATATCATCTTCTGTAGCGGAAAATAAAAGTTTTATGGACAGTTGCAAGCCATATGTTCTCAAAGAGAAAGCTTTTCCAGATGAACTTGTGAAGTCAGTTTGGCTTTTTTTCAAAATTAGTATGTAGCTGCCAGATTTTACATGGTATCCATCATGCGGTTTTGTCACATCTCTGATTCTATTTCGTATGAAACCTAACGATACCAACTTTAAGTAGCAGAAAAATGAATTCCTATTCCCGTTTCGTTAGCGTATTTTTATTAAAGTCAAATGGCATTCAGGAAAGGTTATCTTCACCTTTTATATCTTATTACATTTAGCTCAAATAAATGAACGTGTAAATTTACTTAGCACAGAGCAACTAACAGATAGGAACATCTGGGTTGCTTGAATAGGCAGAGTAGCATTTTGGAATCAATCATTTCTGATGATTTAATGAAATGTGGTTTAGAGGAGAACCATTTCCACCTATTTATCCTTTACCTCATTCAATGACCCGGACTATGTCTTCTGCTTGTTAATTGGTGCTTATTAGGAGGGTTTTTGTGATGTTTTGATCACTTCACAAGGAATTAGACTGAGAAACCAGCAATTTATTTATCATAATCTGCTAAACAGCTGTCAGATGGACGTGTCTTTTGGTAACTGAGTTTAACTTTGTATTTGTTTACTTTATGTATGTGCAGGGTTACTAGAATACTATATACGCACACAAAGTTCAAGCACCAAAATAACTGCAGAATTAAGGCCTCCGCGATGGAAACTTCCATCTTCCCATTGCTCCAACGGGCGCTGCGCTGTGTAGTGAAATTGTATGATGGTGGGCAGAATCCCATGGACCCTAATGGAATTGTTGTTACCAAGACGCAGTATCCAACAGTGTGATTTGCATCACGCTGTGTGAGCCGCCTATGCTTTTCAGCGGTTGGCTCTGTGTCTGTAATTTATTGCTCTAGAAACCATCATAATAATACAAGAAATGCTGCAGCAAGTGTAGAGGAAAGAACACATCACAGTCAGGCTGTAATGACTATTTAGACTATTTAAACTCAGCTTGTTTTACATTAGAAAAACAAGTCCTTTCCAATTACTTATTTTATGCATTTTGTTTGGCTTCCTGGTCTCCTTGTGGTTGAGACTAAGTACGCTCTTGCACATTTTAAGATAGTTGATGATCATAACTGCTCAAAAATGCAAAACAAGGCCTAAATATGAAATGGTAAAAAGCAAAGTTTTCCACCTTGAAGAAAAATGATGACAGATACGCTATTTCCTGCAGAAGAAATGGTCTCATTCTCATACAAGCGCTCCAGGATGTATGATAAAAGTACGCCGAAATCTCTCTGTACATCAGCTGCACGATTCACTGTGTTAGTCTATTTAAAAACAATGACATTTGATATATGGCCACTGCAGACTTCTTCCTCGTTAAGTAGGAGGGACGTAGCCAGGATGGTTTTTTGTAGCTCAATCTTTTCGTTGGGGTAGCGATCACTGGGGGGCCAATATAAGAATGAAATGCCCCGAGGCTCCGCTCAGACCAAACTGGGACTTCCAGCTGGTGGCTCGATATCACCATTCAGTCTTGATTTAAGAACAGGACATGGCCCATAATTTTTATCCTCTGGAATTTTTATCCTACTTCTTTCAGCACACAGCTTGCTTCTGTGTTTGTACTGTCCCGCAGAATGGAGAACAATTTTTGTCAAGATTATTGTCCTTTTATCTTCTGCGGCATAAAACCAATCGTCTGTAACTGCGTACTTCTTCCTCAGCTATCCACATGCTTGCTTTGACACTAAAAAGTTACTCTAAACATTGTTGTAATATTCTGTTTCTTTCCTTGTTCTTCATCGATTCTGACTCAGCCAGTTCTTTCCCCTCTGCATTTTCAGTCTATTTCTTAATTTTTTTGAAAATTGTAATCTAGAGTATAGCTGACAAAAATGTTTTGGTTCTAGAATCCCTTAAACTTTTTCTGCTGTAGATTTCTATATTGCCTTTTTCCCAAAGTTTTCTTGCCTGCCTGTCACTCACCGATTCCACTCCAGTGAATATTCCTTTTCTCTTTTGCCAGAGCTCATTTACAAATCCTAAATGTTCCTCTCTGTCAGTTTACCTCTTTGTCTCTTCTATTACCGTTGTTCTTCATTCCCAGAGCTCTCTTCTGTCACATCCTTTGCTTCTACCCTGTTACTACCTTTCCTTAAGCTATTTCTGCATTTCATTCATATTTAATGTTTCCACAGTTCTAACATAAGTATAGTCACTTCCTTAACCTCCCAGCATAAGTAATTTCTTCTGCCTGAAATACTCTCTTTTTGAAACCACATATTGCTTTGCTACCATATGCTTACCCTTTTCTTGGGGATGCTCAGCAGCCAATGTACATTCGCTTGCTTATGCTTTACCTGCCTCCTGAATTTATAGAAATCTTCATGTTTTCTCAGCATTCGGTACAGAAGCTAGATACACAAAAGCGCGCTGGACCACCCGAACTTGGATTGTAACAAAACCCCAGTACGGAAGATAATTGCGTGTTTATTAGGATGCTGGTTGTGCTATTTTTTTCCTGGTCTCTTCCCAGTATAATAGTACACAGCAACGTGGCAGATAGGAAGGAGTAATTGCTAGCGCCAAACCTAATTTAATTTTTTACTGATATAACCTGAAGGAAACCAAATGCGTAACTGTTAAAGCATTTTCACCAAGTCAGTAAGAGTCTCTTCAGAAGAATAGATACAGACATCAAGGGACTGACCAACTAGAAACGCTAAAGGCAAAATTATTTTTTTATCTTTTCATTTATTTGGTCCTTTGTTTATCTCCAAGTAGGTTTAGGGGTTTTTTTTCCCCCCACAGATTTATTATTTTTCTGGAAAAATAAGATTGAGTAGTCTATTTTCAGCCCTTAAGTTTGTATATGAAATTTGAACGTAAAGTACAGCAAATTGGAAATACATTTACGTTTAACTTTCAGAGAAAAATAAAGGTGCAGTGATAGCTTTCGGTCTTTTGACAGGATATAGGGAATTTTAATCATTATTATCTAACTTAAGAAGAAGTTCAGAAAATGACTTATGGGTATGTTGTATTCCTTAACAGAGCCTGATTTCATATAGAATATTTTTCCTTTGAGCAGAGCACAAATAAGCAGCAGTTTTTTCACATTTTCCACGACTACCGGAAAAGTTCAAGAAGCTATAAAATACAGAGAGAAGCAATGAAGCAGTAATAAAATTGTTAACACTATCTATAATTAAGCAGATTAATAGCCCACATTTTGGTATTTGTTTTGCTTTTTTTTCCACCAAAGTGTTTGCTATTAATTTAGAAAGTTACAACTAACAGTATTACAAGATGGTGCTAAGATATTTTAATGACCTTGGAGTTTTTTGGGTTTTTTCCTCTGTATGTCAATTTTTTTAAAGACTCTCATAATTTATATTTTGGCTTTGCTTAAAATGTGTCAGTGGAAATTGTTTCTTTCCTTCTTTAAATCATTTACATCTGCTCCATAAACAGGTGCTCCAGACAAGGCTGTAATTTTTCCGAATCGTTATTTAGTCAGCTGCATTACTTGAGCAGAGATGGGCTATTGCGTTTCTCTCAGCTAAATTATTAAAACCTTATTTTTATGAAGTTGTTAAAATTAAAAGACTTGGTTTTCAGCCGTGACACCTCGCCTAGGATTCCTCTTTGGTGTTTTGCTTCTCTCTCTCTCCTCACCAGGGAAAATGCTTTTTACTTCTGCAGTGCGATCAAGTAAGATGCTAGATATTTGGTATCAGAATTAGCAAGAAGTTCCCATTTTGTTAGGGCTGCTTTGAGTGTAAAAACACTTGCACAGATCCAGCCTTCACTCGTCATTTCCCTAAACTCTTCTGAGTCAACCCATGAACTTTTCTTGCACATCAAAGCTTATTTCCAACTGGGCATTAAAATCAGCTTAAGCCATAACAGATCCTGCCTGATGTGGGGCACCATCTGCACCATTTCTAGTACTTTATTGAACTTCTTTTCCATTTCTTTATCCGTAATTTATGAATGTATGTGATGTGAAATACAAGCATTTGAATTCCCACCCCCCCAGCTTTTACCGGCTACAAAAGTTGAAGTGTGACTATATAACTATCCGATTGTCTATTATTGCTTTGTCTGTTGCAAGCAAAAATATTCTTTTTTAATCATGTAGTCCACAGCATTTTAGAAATCTTGTGAATTTATTCTACTACTTGAGAATGTTTTCTGCATTTTGCCTTTACTATTTTTTTCCTTCCTTTCCTGACTTACTTGCCGTAGCTCAGCTGCTCTTCCCTCTTGCTTTGATCCCACGTTTGTGTTGCAACTGCTGACGTACCTCCAGAACACTGATGGGTGCCAACACCTCCTCTCCATTTACACTTTACTTCTTAACCTTTAGTGCAAAGCACTACATAGAGTTTACAAACATGAAGGACTTATGTCATCAGAAATCACTATGCCTAAGATCAATGGGTGACTTGAGGGCTATAGTAAAGAGACAGAAGGTAGAAACCTTCTGTGCATGCTACCAGTGAGGAGAAGGGCAGTCCCTTTGGAAGGAAGCTGACTTTCAGTAGCCTGTTGTCGTGTTTTCAGCTGGGATGGAGTTGACTTTCTTGCTAGCAGCTGGTGCAGTGCTGTGTTTTGGATTTGGGAAGAGAATAGAGTGATAGTGTACTGGTGGGTTTGGTTGTTGCTGAGCTCTCAAGGCCTTTTCTGCTCCTCACACCACCCCACCAGCAAGCAGGCTAGGGGGGCACAAGAAGCTGGGAGGGGACGCAGCCGGCAACAGCTGACCCCAACTGACCACAGGGATATTCACAGAATCAAAGAATCATAGAAAAGTTAAGAGTTGGAAGCGACCTTAAAAATCATCCAGTTCCAACCCCCTGCCCTGGGCAGGGACACCTCCCACCAGACCAGGTTGCTCCAAGCCCCGTCCAGCCTGGCCTTGAACCCCTCCAGGGATGGGGCAGCCACAGCTTCTCTGGGCAACCTGGGCCAGGGGCTCACCACCCTCACAGCAAACAATTTCTTCCTAATATCTCATCTAAATCTCCCCTCTTTCAGTCTGAAGCCATTACCCCTTGTCCTATCCCTACAAGCCCTTGTAAAAAGTCATGTAGGCCCCCTTTAGGGACTGGTAGGGGCTCTAAGGTCTCCCCGGAGGCTTCCCTTCTCCAGGCTGAACACCCCCAACTCTCTCAGCTTGTCCCCATACGACGTCATGCTCAGTGTATAAAGCCGGGGGAAGAAGAAGGAAGGGGGGGACGTTGGGAGTGATGGCATTTGTCTTCCCAAGTCACCATTAGGTATGATGGAGTCCGGCTTTCCTGGATATGGCTGAGCACCTGCCTGCCCAAGAGAAGCAGCGAATGAATTCCTTGTTTTAATTTGCTTGTGTGCACAGCTTTTGTTCTACCTATTACACTGTCTTTATCTCAACCCACAAATCTTTTCTCAGTTTTACTCTTCTGATTCTCTCCCCCATCCCAATGAGGGGTTGTGAGCGAGCGGCTGTGTGGTCCTATCTGCTGGCTGGGGTTAAACCACAACACCTGTGTTCACAGTCCTGCTGGAGATGCTAAATGCTATGTAATGGAGTGCTGGTATGAAACAGTTTAATCAATGAGCCAAAAAACAAAAGCAAACCTGTAGTCCCATCCAGCAGTTGCTATGAGGATAAAAACAGTTTACAAAGGAGTTCACGTAAATACTAAATGGATTTCTAATTTAAGGTAAGCGACTCACCATTTTCACAGATGGATAATCACCTTAATGGCAAAATGATATAATGATACAAGGCCACAGAGGCCACTGTATCCAACCTTATCAGAATATTTTCGTCTCAACCCAAAACTTTAATTGCAAACGTTTATCCTCATCTGCTCACTGGTGCTTTTTTTAATCCCTTTTATGACAATCGGTTAACACTTTTTAAAAATTAATGGTGATCTCAGAGCAGGTCAGCTGGCTTTTGGCTGACCCTGAGATGACTGACAAGTGGCAGCATATGTTATGTTTCGAGATCTAGCAGGAGGAGAAAGCGAACGTTTTAATTTCCATCATGATTTGTAGGGCCCAGGTTTTTTCAGGCACTTTGTTGACAGAAAGTGTCAAATATATGAGCTTCAAAGAATTTTCTTTAAACTTTTTTATGATACAATATAATATGACAGTGCCTTTTACAATATACCCCTTTGGTGGTGTAAGTTTACCTATAGCTAAGAAATATATTCATTTCACTGTGCTGTCAAGTTCTCTGGACTTCATTTTCTTTCTTTTGGTAGGAAGCTCTTTTTTTTCTTTTTCTTACTAATTTTTAATGACCACCATAAAACAACTGTTAGTTATTTGTATTTACAAATATCGTTCTTGTCTCTGAGGACTATTGGTCGCTGTGTGATTAGGTAGTCTGCATCTGTCTTAACATGTTTTCCTCCCCTCATGAACCATGCTGATAGTGTTGGTTTTTGTAACGCTGTGGTGTGAGTTTCAGGGCTGTTTTGTGGTGTGAATTCTCCAAAATCAAAGTAAAAGGCAGTCCATACACCAGAACGCTTACAAACATGCTGAAAACAGATCTGACAGGCAGAGGCAATGGTCACAGCAGAGAGAAAACCTGGTGAAAATACTGCCTTATTTTTATTATTCAAATAGAATGTGGCCAGTTACCAGCTTGGCCTTTATCTTCTGGTAATTTCTATGAACATTAAAGTAAGTGGGTTCTGAACAGGAATTTTATCACTGCACAGTGATGACTGCATGGGTGTTTCTTCCTTTATACAGGGGCTTCAGTGGAACAAATGATGAAATCAAAATGGACAATCAGGTGATGAAACGCGTCAGCATAAATAAGACAAAAATTAAAAACCGAAAGAGAATTTTTAGAAATTCAGAAATAAGGAATTTTGACTTGGACGGGATGATGAAACAGGTCTTAGTAACGTGGTTTTGATTGACTGAAGTTACTCCGTGAAAGGGAGTTTGCAACTAGAAAAGAGATGAGGATTTAGATCGGACAATTGAGAAACATTAAATGTAAAGCAAGGCAAGAGGGGAAACTAAGGAAGGAGAAAGGAAGAGAGAATTAACAATTTCATTTTGGGTAAGGCAAACACAAAGTGTGTAGAGTGAAATGAAGTACTTACTGCTCTGAGGAAATGTGAACATGTTAGCAGCATGAAGGAAAGGAGTGACTGTCTGCTCTGGTCCCTGCCAAGTTCAGAGATGAAAAATACAGTTTTGTTAAGATTCTAGGATAATCCAGGTACAAGGGGACCTTAGGAGGTCCTAGTCCAACCTCCAGCTCAAAGCAGGGTCAGTTATGATTTCAGATAATTATTTAATAATTCACATAAAAATTATTTATAAAATAGTTTATCATGATCTGACATCAGAAGATGAGACCTAGTACTTCTCCTGTCACACTCTAGAGAATCTGTACCATCGCATATGTGGCACTCCTCTGGGTGAGCTTGCATGTAACAACTAGGAGACATTACATTGATCTTTTCATTATTATATTTACTTGTGTAAACGATACAGGATCTCACAAGCAACTTCTTTAAGTCAGACCGCATTGTTGTGTAAGAAGGTATGCGAGATCCTTGAGCTCCAAAAGAGAGTCAATAAAGCATCACAGTCTGACTCTATTTTCTCTATCGGTTTCAACAGCTGGAAAGGAACTGGCAAATGGCATGTCATATCCTGTTCTCTTCCTTCTGTATCCACTTAATGTATAAATCACTTAAAATGTATTAGGCTGAATATCAAGCAAGGCATGATGGAGAGAGCAAGCTGGAAATACAGGAAAGTTCAAGGAACAAATGAGGTGTGCTAGTCAAAGCCGGGCAGAGTCAGATGGATGGCAAAGTTCAAGGGAATGATGAGATGGTATTGGTTGGTGTGATAGGAATTGGTCTCAGACAGTTGCAACCTAACTATTGTCAAGTTTTTTCGTGTATATCATAGAATGTGGGTGAGAAATACTTTAAACAGGATTTTTGAAGGACAAAACGGTGCCTTCCATAGTACACGGCAGACAACAGGGTGGGAAGAGGCTGTGTCAAAGTTGTACTGATCTTGCAGAAAGATCTCTGCGATGGATCATTCATCCACATAACTAAAACTCTTCCTCAGTCCCTTTGTACTGAACTCTTTCACTGAACCCTGCCACATCAAACATAGCAAACCTTCCCTGACTGTCTTTGCCACCCTTTATAGTGTACCTGGTGTATTAAAAAAATATCTCTTCCCAACTCCAGTGAAGTCACACATTATTTATAACACAGCGTCTGTGGAAATCTTTCCATTGGGCAACTCCTTGGATGTTACTCAGTTAATTTTGATTGTGTGTATATCTGGCTTACCCATCTTTGAGGATGTTTCCACAGTTCTTTGTTCTTAGAACTATACCATATTTTTATAACATCCTTTATCATGAAGGTTTGATAGAATCCTTCCATATTTGTTTTTTGAAAAGTGTATCTCGTGTGTAGAGCCGACCACTGTTGCACAACCTCTCTGTCTACCCTGCTGGAGCGTTATGTGAATAATAATACAATAATAATAATAATACAAGAAATAAAAAACAAGTGCCTCTACAAGCAGGTGACTGGTGCACCAGCTTCTTACTTGAGGAAAATTTTTCCGTCAATAAATCCTCACCGGCTCTTTAAAGTAATCTTGCTACAGGTTTTCATTGTCTCTTATAGAAATAGATCTCTCAGTTACAGCTTAATTCTCTTTATTGTTTATAGTGGCCTGAGTTTCCCAGCTTGTTGATGATGGTTTGAAAGGTCTCATCACATTAGCAGGTAGATTTGCTGAGTGAGTGGGAGCATATCCATGGGTAGGTCATTTTGCCTAGTGGAAGAACAAAGGATGCGACAAGCATCACAAATAACCAACCAAAGAGAAAGGGGCTCTTTCAGTTTCTGAGATCTAAAGCCTTGTTTACAATAAATAACTGCATTTAAGGAGTAATCAGATGACTTTAAAATTCTGTATCACTAAATCTTTCTGTTTATATCCAGTCTATCTTTATTAATCATCCAGCAGAATGACAAAAAGCCTTGTTTTCTGGTCTTAGCTCAGCCTCAGAATACCTCATGAACCTCTTTCCGCTTCTGTGTATCTCACCTTCCCCATGTTTAAAACAGAATGATAGCTCTTCTCTGACTGAGAGACAGTTGTAGGGTTCATCACTGTTGTGTGGCTTTGATCGCCATGACATAACACCATCAAAAATCATGTGAAAATTTAAAATTATGCAGCTTTTGATAGAAGAGAACGCTTGACAAAATGGACAATGCCCCTGCTACGTGGCACTGGTATCCTATAAGTAAAATACATATTTAAGTATAAAAAAGATAGAATGCAAAGAGTATCTAAATCATTGATTAACACTTCTAAAAAGAAAATGAGTTTTTAACTAATGACTGAAAAACTCTTAAACTGAAGAATGATTCACTTTAAAAGTCATGGTATAAAAATTCAAACAATAAATTCAACTATAAATGCAATTTTCGGTTGAAAGTCCACATGTTTTTCTGCTGATCGTGAAAAGAAACTACTTTATGTGAATAGCAGTCAATAACAATAAAATTTTTGCTTTATTTGCTCTTTAGCAGATCAACTGTAGTTTTATTTTGTGTGTTTCACTTCTGGGTTTTGCGCTTTGCTTTTGGTTTTGCTATTGTTAATGGGAGTACAAAGAGTCCTTATTCGAGGGTCTGTGTATAATAAAGCAATACACCAAATTACCACCACGGACTATATAAAATGTATTTTCTTCATGTGATATTGCAATTTGGGATGGGAAATGACACAGGGACCACTGACTAAAAGCATAAAATCCACAGAATTCTAAAAGAGTATTTTTTCTCGATGCTCAGAAGATGGCTATAGAATATTTTTTTGCCACTGAGGCATATCTGAGATGTGAGAAACATTAACAATGAGGAGGGCTTTAGGTCAGGATCACTCTGCATCATAGATGGCATTATCTGCTGATTTAGCTGAGCTGAAAACTGCTGAAAAATAATCCTTTTTGTGCCCTTGTCAGTGGCTTTGGCCTAGAGTAATAGAAAATCAGCTTTACCTGAGTCAGATAATCATTACAAAATGAATTTTGTTCTTGACTCACAGAAATAATTGGGAGAAAAATATATTTGATAGGTGTGATGAATATTATTTTAAGTTAAAGCTTACTGAGATGTATGAAATACTAAGTGCTGCTGGTAATTGAGCAACTCTATGCAACTGTAAATTAGCTGCTTAAATTGAAAATAGATGATTACTGAAAGCACTTTTTCCCCCTAGAAAACTTGCCGTTCTCCTTTTCCTTAGCATTCACAAGGGGCATTCAGTTAATCATACTGAGGTCTCTCCCTTCGTGCTGCAGTAGCTGATTACCCAGCAGGAGGTGCAGTTCCAGCAGGGTAAGTCAGAATGGTGTTGGTCCTTCCCTGGGGAGGGACATCCTGTAAAAACACCAAGGTTGAGAACTGTCATATTCACAGCAGTAGGTGCATTTTCCTCAGAAATTAATGGAGCAAGCTGGGCAAAAATGTTTTTAAACTACATCTTCCCTAGAGTAAGATGCAAATTCAAAGCTCTTTTGAAGCACCGGAATGAAAGTTGAAGATAAGACTTTTTAGTTTTTGACATTGATGATATAGGCAACACCAGCACTACGAATATTAAATTGAAATGGAGGATAAGTGGGGCAGATGTTATTCAAGCAGCTCCCAAATGCAGTCCTAACTATTTCAGAGCTAGTTTAACTAAGGTGCTTGTAATTATGGTTGTTATTGTTGCAGAATACCTGTCATAGACTTCCTTCCTGCAATTTTTTATTAATTGATTGGCAATCCCAGGGTTTTTTTCCTGAAACAAGAGGATTAAAAGTAATCTTGCCGACTAGGCTCCCATCCAACAAAAGAGGCTTTGGAAAAGAATTTTTCCAAATTTTTTTTCAGCATCTCGTCTGTGTGCTGTTCAGCAGTGATTCCATTCTGCTTTCTCTAGTGTAGGCGAAGCAGCACGAAGTGATTGCGATCTGTTTGCGGAAAGGTTGCACAGAAACGTTGAGCACCTTGTTTGCTCTGCCCTCTTGAACAAAGGCATGAGAAGGGTCTGTTTATAATACATGGGTTCTACAGATTTCTTACTAACAGAGCAAGATAAATCCTGTAAGGCCTGTACGACCTGGTCACAAGTTCCCTCTCCCAAGTGTTTTCAGCTCCTATGGTCCTGCCCTCTTTTCTTTGCTCCAGCTCAGGGTTGCTTTTTTGGCCTCATTTGATTCCTGCGTTTATTACTGCTGGGTTATAAGAACATGAACAGCCAGACCTGAAATCCACCTAGCCTGACATACTGTCTCGGTGAGGTCAATACCAGAGGCCTAGATAAGAATTGGGAAAAAATGGGAAAAAATGACAAGAAGAAGGAAAAGAAGGAAAAAAAAAAGAAAAGAAAATTGTCTCCATTAATTCCTTTTTAGTCTGCAGTAATATCTAGTTCAAGGACTTCCTGATCCAGAAGTGGTATCTCTGTGTAAGAATGTTCCATTAAGCTTATACAGTCAGTCTTCATTCCTTCGCTAACCAACAGGCCCTACTAACCCGACTGGCAATTGACTCCCGAAACCAGAATTAAAAATGTCACTGAAAATATGCAGAGACACAAATCTTGCAAGACTTTCTTTGGTTTTCATTTATGCAGATTTTTATTGCATTTGTCCAGTAATTACTATCGAGTAAATACTATTACAGAGTCAAATCTGTAGTTAAACTAATGACCTTTAAAATCATTTTAGTATACTCTACAAGTCATTAACTTTCATAAAATATTACCCCCAATTTTACTTGTCACCGTATCTGCAGGAACATTTCCATCTGTCTTTTTATTTAATGCATACACGTATCTGATAAACCCTAAATGAAGCTCTCAATATTAGATATATTTTTAAAATGGCTTTTATTTCCTCTTTCTGCTTGGTATACCTAATATATTTTCACATCCATAAGTAAAACATAGTCTGATATTTCTAGACAATGGGGACAGCCTATGAGATGACAAATGTGAAAGGTGACATCAATTAGGAGTTCTGTGTCACCAAACAGTATATAAATACTGGTGTCATATCTCCAAAAGTCAAGTGACAAGGCCTTCATTGTTCTTTAATGGGACCCAGTTGTTCATGAACATATGGGAGGCTAGCTTATTAATAAAATTTTTCTTCCCTAGTCATCTTAATTCTGCCAGATTGTAAATTACGCAGCCAGAGCGAATTAGAGTTAACTTGCTGTTTCCAGACGTTCTGAGAGATTTGTTCTGTGAAGAAATTAACCTAGGAGGTTTCTAGCTTCTCTCCGGGCATTTTCCTAGGTAAATTCATTGCATACTTCTAGCGATGTGCTTAAAGATAAATATAATTTAAAACCCAGTGGGAATTAACAGGAGATTGATATGTTGAAACAGAAAGGATGTTAGTAGGCAGGAGATCTCAAGTCTCTAAACAGCCCACTCGCACGGGGGAGACGGGGACAAGGCAAAACTCCAGGCGGAAAATTCCCTAGGTTCTGGCCTGCTGCGTTTTGCAAGGCAGACCTGAGCCAAATTTTGCAGTCTGAGATTATTTCTTTTCATACCTTCCAATTAATTCTCATTTCCATTGTAAAATAGATGATGTAGTAAAGCCCGCACACAGGTTAAACATGCACATTTACGCTGATTCTTATATAAAGGAGTAAACCCTCCCTGACAGCAACGCCCTTTAATATATTGCGGTGTTTAAATTTAGATATTTGAGGCTCCCACTAGACAACAAGTTATTAAAACATCTGCCTTTCCATAAGCCATTCTGTTCTCTGCCATTCCACATGTCCTTTTCTACTTCACCAGGCAAAATTGCCCAATCTAAATTTCAGCTCAAGTGTTTGATGGCTTTCACGCTGAGCTCAAACTGTTAGTGCTTCCCTGAGAGAATAGAATTGAAACGGGATTTAATCTAAAATAACAAAATAGAATAAAGGTTTTACATATAAATAAGTAATGCCCTGTATATTTTTATGCACACTTTTCTTTTTCTGGATTTTGTATGCAGCGAAGTTAAATGTTAAAATGCATAGATAACCCAAAGCTGACAGAAAAGAACGTCGGTGCATGTTGCCTGTGTGCTCAGTTAATGCCTATCCTAAAGTATATTTTAATTCAAATCCATTTTAACTGTTGCTACCAAATATATTGCAAAAATAGTATTTCTATTGATACTTTTGTCTCAGACTGATGGGTGCTTTATTGCCTTTTTTCTTTTTAAACAAGGGTATTTTCAAGCAGCATTCCAAAGCCATTACAAGCACGATGTCTGGTATTTTCAGTAACGATAGTTGGGGTTTTACACGCTCGCTGTTCCTGGAAGATTCATAGTTGGAGCTAGAATGTTCACACAATGTGAACAATTCACTTTATAATAATAAAACAAAATTATGAGCCACCTGTTAGCAATAGATATTTCAATATTTAATGATGGGGTACTGAATAAATTTTACTTTATTTAGTAAATTTTCCTAAAAGTAAAATATTTATGCAGTATAATACTATGGGATTGATTCCCACTGTTAACTGAAGTAATGTGCTTGATAAATGAAACAGAGCAGGGTCAAATCGTTGTCACTTACCTTGCTAGTTTTTCCACATCTAAATAAATGACCATCACAGCTTCTCAGATAACAAAGGTTTTAGTTTTGTTATCGCCCCTGTAGCAATGAAGGCTTATATATATCTATATGGTGGGGGGCTGCCTAACCAGCGGGTTGAGGGAAGTGATTATTCCTCTGTATCCAGGACTTGCGTTGACTTCGATCCCCCAGCTGCAAGAGAGAAGAACAAACTGAGGATGATGTACAAAGAGAAGCTGAGGAAAGTGGGTTTGTTCAGCTTGCAGAAGCGAAGGCTAAGAGAGGATCTAATTACTGTTTTCAGCTATATTATAGAATCATAGAATCGTCTAGGTTGGAAGGGGTATTTGGGATCATCAAGTCCAACCGTTAACCCAACACTGCCAAAACCACTAAACCATGTCCCTCAGCACCATGTCTACCAATCTTTTAAGTACCTCCAAGGTTGGCAACTCCACCGTTTTCCGGGGCAGTCTTTTCCAATCCTTGATAAACCTTTCATGGTGGAGAACATGGAGACACATCTCAGAGGCATAGTAAAAGGACAAGTGGTAATGCTCAGCAGCAAAAGAAGTTCCAACAAATGTCAAGAATTTTTTTCACCAGGCAGGAGGGGCTAAGCTGTGGAACCGGGTGCCTCAGCTATTCAACTCTGGACTGGACAAACCCCTGGGAAATGTATTATAACTTTGGAATAGGGAATCAGGCTAGATGACTTCCAGAGAGCCCTTCCAACCTAAGCTATTCTGAGATTCTATTCTGTGATTCATCCCAGAAATAAATTGCTAAGAAAAGTCTCTGAAACCCAAAATTTTCGTTCCAGGATTCACACCATTAAGAATGTCTTCAGTTACTGATGCCCTTTCTTAAGTCCATGCTTCTGTTCTGCAATCTACGCAATATAAACAATTTATCTTCGTGCTATTTAGGCTGTACAGTTCTAATTGTATGATTTGAAACCCAGGTATCATGGATGTCGTACAGTAATACAAAGGCAAACTTCAAACATTCCCCAAGGCAGTAATTTTTTCAGGTATTGAATATGGGCATAATTTTAGGAGAGCGAATGTTTGCCTATACCCTGTATGACCTGATGACTGCGCATATATAAGTCCAAACCGTTGACTGCTAAACTTATTACAATTATGTTTCCCATATCACTCAGACAGACATGAGATGAAACTTGTGCGTGGAACAGCCAACCTTCCATTTAACTGGACAAATTACAGATCTGAACTTTGGAATTCCAAGCAGCTGTAACCTTAGGAAGAATAACAAAATTCAAATTTTCAGTTTAATGTTGTTGTTACATAGGACAGGATAAAATCATAAATTCTTCACCACGCAAAGTGGCAGAGCATTTTTCACAAGAGGCTGAGACTTGTTAACAAGCTGATCATGAGCTGCCATTAAACTTTAAACTGTGCAAGATTAAAATTCAAATCTTAGATAAAATTTGCTGTCTGAAAGAAGTCTCCCATTGCATCAGAAGACTGTTTTCAAAATCTTTTCTTTTACATTAAAACACTGATCGGTTGTCAAAGTGCGAGCCTATAGCATGGCCATTTCATTAGTTGTTAGCTAATCAGGCTGTTTAACCATACTTTTTTTAATGGAAAACAAATTTTACAGAACACAAATAAATTATCTCAAACGAACCACTGTGCCCCAGAAATTTCTGTAGCTTCCTTGCTTCACTTAAATTCCAGAACTGGAAATGTGAAGTCATTTGCAGTTTAGAGAGTAAAATCCAAGTCATGCCATCTATTACTTCTGTGAATTTGAACAGGTAGCCATTTATTGCATCAGTCATCAATATTTCTCGCTTAACCTTGTTCAAGCGGAGCCCCGTGAGGAGAGACGGTTCTCCTGGCCTTAAGGAGTAAGCATGGGAGCCAGAGCAGCAGAATCCCAATGGGGAATATCTTCTATCCGCTGGGGTCCAACATGAAGGTGGAAGCTGTTATGAAAAGGGACCCTTAAGAGACATGAAGGACAACTATAAAACTACTCCTCATCCATTCTACCGTATTTCCTACATTTAGCAATACATTACACATGCTGTAGGTGGTATAAAAATCCCATATTTTCTAATCTAGAAAAGTATCATGAGTCATTTTTTCTTATCTACGTTGTAGCTTTTTGCAGCTTGGCCCATGCATCCCACTTGTGCAAAACTCCAGACTTCAGTGAAGCATCATTTCCTTTGCCGTCAGTAATTTAACATTCCAGTGGGCTGGTAAGATGAGCACTTTGGAGAATGGTTTGATTTTCCTAATGTGAAATGTCTACACAGGGCAAATGTAGTAAATTACTTCCTACCTTTGGCTACCTTGCTCAGCTGATGAAGCTGAGCTGAAGTATTACTTTTCTTGATGACATGAAGTCATTAAAACACTTCTCTGTGGTCTGAGATATAATTCTGACACTCGCAGGAAATAAGGCTTTCGGAAAGTGTGGTGCCGTCAGCTTGTGTATTATCAGACACACAGCGTGTGCCTGCAGACGGCGGCGGGGCTCTTGAACTTTGTGAGGCATGAATAGATCGAAGACCCCATAAAATGGGTTCTGAAAAAAAAAAAAAAACACAAACTCGTACCTGTAGTAAAGAGTCAGGTGGCATAATTGTATTTCTGGTAGAAATTAGAATAACGGATATTATTCTTGAAAGAGGATTGTTATTTACCCCTTCGTTCCTTTCTAGTTCTGAGTGTGTTCTGCATCTGTCCAGCGCAAAATCACAAAAGTTATCGTTCATTTCCTTAATCTACGCCCTTTCTGAGCCTTCAGGACAATATTAATTTTTCTTTTCAGTCATCTTTTGTTATTCTACTATCTGAGTTAAGTGTGTTAATGAAGACTAAAGTAAAAAATTAAACATTGTTTTCGTGAACCTTTTAAGAACCTCTTAAGGCTACTAATGTAATTTTTAGTGCTGTGTATTGAAATGATGTAAGCAGGTGAGTAGAAAGCTCGTACTAATTGTGTGTGTGACCCTCAGTATGGGCCTTTTTTGATTTTTCCTTTTCTCTGTAACCTAGCATACTGCTCATTTCCCCAATTTTATTAATATCCTGTGGATACGGTGCTTGTTTGAAGCTGAATGAAAGTCCACAAACTCCCAATTATTTTCAATTTTGCACTTGTTTGATTGGAGTGCTATTGTCTGTAATTTTTACACTTTTTTTGAATCTTCAAAGTGCATGATTCATGCCTTGAAAATGGGTTGTTTTGTGTTTCCCAGCACTGTTTTTTTTTTTTTTATCCCTGCCAGTTATAACCCGATAACCTGATTTCATACTGTGCTTTAGCACAACAATACAGTCATCAAACTAAAGCAACACAGTAAGTGGGCACATTAGCCATCATTTTACTTGATCACTTGGGAGAGATTAAATTTATTCATTTTCAGAACAGATAATGAAATATTTAAAACGTTAAACGGTAGCAGCATTCTGAAGTTCTGACGTGCTCTTTGCCAAAGCAATATACGATATCCTGCACATGTAAGACTTGTGCAGATGTTTGGGAAATTTCTGGTGGTTTTTATTTTTTTATTTTTTTTCCTTGGGCTCATTTGCATTTAGTTTATCTAAAGTGAAATCCATTCAATTTTATTGAACTGTAATTCTGGTAATTTACAATATTTACATGCTGTGGTTAGATTGAAATCAGTCCTTAATTCAAATTCAATCTAAATTTACAGCATAGTAATTAGGGCTTTGTAACTGACACTAGGGGCCTATTGATTTAATGAAAAACTTAACCTTACAGTAAGTGTTTAATTAGTTGCTGCAGTAGATTCTGCGCTGTCCTAAATTGTGGACTTTAGAGAATTAGGTACTAATTTAAATTACATTACTATATAAAGATCAGAACTATTTTTTAAGAGAGCATGTAGCCCTACAGATGAATTAATTTCTCAGTCTTTGAAAAGGATAACAGGAAAAGGCAGTAATGAAAGCAATTGCCTACCCTGCCTGAATTCAGGTAAAGCCATGCTAAGTATCCTGGAAATGGCTGCCTACATTGGGAAAATACAGATTTAAAGAGTTAAAAAAAAAAAAAAAAGTCAGTGAGATTTTCTTCATGGAAATTTTCCTCAGGAGATAAAATTTGCCATAATATATATGACTACATATTGAAGGTGTCTTCTTGAAGATGAAATAAAGAAAAAATCTAACTATAAAACCCAATGTGTTTGTGTTCATAACTGAACGGAGATGTGACAGGAAATGAGTGTAAACATCCATTTTATACATAGAAAATGATATTTTCATCTACAAAATACTCAAATGTAGTAAGCAGATATTGTTTTTCTCCAGTTCCATCAAATATCTCAATCTAGATCACTCCCATAAGTTTGCAGACTGTGAAAGAATGGATTACCAGTAACAGCAGGTGTTTCTTTCTTCCAGTTTCTCCCCTTTTTTTTCTCATGGCTTGGTACAGCATGGACACCAAGTCGCAAGCTGGAATTCTCCAGATGTGCCATTAACATTTTGGCTTGATGTATAGCCATTGGAACAAATTATGTTCATCAACAGCATGTCGTAGCACACTTATCTCAAAGCCCTTGATATAGTTTATCACTCTTTTACTGGTTAGTAAACCACCCTGGAGCAGCAGTGGCATTACGGCTTGCTGCCTTGCTGCCCACGTGTATGTGTCTGCCTCTGGTAAATATAAAGTATTTGGTAGTAGGTACTCCTAATACGCCAATTTTTAGTGAGCCCTAAATTTTGTATCTCTAGAGGATCATCTAGAAGGTCATCATGGATTTCAGTAATTATGATTCATCTTTATATTTGCCTGATCCACCTGGATTCATCACCCGTTTGCACCCTACACTTGATCTGCTGGGGAAAGCAGAAGGGATCGTTCAGACGAGCCCTGCTATACTATCTTGTGTATACTATCTTGCTATACTATCTTGCACATAGAGACCAAACTAAGGTTAAACAAGGGCCCATAAATTTGGAATTCCTTGGCTTTTTTTTAAGGAGCCCCTTAAAGGCCTTTTCTTAAGGGACTGGAGAGTTTCCACACCCAAGTAATTGATCCAGTGATCCTGCTTCTTCATTCACTTCTCTTCTTAGTTCCTACAAGAAGATAAGTTTGCTGGTACCACAAGCTCTGCCCAAGAACTGGGTGTTCAGGGGACAGGGAAGGTACAAACAGACCATGTAAGGTGGTGGTAACTGAACATCAGGAGCTAGGCTAGAATTGCCTTGCCTTGCCTTGCCTTCCCTCCCCTTCCCTTCCTTTCCCTTCCCTCCCCTTCCCTTCCTTTCCCTTCCCTCGCATGCAGTGAAATTCCATTAGGACCTAGCTCAATCAGTGGCGATGCTATGGGAGTTATTGTGGCAGGTATGAAAAAAGAACTGTGATAATTTGTAAAATTGTATGTTTTCTGGGACAAAAAAAGACAAGAGGGTAGGGAGGTGACCTGAGAGATGTATCCCCACAACGTCACACTTTTTTCAAACACCCAGTAACAAGATGATGATCAAATAAAACAATGAGTTTTTCCGAAGTGATGGTCTGAAATATGTTTTATGATAATAAAGTGAAGCAAAGTAAATATAGCCCTAGCTTAATAGCCACAGCACGGCCATGACGTAGTCTACAGGTATGATACTAGGGCACAGAGAGACATTTTTTTTTTTCCCAGTTTCACAGGCAGTCTGTGGCAACCTGAAGCATGTAACTTCTGATAACTAACTGATTTCATAGAACGTAACGTAATAGAAGAAACGAGGCTGGCAATCAGAGAAGTAAAATCTCTATTTGTGTTCTCTTCCAGGAACTACACTTCTCCATGATAAGACCTTTTAACAGTTCTGTTTGGACGACATCTCTGCTGAGCTGCCATTGTGCTGAGCAAGGCCTGGTATGAAATTCAGTTTCAATATATTTCTGAAAATCATACTTTTATAGAATTCAACTAAACTCTGTGTGTTTTCTTAAAGCTTTTAATTATTTTATTTAATTTGAAAGATTTTAGGTTTTTTTTTCCAAAAGTAACACAATTTCCTTTTTGCTGTCCAACCTGGTTTTTTTTTAACCTGTCCAGGTTGTTCCATGTTCCTAAATCTGGACATAGTAATATTCCTATGTGAGATTTTTACACAAAAGCCATGGAACTGAAGAATCTGCTGATACGCTGTTGGGGTATTTTGTCGGTTCTAGTAAGGAGGGGAAAAAAAGTTTATTGCAAGTAGCCGTCAAAATACATGAAAACAATTGACTTCCCTGTAGTCATTGAGTAAAGCAAGAATAGAAAGGAGATGTTTTGGTCCTTGTCTTGGTCCTTATAGGCTAAGCTACAAAGCTTCTCTTGATCTTTATTATTTTATGAATAAGTTTGCACAATGTCACCCCAAACACTTTCTGTGTTCAGAAACGATTCAACGGCTTCTGCCTGAATTAGCGTCACAACAGTGACACACGTCGCCCTCAGAAATAGTTCTCAAAGCCACAAGTCAACGTGCAGCTCATTGGGCGGGTCAAAAAGCAGATTAGTTTCAAGTCTCGCTCCTTCAAGGAAATAGTAATTTTTTCCAAAGAAAAGAAAAGGAATGCAGCACCTGAAGAATTTTAACCCATCTCAAGTAGAGAGTTACGTGTGAAAGAAGTAAAGGCAGGGAAGGGGAAGGAGGTACTGTCTGTAACCAGGTGCATAAAACTGCAAAATAAAATAGAAAGAGATGAAGCAGCACTAGAAAAGTCCAAATAATGTCATGAAACTTAAAGAATTCTGTACATGGGGACTAACATCCGAAAAGTCATCAGTTCCATCTTTAAAGATACTCTTATCTCAGACATGTTGTCCCAATATTAGTCATCTGTGATATATCTTTTCTAGAAAAGGGAAACTTAGGCAGAAGATATTTAACGAGTCCCAGAACCACCCTCCACCAATTGTCTTTGCCAATGATTAGGAGTTTTGATGAGTCAGCAAAGCTTATCAGCAAATGCAGCTTCATTAAGCAGTACGATAAGCACGATTTCAGCATGGAAACTTGCCATTTTTCTCACTCTAGCCTTGTTTTACCCTTTAGTAAGTTAAAACATAATGAAATTATTGTATAATATTGTGGATGATGCCTAGCAGTTTGAATCAGTAGACTCAGCGCATTCAACTTTTTTTTGGTTTTCCTGCACAGAATGGCACATTACCAACATCTCCGTAGGCTGATCTGATTAATATTCCCAAGAAAAATAAGTTAAGGGGAGGATTTCTGTGTCCTAATGATCCTTAACTTCTAGAATATGCTTTTTTAGGAAACACTGGCAGTTGAAGATAACTTTCACTAACCACAAGGTGCTCAAAATTTTGTTTCATTTTGGCAGATGGCCAAAGTGATAGTCTGGCTTTCAGGACAAGAGAGCGCAGAGGTTGTTTAAAGGCATTTTTTCGTTTCTTCAGTCTCCAGGTTTACTGGAATGGAGAATACAGCCACCTTTGTCAGGATACACAGTAAATTCTTTTGGAAACAACGGATCATTCTGTCATTATGAAGTGCATAAACAGAGACACGAAGTGAAAATTAAATACATGCTTCTCAAGTTGTCAATGCATTTCAAGTTATATGGTCACTCTGTAATGAAATTTCTGTCTACATGTAGCAGACCAAAAAAAAGATTATTTGAGCCAGCAGAGGAAATGTTTGTGATTTTCCACCTCAGAAAAAGTCAGATCCATGCCATGGTTCTCCATGACTTTCCACAATTCATGCCATGACAACATGTTTGGTGGTTTTGAGAGGTCGATCGCAGCCCAATACAGGTTGAAAGGAAGGGAAAAGGGATATTATGTGACATTTAATAGAAATTAAAAATTGCTCAGAAACTAGCAAACCAACTTATTCTTCCTAAAAAAACCAGTCCTGTTTCTTTTGGGATACTTCCAAACATGTAATGCACAGTTCAAAAAACCAGCAAGGAAAAGGAATGCGCTCCAGTTGACCGCATTTTTCCCTTTGTGGTCTGACCATCAGGTTGCTCACTTCTTTTGGAAGACAGATTCAATTTCTTTCTCTTCCAGCTTGGAAGAGATCTGTTTAGATATCTACTCATTCCAGCTGAAGAGTCTGGCTCCAGAGTTTCCTGGTGCCTGTTGCTCTTGACCTTCAGCCCTTGCTCTTGTTCCTGCTGCTGAGTAGATGTAGGCTGACGGCAGACGAGTGCCCTACCTCCTGCCTTGACTTTGTGTCGCTGAATGTATGTAGCTGTTCTATATAACATTACAATTAATTACATAATTAAATAAGCAAAACCAAAGAACCTCATCCCAAACCTACTGTGAAGTTTCAAGCTAGGTATGAGCAGCCACCAAAGCTGTACCGAAGTCTGAGGTGAGACAGTGGGATTTACGCCATTCCTATATTATTGGTGTACCAGGAGAGTTTCTTTGGTATTATCCAGCTTATTTACAAACCCTAGACCCTATAGGAACACCACACTATGGAAAGAATAAGGAAAAAATAACCCTTTTAGGCACTGCTGTTTTACAATTTTCAAAGCTCACGGGGAACCTGAGATGCCAGCGCTCTTCACTTCAGCTTGGATTTAAGCTAGATTTTAATGAATTTCAATCCAATTGTATTTGAAACTCTTCATGGAATGGAAGTACAGAAATTNTTTCTAACAGGGTATTCTGCAGTAACCTTCATGTTCTAGCCTTCAAAAATATACAGGCTTATTACACAAGGTTTGGGGAGTTTTATTTGTTGGGACTTAGAATCTTACTACTGTCTGTGAAGCAAAGTGCCCTTGATGTCATATTGTTGGTGTTCTCAAGAACAATGCTCTGTGACTGGAGAAAGGATTTTTTTTCTTTTATAAACGGATCATTTTGTTGTCATGAAATATCATTACAGTAACAAACATTATAATAAAACTAACATGCCCTCCTGCTACTGCCAGTCTTTGCCACAAAAGTACCCATCAGTGTGACGGGAGAATGAAAGGAAATGTGATATGATAGCTTAAGAGAACATGGATATATGATTCCTGCCTTGTGATAGTTTTTCATCTATAATTAGGCAATTCTCTTTCTTTTCTAGCACAAGAATTTTCCACTTGTATTTGCATGCAGCAAGTCAAAGACAAAGGGAGTGTAACAGTTTCTCTGTCTTCAAACATAATGGATGCTTTCCCTACCTTATATTAAGTTAAATAGTATAAAGCTTTCCACGAGATCATGGGATTTCTACTTCAGTGGCACCAGAAATAAATGTGATCCAGTGATACGAGTGCTGTACCCTCCATTTTTAAATTTGTGCCGCTTCTACCCAAGGCAGAATCAGCATGCTTGAAAGTTCAATTCACGTATTAGCAAAAAAGGTAGAAATATCGCACTGTACAGTTTATGCTAATAGTCAGCTGCTTTTGAGCGTCTTTTGCATTCTCCATAAATTCCCACCATATATATACACATATATATGTATGTATAGTTTTATATTCTCATACATTTCCAGTACCTTTGCTCTTAGAGTGGCAAAATGGCTAAAAAGACAGTGTAGTATTTAAAATTTAATGAATTTTGGTTCAGACAGTGCAACCCTAAGAACTTATTTTTACAATAAAACACTGCTGAAATCATTCCTCCCAAGGCAGCACTAAAATACATTCTAGATACGCTTTTAATAACGGTGGTGTAAAAAACAATTAGTAATTTGTTATTATCCATCGTCTTTCTGTCAAACATCCAAGATCCATGCAAAAGGATTTTTTTCTTGTTCTTTTATCAACTGTTCTTCAGCTGTATAATACCTTCTTGTATAATACTGGAGGAGGGTGGTGGAAATAATGCGTCATAATTTTGGCCAGCTTTAGACAGTTTAACTGCTTCTCAGTTTTATCTCACTTGTTTTGCTGAAGGTAAAGCTGGTTAAACTTTTGAAAACAACAACAGGATCTCTTCAGTAATCAGGGAAGACATTTGTCTCACTTGAGTTTCTAAAGTCTGCTTTAAGCTAAAAGTCAGAATAGTTCCCTGTTCAAGATTGTAATCCTCCTATTTGCAAATTGTTTATACCAGCATGGTGTAATATTAAGAGAAAAAAAATAGTATCCAACTAAAACAATTTTAAGGAGTTAATAACAGGTCTGATGTCTTAGCGTGATCTTTTCTGAAAAAGATTACTTTATTAAAGGGACGACTATAACCACTTATTGAAAGGGAACTGTATTTTGCAGAGATGGATAAGTAGGTCACTAAATTACAGAACGCTTGCACATCCTGAGGTTATCTCATATATACCTTGCGCATTTTTTTCCATAAGAAAAGCTATTCCGACTTGAGGTCAGCTCCAGTCAAAAACCAGTTTTTCTACTGGCCGCGGAGGTTATGGGCGCATGCTCTGGTCCTTGAAGGCCAAGAAGCTGTGAGGGTCTCCTCCCTGCCTGGATGACCATCCACATCTGTAGGGCTCCTGGCCCACAGTGGCAGAAAACATAATGGGGTTACCTCTGCACAACAGAAAAACTTTTATTTTCCTCATATGTGGTGTTTGTCCGCCTTCCTGCTTTTCTGGCAAAACAACCTCTGCGCCTTTTTCCGGTACTCGGGAAGAAGGATTGCAAAGTGCACTGGGGTTTGTGGAGAGGAATGGGGAGGAGGAGGAGAACAAGTTGCTTATAAAGAGGAAGGTAAGAAGGAAGATGTAGAAATCAGTGTAGTATTACAGTAAAAGAGAGAGCAAGTAAGACAAGAGCTGGATGAGCTCAGTGTGGGTAACCAAGAAAGCCTGAATATTACAGACTAGTGTCCACTATTTTGTGAAAATTGCCCCATTTGACAACACTGAAACTCCATCGTCATAAAAACTCATTTTTGAAGCGGGAATAGGCTATTTTCATCATTACTTTGGAAAAGTTCCCTCTCCATTTGTGTTCTAATTGCATCTAGTAGTTGTTTGTACTGCCAAGAGAGTGCACTGTTCAAATCTGCGAAGAAATCTGGAACTGTTCATTTGGTCTCCAACGGGAAGAAACCTTGACAGCACAGTATGCTGTACTTCATTATATAAAATCTGTGCGTTCTTTTTACTATTTCTACGAGTTTTATGCTCTGACACTGTCTCTTTGAAAACTTATAAATACTGAAATATTGCCACAGACACACAGTGTAACTCCAAGCAAGTCATTTTTATCTCCTAGTGCCTTTCATCTGTTAAGGGGGGATATTTCAACTTGTTTCTCCTTGTCGTTTGTCTTTCCTGTTTTCTGTATTCAGATTCGTTTCTTCAGCTCTTTGGGTTAGGAACAGCAGCTAACCACAGAAAAGTGCAGTACACATAAGGTGGAGCCGTTCGTATCGTTGGTAATAGCTGGATGTTAACACATTGCAAATACCTAATAATTCTTTGGCAGTTTGTGATTATGTAAACAGTCTTTCCATAGTTCAAAATACATGGTGTTTTCTGGGTTTAATTAAGCAGAGACGAGACACAAACAGTGGACCTAATGTTGAAAATACTTTGCGGTTTTATTGCATCTATGTGGGTTTGAATCTCTGCACGCTGTGCCGTCTGTACACCTAAACTGGTTATCTTATGGTTCAGGTTAAGGCGCGGCAAAAATTTCATGAGCATAATCATACTTGAAAAATGTTGTCTACGCATGGCAGGATTCTCCTAGCAGCTGAGCCAGGAAGATTTCTGCCATTGAAGAATCCAATTTCTTCACCCACCTTTCTCCAAAGATACCAAAGCCGGTATCTTTTTCATGTAAAATACTTCGCGCGCTCCCAGAGGTATGCAATTCTTAAAACCTCACAGGTTTCTGATGAACATTCAGACAACAATAAGCTTGCTAAATTCATTTTATAATCTCATTAATCAGTGACCATCTTTCTATCTCAGTTTGGAGAATGGCTGAGAGTATCACCGTGCTGCATTGCTTACATATTATTACCAATCTTTCTTGATTTCTTGATGTGAATAACTGTCAATATCTGTGAGGTTTTATATTTTTTACACGTTTCATGTTTTGGGAAGTTCAAATTTTGATCACTCAAGATTCTGAGAAGTCGGGGCATTTTTTCTTGTACATCCTTTCAACTATTAATTAAGAAAGAGTAGAAAGTTTTGTAGAAATCCTTTCAGTACACATTGCTTGCCCATTTTTTGCACAAAATGAATCAAAAGACCTATAAATCACAACTTTATTTATTACGCAGCTCGTACTCATTTTCGGAGTGCTGTAAATCCTGTGTGTGGAAGACGTGCATCTGTAGCATATATTATGCCTGGAGCATGCTTCTGCTCCATCCCAAACCCTTTTCACATCTACATTGTAGAAATATTATCCTGTCACTCAGGCAAGAACGTTAAGCAAACTGATTAGCACACCAAATCTACGCCTGCACCAACGTTCGTCATGTGTTTGCAATGTAGGCGAGTCCAAGCCATCTGCACGCTGTAACCAGGATGTCCCATCTACCCTGGCAGTGAGATCACAAAGCCAGCTCCAGGCAAACCAGAAAGGACACTGCTACAAAGGAACTGTGGGTTTATAGCAACGGTGAGGACACACCACACAGGTCTACACACATCCTGTATTCTGGCAATGTCGAAGCTGGCTGGGAAGCAGCATGAAAACATTTGCAGGATTAGGAATTTTAGTCCTCGATCCAGCCCACTTGGCACAATGTGGTTTACGCAGAGGTAATGAGTCCTTCCCATTCCCCTCTACGCCAGACTGTCTCCTTAACTTTTGCCTCCCCCTCCAAGAACTAATGAGACAATTTTCTTTCCTTCTTTCTTCCATCCTTCCTTCTCTCCTATGAAGACAGGCTGAGAGAGTTGGGGGGGTTCAGCCTGGAGAGGAGAAGGCTCAGGGGAGACCTTGGAGGCCCTTCCAGTCCCTAAAGGGGCTCCAGGAATGATGGCGAGGGACTCCGGATCAGGGAGGGGAGCCATAGGACAAGGGGGAACAGTTTTACACTGAAAGAGGGGAGATTTAGGTGAGATCTGAGGAAGAAATTCCTTGCTGTGAGGGTGGTGAGCCCCTGGCCCAGGTTGCCCAGAGAAGCTGTGGCTGCCCCATCCCTGGAGATGTTCAAGGCCAGGTTGGACGGGGCTTGGAGCAACCTAGTCTGGTGGGAGGTGTCCCTGCCCAGGGCAGCGGGGTGGAAATGGATGATCTTTAAGGTCCCTTCCAACCTACACCATTGTATGATTCTATGATTCCTTCTTCATACCTGGTCCCAGAACAACCCTAACTGTGTAGTAAAGGAACCAACCACACCGAAGGTCACAGAATCACAGAATGATAGGGGTTGGAAGGGACCTCTGGAGATCATCTAGTCCAACCCCCTGCCAGAGCGGGTTCACCTAGAGCAGGTTGCACAGGAACACATCCAGGCGGGTTTTGAATGTCTTCAGAGACGGAGACTCACTGGTCCTGTCCAGCTCTTACAGTGTTGGGCTACAACACTCTTGGTCTATTCAGTTTTCAGATGATTCAGCTGGTAAATTCTTAGCAATGTCTAGTGATTTTATGCAAACTGCAATTCCCAGAGATTAGTAACAACATTAGTACACATAGTAAATTTGTGCAGTTTTCAAAGGGTCAATGACAAAAATTCACTGTCACACCCCTTACAATTTCAGTTGCCTACTTCAGAAAATGGAAGGTGTCTGACAAACCTAATTATATGTATTGCCGATTAATGACGATTTGAAACAAG
Source organism: Stercorarius parasiticus (assembly GCA_013396915.1). NCBI lineage: Eukaryota > Metazoa > Chordata > Aves > Charadriiformes > Stercorariidae > Stercorarius > Stercorarius parasiticus. The sequence continues at coordinate 347,988 of VWZL01002311.1, read as the reverse complement.
GCTGTCTATTTTGTGGGGTTTGTGGAAGCATCTTTAACAATGGGAAAGTGCTAACTTGTTGAAATGTTAAGCTCTTTCCTCAAAAGTCATTAAGAAAAAGATGACTGAAAGTTTTGAACTAAAGAGGACCAGAACTCAGTCACTGTTCGAATAAGGTAGTGCCAAATAGAATAACATATAGTTAGACCTCAAGATATGTCCTTTACCTCCAGGATATTAATGACAAGTGATGAAGATTCAGCAATCGTGCATTTCCATTTACAGTATGTTCCTCATTCTGGGTGTGTTAAAGAAAGTGAGGCAAGGCAAATACTTATTAACTTTAATCGGTACTGCATGGCCAGACGCTCTTGATTTGCGGTTCTGATTGATGTGTCTATCTCCATTCTTAAAATAGTTTTATTCACGGGGCCTTTCTTGGCAATCAAGTCTCAGAAAAGTCTTGCATGTCAGCAGCAAGAGTCTAGTTGACACTATTTCTGTGAAGGAATTACAAGATTATTTCCTTTTTTTATGATATTCTGCATCCCCCGAGTTACTCATACCACAAAAACGGTGTGCTGTGTTGTATACTTTCAAATAATGTTCTCTAGCTTTCACCTAAAATACAAAAGAAAAATTAGAAACTTATTATGGGAAACATGAGTCGAAAAAGTAAGAAGTGCATTTTAAGTATATTGCCCAGCAGATAGTGGTACTGAGATAGCAAATTAAATCAGTGGGACCTCTTCTCTGTTTACTTATTTTTCAACCCAAGTAGGGCTGCTTGAAATGGTTTCTTATGTCACAGTTCTCAAAACCAACTAGTTTGGGGTATCAATTTGGAATTGGAGAAAACATTAATCTCGCATCTCTTGAAAATCGATGCAAGTGCCTTGAGACAGCCAAAAATTAGTGGCACCAAAACTTTTTAGGCATTTTTCAGTGAGTACATGCCTATTTTATGTGCTTTGATTTAGTTCACCTGTACTTTAAAACAAGAATAGTATTTACATATTGCTGTTGTTGTTACCTTTAAGAGTAACTACATCTGGGGCATTAAAATACGCATTTTTATTGTTTTGTGCGCCGTATTTAAGAGTGGCTAGCAAATTTCCCATAAGCGTGATACCAGACACCATAGTTTTACATTCCTCTAATTTAAAGACTTGACTAGAAAGATCCCTGGGTATACCATGCACAGGCCATAAGAAGCATTTAAAGTTCATCTTAGGAAATGGCTTGACATCAGGAACTCCTTTGGCCCACCTGAGAGTCCCTTAATTTCCTGGGAAACAAGAACATCTGAAGACTGTGAGTGGATAGCTAGGGAAATAAGTCAGGAAGTTTATAAATTATAGTAATACTACTATTTTATTGGCCTGAAGGATTTTCCAGTTTGGAGTATTTTATCTAGGACAAGCTTCTGAGTTGGAATCGTTGCACCACCCATGTATTAAATCTTCTCAGATGAACTGCTTGCATGTGATATAAAGAGGAATTTCTCAGCACCCCACAGTTCTTGGGAGCAGTGCTTGTATATAAGCGAAGGAGACAATTTCCATTGGCACAACTACAGACGTTTTCCGTAGGCACAGCTGTAGTCACGGAGTGCGGGAAAAGCAAGGACAGATATAGCCAATTCCTGCTATAAAACTGAACTGGGTTGTAGCGATAGGACGAGGGGCAATGGTTTTATACTAGAGCAGGGCAGGTTTAGATGAGACATTAGGAAGAAGTTCTTTACAATGAGGGTGGTGAGACCCTGGCCCAGGTTGCCCAGAGAGGTGGTGGAGGTCCCATCCCTGGAGACATTCAAGGCCAGGCTTGATGAGGCTCTGAGCAACCTGATCTAGTTAAAGATGTCCCTGCTCACTGCAGGGGGGTTTGGACTAGATGGCCTTTAAAGGTCCCTCCCAACTCAACACATTCTATGTTTCTATGACTCTAAGATGACAACTGATGGCCACAGTCCTTTTCATATAAGCCAAAGACATTCACAGGCAATTTGTGGAGAACAGTAAACTGAGAATGCTCATAGGATGTGTGGCACTTGGAGGTTACTAAAGTTTTATTGTGTTCAGAGTTTATTGCCTTAGAACAAGTTGCTGCAGAGCTCCAGTACCATATGATCCCTTGGTCATTTTGGTATGTTATATTGACATCCATAGTCATAGTAATTATTATAAGAGCTTGTATAGAGCCATGTAGAAACTGCGCTGGGGAAAAGACCCTTAACAAAAAGTGTGGTAGGCTGAAAAAAAGAAGTGAGAGAGAGAAACTATTTCAATTCAGGACATCAATTAACACTGATTTGCGCTGGAGTGCATTTGAAAGTACATGCAATATTCACATGCCAAATGAATTCATTAAAGACCAGTGTGATTACAGTGAATGTCAAATGAATTAATAACAATGGGACCTTTAAGTGTTACCATTAATTTCACAGTGTGTTGCTGTTTTATACTTACGGGCTCTGAAGCTAAATGACACTCTACAGTTGCCCTAGTAGATTAATTGTGCATTAATAATCTATGGGTGGGCCAGCAATCTGGTGGGCACTTACATTTCATTGACACTTGGATACTGAAGATCATCTTCATTTCCAGTTTTCAGTCAGGAAAATCATTTTAGCTCTAAAATAGGCTCGCACCATTTCTTCTGTATTTGATTAGAGTTCTTAAAGCAGCGTTAAGTTTTTGTATTCTGGGTCCACGTTCAAAGTTAAGCTTGATTAAAGAATTAAACCCTTCTTTGCTTTTTCTTTCTGTATGTAGCTCTCTATCTGGGAAATACACCAGTGATTTCTGCTTGCTATTAGACGTTCTGGTCTGTTCAGGGCATTTATTTTGCTGCCTAGTATTTAAGAAATTATCTCTGCAGGTCTAACTACCTCATTTTTCCTTTTTTTTTTTGGTTTTTGTTATGGTATTTAGATCTGTTAACTTTCAGAGGCTACCATTGTTAGAAACGTATGTTTTCAGGCAGAGCTCAGAAAGTGCTTACCCGTTTATTTACCCAATGTTTTTTCCTGCAAGGAATAGGGCTCAATTTAAGTGAGAGGTGAAAAAGAGAAACCTTTTTTCAAAGAGTATTACCTAATAAGCTGCATATTTTTATTCCCAAGTCTTGCACTTTTGTTAAAAATTTCATCTAACACACATACATAAGTTTTTGAAGTAGAGGAACTGATTCTATTGCCATTAGGCCTTTACCTTTTGAAAGAAAACTATAATTGACAAATCATTCTGTCTCTTTGTTTTTCTTAAATAACACAGTAATATTGTAAGCTCTTGCAAGCAAGTAGACCCCAGGAGCCATGTGGAGCTCCATTGAAATTAAACGTCCAACAATGTAAATCAAGATTTGGAAAGAGAGACAGAGGCAGAAACATAAAGTAAAATTTTTTTACATCCAGAAGTTCTGAAGAAAAGTATGTTTGACCAAAATTTCGTCTTATTTTCCAACCTCAGTCACTTCTTCCAATATAAGATATTATTCTTCTCTACAAACCTTGCCTGTTTTAAAGTTTTAGGCCATCATTCCTGCAATAAAACTAAATACTAAGGCATTGAATCAGGACAGAGTTTGCAAAACAGCTGTAAAGGCAAGTGTTGCTACATACTTGACACGCCTCTCTTTCTCTGAGAGCTACAAACATAAACATGTAGACAATCTGTCATATGGAGAAGTGAAAAAATCTAAAAACGAGGCAATCTAACCTTGGCTAGCTTTTAGAGGTGTTTTATTTGCTTGCTTGTTTGTTTTTTAAGCCAGCAGAAAGTTAATTGATCTCAGATAAAGACCTGCTTAGGAATCGGATATCTGCATGCAAAACCTCATTCTGTTGGACATGACCCTTGTACAGATATCTCTTTTGGATACTCTCGTACAAAGGCAATTTAATCAGTCAATAATTCAGGTTCGAAAACTCGAATGTCACAGTCCCACTTCATTTGTACGTTTGTAAACCAGCCAGTGTGTGCTACAAGTGATGTAAACGAAAACAGTAGCGAGTATTATGGTAGGCTTCATGAAAGTTTATCGTAACTCATTAAGCTGCCAATAAGCCACTCATAAAAAACATGTTTATAATATAAGTCATTAATCAAATTTACTAATTATCTAGGTATTGCATTTCTTTCTACCTCAATTTTATAAGATGAGGCTCAAGGTCAGGATATATACACGTATAAACACGGAGATACTATATTTATGTCTTAACTGGAGTTGATAAATGTCCCATCAGTCACATATTTTGAATTTCTTCCATTAAACATTCTCTTCACGTCAAGCTTCCCATGACACATACTTAAAGAAGAGACAGGAAATCACTTACATGTATATTGAGTTTAAAATTAGAGAAAATATTGTAATCCTGAAGCTCCTTCTAATTCTAGAAACGTTCCAGCTGTTAAACACACTGGTTTGACTCAGAAACATTCCTAGCGTGTCCTAGCTCCTCCAAAATAGTGAGCAGATACTGCCAGTTTGTGATGGTATCACACAGAACACGCATGTTCCGAGACTGCATATGTGCGTGTAGGAAAGTGAAGCCAGATCATCAATCAGAACTTTTTACATTTGAGGTATTTATGATCTATACGTTGTTGTGATTGCCATTGTATAAATCAAATATTTATCACATAACAACTGGTAAACCGCAGGAGAAAGCATAAAGTCCTATTTTGCGCTTGCTGAAATCAACTATACATTCATAAATTCCCTATTCTTCACCTGCTGATACCTTTTATGCTCCTAGATATTTACATTTGTGTTTGATTTAATGAATAGAGATTGTCATTTGTTCAAGTTCCTTCCAGAAAAAGTCAATAACAAAACATGCGTTACAACTTCCATGTTTTCCTCTGTGTGTATATATATATAAATGGAAAGAACTCTACATGAACTCTAATTTTACTTCAAATTTTGTGAACACAGCTGTATACCTTTAATGAAGGAATAACAGCAGTCACAAGTAGAGAGAGAAAGAAGGAAGAAGTGTCGGAGCTCCTTCACTGCCCCACTGCACGAGTCAAGGAACAGGATGGAAGATCCCAGGCCAGACAGGAGAAGTGTCCCATCCACAGTCTTGTGGGCTGAAATGCAGCCCATTACTGATAGAATCATAGGACTGTCTAGGTTGGAAGGGATCTTTCAGATCATTGAGTCCACCATCAGCCTAACTCTGACAAAAACCACCACTAAAGCATGTCCCTCAGCACCACATCTACACATCTTTTAAATACCTCCAGGGATGGGAACTTCCCTGGGCAGCCTGTTCCAATGCTTGACAATACTTTCTGTGAAGAAATTTTTCCTAATATCCATCCTTGGTACAACTTGAGGCCATTTCCTCTTGTCCTATCGCCTGTTACTTGGGAGAAAAGACCAACCCCCGCCTGGCTGCAACCTAGAGAGCGAGAAGGTCTCCCCTCAGCCTCCTTTTCTCCAGGCTGAACACCCCCAGCTCCCTCAGCCGCTCCTCACAAGACTTGTGCTCCAGACCCCTCACCAGCTCCGTTGCCCTCCTCTGGACACGCTCCACTACCTCAATGTCTTCTTTTTGTGGTGAGGGGCCCAAAACTGGGCACAGCCCTTGAGGTGGGGCCTCACCAGTGCCGAGTACAGGGGGACCATCACCGCCCCAGTCCTGCTGGCCACACTATTCCTGATACAGGCCAGGATGCTGTTGGCCTTCTTGGCCACCTGGGCACACTGCTGGCTCATATTTGCGATGCTCATAAGCCCCCTCAGAAGCAGCACCACTGTCAGCAGGGCTGCCCACAAGGAGAGACGTTATTTTCTCCATAAGACAGATCTCCTGTTCCCTCTCCCAGCTTAAGGGAACCTGCCCTTACCTCCCTCTACCTTAGCAGCACCGCTTGAACTCTCTTGTTATGGAAAGAAGTGTATGAGGCAAGATTTGTCGGTTGTGGTAAACTGACTGGTTTTATTAGATTCATTAATAAAACAGTCAACACAGGGAGTTAAAATACTGTACTTAGACCATACTTACTAGAAATGTAACAGCTATCAGGTATGAAACACACCTAAAAACTTTTCCTCAGAAAGACTATCGTAGAGCAGCTGAATGAAAAATACTGACATTTGGCAGTTGTCATTTTGGGTAATCTAAGCGTTCAAAATTGATACTGAGAACCTCAGGCGGTGCTTTTGTTTGTATGACGTGGTCGTTATAGGACTTCATTGAAAAACCCATCGTTTTTACCATCCCGGTCACGGCTCCAGAGCTCTCCATTCATAAGACAGTGTCACCAGTTCTCCCGTAGAAGTTGAGTGGAAGCAATAAAAGCCTTTATTAATCTTATTATTAAATATAGTATCTACTGTGAGAGTTTTCTTGATGAATTACAAATCTATTCATGGTGCCTCCGGCCTAATTTTGTGGTAGCTGTCTGATGGATTTCACTTCACTTGGCAAAGCTCATTCGTCTCGGTAGAGGAATCTGAAAGTCCAGTCTCTGGGCTGTCTGTATGGTATTTCATGCATCTGTTAAATAGAAATGGGTTTCCCCTTGCCATAGAGATGCAGGATAATGTTTTGATGGGACGGGGTTGGGGAAATGAGTTTTTCACCCATTCTGTCATTTCTTGCCACTTTTTTTAACATTTGGATACCGTCCACCTCCAGCCTCCCCGTACATTAGCAACAGCTCTGTGCCCACACAGTCCCTGCACCGCTGACAGGGTGACAGGCTCTTTGGAAACTAAATATCACTCTATACTTACTGAGAATACTGGAAGCAATAGCAACTATCTCTTCCTCTGCAGCTGAGAGCAGTGGGAGAGTTCAGCATACCCACATTTAAGGCAGGCAGTGCAGAAGTACATTGCCAGTTTTGCCCTTAAAACTCAGCGTGGTCTTTTCCATTTGTCTTCTGCTCCTTCTCCTCTGGCAGGTCAGCTACCTCAGGCTCCCTGTCTTCTTTCACAAACTAAGGACCTAGCAAGTAAAATATCTGAAGTATAATTAATGAGCAAACCTAGTATCTGGTTAAGGGTTTTCCTCTGATGTTAGCAATTTGTAGCTCAGTAGTATCATCCAGATAGTTAGCGAAGATCTCAGTTTGGGTTCACCTATTCATGCGGTTTTTCACNTTCGGATACTGGAAGGCCACTATAAGCTCTCCCCGGAGCCTTCTCTTCTCCAGGCTGAACCCCCCCAACTCTCTCAGCCTGTCCTCACAGCAGAGGGGCTCCAGCCCTCCCAGCATCTCCAGGGCCTCCTCTGGACCCGCTCCAACATGTCCAGATCCATCTTGTGCTGCGGACTTCAAAGCTGGACATGGCACTGGAGGTGGGGTCTCACCAGAGCAGAGCAGAGGGGCAGAATCTCCTACCTTGCCCTGCTGCCCACGCTGCTGGGGATGCACAAGATCAGCTGCATCCTCTGTATAGAAGTATAAGCAATATATTTATACTGCATAATCTAACTTTCCTGGGGATGGGTAGGGGGAGGGTTTCCAATAAAAAAAAATACTGGATCAGAAGTATGTGTATACCCTGATCAGGGACCTCAGAAGAACTCTCTGAAGTCACTAATTTTAGGCAGTTTTAGTTGTGAATGCTTTTTGACAGAGGGAAGGATACAGTGCTGTAGAATCTTTCGGAGTTCTGGCCGTGAGTCATTATTCCTTCTGCATGCAACATGCTTGTTAAAGGGATAGAAAAAGAAGAACAAAAAGAGCTTCTCTTCCCTTGCAGCCAAGAATATCACCCCAACAAAATTAAGTCAGAAGTTTGGGGTTTTTTCTTTTTTTTCCTACGTCACCATTTTTCTTTTTCTTTTTTGTAGTAAAATCTTCAATCAATGTTTACTGCTTCGAGTTTTCCCCTCACTGCTCCTTAACTTGCAATAGATAAGACTTCCATTGAGTTAAATAGTAAGAAAAACATAAATAGAAGCAAATCTTGGACCGGGATACTGGGAAACGGTGATAAAATTACTTGAAACATCACCAAGTTCAAAATATTTTTTTTTTAAGAGTTTCAAGAAGAATTGGGAAAATCCTCTGTTAAACTTTCTAGCTTGAGCTCTGTGAGATTTTTAAGCACATTGAACTGCTAGATCCTCGCAGAATGGGTAAACACAGCAACGCGCGTGTGTTTTTTGTCTTAAGTCAAAATAAAAACAGTCCTCAGTTATTGGGAGGAGGGAGTAGGTTACCATCAAATCTTCTGCTTAAGAAAGTAGGATACACAGAAGAAGCCTGCAGTATTTATTTTTAATGGGCTGAGTGAACTAGAGGAAGAGGAACCCAAACAGGAGAAACTTCCATCTCTTGCAGTCACAAGAAGAGCCACGTGCAGCTCTGTAAGATCTGGATACTCACCAGGGATCTCACTGGCTCAATGCATCAAGAAGAAAAGTCTGTCAAGCTCCTACAAACTTTGCTTTCCCAAACAACTGCCATATGCCAGAACTAACGGCATAAAGAAAGTACAAATCAAGTCCCAACATCATGAGTTCGTAGATGTTTGTAGATTTTATTTAAAAAAAAAAAAAAGAATTTCCGTTAAATCTTTTTCATTTCCTCAGTTTCCCAGACAGGTCACGACATCAGCACGGTGCTCGGTAATGCAAATGTAATCCTTTAGTCTTTTGGTTTGATGTTATTTTGCCATCAAGAGGAAGTTCAGGTCAGATTCTGATGAATCACGCCCCTGTCTCCTGGCCAGGCAGGCATTAAGTGGGATGACACACGGTTCCACGTTGCCCCGGTGCATCCTTACTGCCCGTGTTGATTCCAACATTAAAAGCAGTTCCCTGCCTGCTGCAAAGCAAGTGCCATCATTAAAAAGGTACTTAAACAAACTGCCTCCCTCTCTCTCTCTCTTCTCCGAACGTCTTAGGGCTATAACCCTAACAGTTCTTTGGGATTGCTTTCAGCTGTAGCGCGGAAGAAGTTCTTTGCAATTAGGGTGGTGAGACGCTGGCCCAGGTGAGTGGTGGTGGAGGCCCCATCCCTGGAGACATTCAAGGCCAGGCTTGATGAGGCTCTGAGCAACCTGATCTAGTTAAAGATGTCCCTGCTGACTGCAGGGGTGTTGGAGTAGATGGCCTTTAAAGGTCCCTTCCGACCCAACACATTCTATGGTTCTATGATTCTGTGATTCACCCCTTAGACTTCCAGACTTCAGTTCCCACAGACGTCAGCTACACCCTTTGTGCCATCCAGGCAATCCATAATCCACACAGAAGCACTGTGTTAAATGGTTAAATTAATAAATAACGGGTGGTGGGCCTGGAGACAAAAATACTCTCCCCTTGCACCAGTGAGAAAGGTAATCGGAAAAGGAAGCTCGTGCTCTGATGATTCTACTACTAATGAAAAAGGCGGAGGCAGCAAGCTCGGCGTGTTTGTCATCTAATGTTATGTCACAGCCACTCATGATGTGGCGTTAAATACGTCTGAAATCCCCTTATTTTTCTGAGCCTATTTACCAGTGCTGCCCAACACAGATGGAACCCTTTCTTCCTGCACATATTAATTCATTTGTTATTTATGCACTTCTGATCTTTGTGACATTTTGTCCTTTGGCCTGCTACCAAGTCATTTTTTATACATGTTCTGAGAAGAGGTGGCCCTTGCCCTGCAGTGAGCCTCGCAAATCCCTGACACACACATATGCATTTTTTATTGTTCTCACATGTTGCTTAACAGTCGGCGTGATTCCTGCTTTACAGCGCAGCAGATGGGTTCCTGCATCGGGGCTGAAACAGATGAGATGTTCAAATCGATTGTTTTATCAACAATCAGTTGTAGATAAAAATCATTTTAATGAGAGAAATTAATGGTGTTTGCAAACATGATGTTAATTAAAGAACATAGCTTGGGCTTTTTTCCCTCCTTTTTTCCCCCTGCACACAATTTTTGTTACCCATGACATCTTTCATTATTGACTCATGCCCCAAAGAAAAGGCGATTAAAATCTGCTTTTGTTTGATGTAGCTTTTATTGAAGAAAGAAATAGATCTTTCTGAAGCTTCCTGGTGAGATGAAAGTCTAATTATCTCCACAAATGAAAGGAAAAGCTTTAATTAGGCCTGTGCTGAATCTGCGCACTGTGAATTTGTGCATTGTGATGGATGGAGCCCACATCTCCTCGGTGACTGCCGTTGAAATGATGAAGCAGGAGAAGAGGTACCGGGCTCCCGTGATGGAGCTGGCAGAGCAGACCTGGAGGTACACCTGTGTTGGGAGAGCCTGCCCAGAGCAGCTGCCACGGGCCACGCTTCTGTGCGGTGCAGTCGGCTGTTTTACAGCCTCCTCCTGAGCTTTGATCTCTTTTCAGGCAGCAGGGGTCCTAACAAATCAAGCTTTTCATGTTTCACTCAGTTTCACTCTCTTTTGCTTCGCCATTCACACTCGAACTCCAAAGAGGACGGATAAAATATTGTCTTTTTCTGAAGCAATTAATGCTCAGCGGCGGACATGACTGAAGTGGGCATTTTGCCTTTTGCGAGCTGTTTGGAAGTTGACTGGGGGGGTAAAGGCTGCGAAAGAATCGGAAATGGCGTTTGTTTATTTTGCCGTTTAATGAAGGCCCTAGTTATGTTTTTCCACACCCTTTGTGCATAACGCTTTATCTGCTACACCCTTCTTTTTTTTTTTTTTTAATTGCAATGCTGTAGTGTCTACCCAGTTCGGAAAGGTGACATTCTAGGGTAGTGCTAGCCTGCTAATGGCCCCCAGGGAGAAATCGGAATTATGACAAATAATGCACCATCCCAGATTTTATAACATTTCTAATCTATTTTTACCGTGTTGCATGCAGCTTACTCTGTCTTCACGTAGTCCACCTGATACCAGGAAGGTCAAACCGCTACTTATTCACATCACTTGCAGCCAGCATCTTCTTCTTTGGGAGTCATAAAGCACCTTTGACATCAAGGGCAGTCAAGGAGATTACCTCCACACCTTTCTGGGCAGGACGGCAGTAGAACCAGGGAAGCAGTAATTGCAGACAAAGTTAAATCGGCATCAGCAATCTAATCTTTGATTCGTTCTGTCGGTATATCCCATGTTGTTTAGAATGTATTGCTTTAATTGCATACGGGTCTCTGGAATTGAGGGGCTTAGCACACAACTGGAAACATGCAGAAATAGAAGGATGCGGGATAAACGGGAATGCATCCCCTGTTGATCTGTTCATTTAAGGAAAAGAGGCATCTGAAAAAAACCACAGCCATGCTGTCTTTCAAAACGAACGTTCTGGGAAGTCTTATTGTAGGTAAACATACAGCATCTGTAAAGCCTGAAATCGGTGAAAGCAAATGATGCGGATTCTGAGTAATTCCACAAAGCAATAATACGGATTTTAATTCAGTCTGGGGGAAAGAAATCTCAGCGTTAGTGTTCTTCTTATAAACACAGCTTTATCTCCTGCTATTCCATAATTTTATACATTAACAAGTTACTCGCAAGCTGAAATCTTCCTGTGTATATTTTGTCATTTGTTTTGAGACCTTTAAGGTACCTGGCACTTTTCTTAATCTAAACCACTTGGATTTGTTCTCTCCGCTCTCCTCCCGCCTGGTCCATTTCACAGTGCCTTTGTGTAGATTTGTCTCCTTTGTTTATGCCTTTGTAAGTGTCTCCCTAGTGTTAGAGCTGAAGTCAAAAAACCTGCCTTATACAATATTCTAATGCTTAGGCCATCAGTGCCGACACCCAGGTCTGGTGCCCTAGAATTACAGGGATGATGGTGGATGTATAAAGGTCCCAAAGCTCAATATAGGAGTAAAAAAAAGCCGGGGGGGGGGGGGGAATGCTGGAACACTGGAGCACGGGTCTGAGCTAGGGGACACAGCCAGGGGGGAAATGAGGAGGCAGTGGAATTCTTGTTCAACTGCTGTGCAGAGATGAGGAGCAGATAGTAAATTAGGAACGAGCACTGCGAGAACACATCTAAATCAGACCCTCCAATTAACTGTTCTCTTCCCTTCTTTCAAGTTTGATTTCCTTTTAACCTTTTATTTTATTCTTTTGATCTCAGCATCTTTTTCTTCTTGTTCAAGTGAAGAGCAGTGGTGCAATAATTTTTGTCGAGGAGGTGCTTTCATTGTCAGCTCCTGTTTCCAAGCATAGCAAGTGATGAACAAAACCTGGAAATATTCATGCGTGCCATCACTCAGAATATGAGTCTGACCAAAATTTGAGACCTGGGACCATTTAAAATAAAAGCTGTTCTTCCTCTGTTTGTGACAGAGGTGCCTCTATTGCTCCTTAGCGGTTGAGAATCTCAGCAGAAGATTTTATGGGAGGTTTTGTGTGTGCATAAAAACATGTATAGAGCAATGGAATTTTATGAAAGAAAATATTGTACGAAGCAGGAGCAGTAGTACTTAGCTAGTATATGTTGGAAAACAGAAAAACTGGCCATTGCCGTGTAAAGAATCTTGCAACTTTCTCCTACACACTTCTTATTCAGGCTGAGCCGAAATTGCTACATGACTATCTCTGAGAGCTTGGGGATGGGCAGAAAAATCCCTGTGAAGGGCTATTGTGCAGGCATGTGAATGCATGAGAATCCTGTAATGCACTCCAGCATTAGTAACATTAGTATAGTTTCTGTATACCCGCTATGGAAAGCTCCAGCAGCTCCGTCCTTCTCCAAAGTAAGAGCCACCCCAGCCCTGTGAACTACCTTGAGGAGCTAAATTGCTGCCAATCTTGTCAGCATTAAGAGGACTATTGTCTTTGTTCTGAGTCACCCCTCTCTACACTTCCAGAGGACCGTAGAAAGAGAAATACATTATAGAGGTATTCTTCCTGTTGAATCATAGAATAGGTTGGGTTGGAAGGGACCTTTAAAGGCCATCTAGTCCAACCCTGCCAAATCTTCAACTAGATCAGGTTGCTCAGAGCCCCACCCAGGGATGGGGCATCTACNGAGCTAAATTGCTGCCAATCTTGTCAGCATTAAGAGGACTATTGTCTTTGTTCTGAGTCACCCCTCTCTACACTTCCAGAGGACCGTAGAAAGAGAAATACATTATAGAGGTATTCTTCCTGTTGAATCATAGAATAGGTTGGGTTGGAAGGGACCTTTAAAGGCCATCTAGTCCAACCCTGCCAAATCTTCAACTAGATCAGGTTGCTCAGAGCCCCACCCAGGGATGGGGCATCTACCACCTCTCTGGGCAACCAGTGCCCAGAGAGGCAGGCAAGCCTGTCTTCCACAAAAGGCTTGAAGAGCTGTGAATTCCCATGATAAGGCATGCAGAACACATGAGGTTTGGGCTTGTGAGGGATTTTTTTCCGTGAACGTGACTGGCTGGCTGGTGCGTGCTAAGACACGCGCATGGAACTCTGAAATGATTCAGTGTTTATGATATTGAAGTTTCCAAACTGGGATAAACACAGACATGCTCACTTCACTCTGAACACTTGCTAATTTTTGGTTCTGGAATATCTAAGTGGGTATTTGTCCCTCCACCTGTATTTTACAGAATCACAGACTGGTTGAGGTTGGAAGGGACCTTTGGAGGTCATCTTGTCCAAACCTCTGCTCAAGCAGGATTACCTAGAGCGGGTTGCCGGGGACTGTGTCCAGCTGGCTTTTAAATAATTCCAAATACGGAGACCCCACAACTTCTCTGGGTACCCTGTTCCAGTAGTCAGTCACTCTTACAGTAAAAAAATGTTTCCTTATGTTCAGATGGAGCGTCCCATGTTTCAGTCTGTGCCCGTTGCCTCTCGCCCTGTCACTGAGCACCACTGGAAAGAGCCCGGCTCCAGCATTGTACCCTCGCTTCAGATATTTATATACATTGATGAGGTCCCCCCCGGAGCCTTCTCCTCTCTCAGTCCTTCCCCATATGAGAAATCTTCCAGTCCCTTAATCGTCTGTGTGTCCTTTCTTTGGATTCTGTCCAGTATATCCATGTCTCTCTTGTACTAAGGAGTCCGGAACCGGACACAGTACCCCAAGTGTGGCCTCAGCTGTGCTACCTCACTGTCTGCTCATCCAGTTCGCACTTTGTGGGGACTGGGGAAGCAAAGTCACTCCCATTTTAAGAGAAGATCAGGTTTGTGACCACCTGAGGAACCTGAACATACATTAGGTCTGTGGGACCTGATGAGATGCATTCCAGGGTCCTGAGGGAATTCGCTGATGTAGCTGACAAGCCACTTTCCGTGATATTTGAAAAGTCATGCAAGTCAGGTGAAGTCCCTGGTGACTGGAAAAAGGGAAACATTGCATCCATTTTTAAAAAGGGTAGAAAGGAGGACTCTGGGAACTACCAACCTGTCAGCCTCACCTCTGTGCCTGCGAAGGTCATGGAACAGAACCTCCAAGAAGCTATGCTAAGGCACATGGACTTTTCAGCAGGGCCTGTTGCGACAGGACAACGGATGATGGTTTTAAACTAAAGGAGGATAGATTTAGAGTAGATATAAGGAAGAAATTTTTTACACTGAGGGTGGTGAGACATTGGCACCAGTTGCCTAGAGAGGTCGTGGATGCCCTATCCCTGGGTGGGGCTCTGAGCAACCTGATCTAGTTGAAGATTCAGGGGGGGTTGGACTAGATGGCCTTTAAAGGTCCCTTCCAACCCAACCTATTCTATGATTCAACAGCTTTTCTATGAGGATCTTTTGGGAGAAAGTGTTGAAAGCCTTACTAAAGTCTAGGTAGACAATATCCACTGCTCTCTGCTCATCTACCAGGCCAGTCATTTCATCATAATGGGTTACCAAATTGGTCAAGCATGACTTCTCCTTGGTGAAGCCTTGCTGCCTAATCCTGATGATTTTCTTGTCATTCATGTGCCTGGAAGTGGTTTCCAGGATTAGCTGCTCAATCATCTCCTCAGGGATTGAGGTGAACCTAATTCACCTGTAGTTCCCTGGGTCCTCCTTCTTCAAGATAGGAGTGACATTTATTTTCTTCCAGTCTTCAGGCACTTCTCCGTGATCGATCAGAGATTATTGAGAGTAGTCTCGCAATGACATGTGCCAGCTCCCTCAGCACTCATGGGTGCATCCCACCAGGGCCCCCATCCAGTTTGCTTAAGTATTGCCTGACCTGATTTTCTTCCACCAAGGGTACATCTTCCTTGCTCCAGATTTTCCCCCTGGTCTCTGGGACCTGTGGTTCCTGAAGGACGGTCTTGCTTCTAAAGACTGAGGCAAAGAAGGCATTCCGTGCCTCGGCCTCTTCCATGAGCTGTGTAACCTTGAGCAGAGGGTCCGCATTTTCCTTAGGCTTCCTTTTGTCACCTATGTACTTATAGAAGCCCTTCTTGTTGTCTTTGACATCCCTGGCCAAGTTCAATTCCATTTGGAATTACTAAATACTACGAAGACCATATATGTTAGGAAATTGTATGGAATGACTTACACGGAGTAATTTTTTTTAGTGTAGTGAAGAGGAAACAACGAAACATAACCAAGGTTGTAAAACACGTGTTGGTGCTTTTAAGAGTGGGGGGCAGGGACGGTTATGATCTCAGGGACATCAAACTGAAGTGTTGACAATTTCCACAACTTCCATAAAACCAAGTGGATATTGTAGAAACTTTAGCATTTTGAAATGTCCCTGATCTGATTAGTATAAGATTAAAAGAATTGCAAAGGAATACAGCAGTTTTTCTTTACTTCTCCAGCAAAATATAACATTCTCTGAATATTGTATTACAGACAAGTCAATATTATTCTGGAGTTTGTAAGTCTCTATTAGTATATTATATAAATAATTCAGGCCGTATTTAGTTGTAGGATATATTTAGATATAAGACTTCCAGCGCAAGATGGAATGCTACGAAGCTGTTCCTTTCATGCTGAAAGAAAGAATTTAAAACAAAGCCAAATGCTCTGTATATTCATCTTTCAGGTTGTTGTCCCATTTACACTTTATGCTGTGGCATTTTGCAGGATGCCACACAGGTAGGCATATAAAAGTATGGCTCCGGAACCGTCAAGATTTAAAGATGTTGTTGAGCTAAATCTAAGCAGTAGGAAACACACCATATTGAAGTTTCTAGAGATTCTGTACTTCTGATAGTCACACTTCAAAGCGCTCCTAGTTCAGGGTTTTCTAAAGAAGCAGAAGGTACCCAATCTGGAATGAAAATGACTTCTTACTGAGTTCCAAATAAATGCTGTAGACGTTCACCTCACATTACCCTGATATTTTGGCTCTATTGTCAACATTCCAACATGCTGCTGTGCTTGATCTTCTACTTGGCGTGGAATTAGGCCAACTATTTATTTTTTAGTTCGTATTGTCATTACACAAGTAAGTTTGGAGCTCAATAAAAAGTGAGATAACTCTGTATTAGAGAGACATAAAACTGTTCCAACTAAAAGTGTTATCTTTATTAAGAAGACAAAGTAAGGAAGTAGTTTCTTCACTGTACCATTCATACAGTCAAAGAAAACCTTTACCCAGTTATCATTGTTCTCACAAGGCTAACAGGTTTCATAGGCCTTGAAATCTCGGTATTCAAAAGTTCACTCAAGTCCCAATATATGTAGGATTTGAAAACAAATTTTGAAGTCAATCCAAAGTTCCATTTTCTTGGGAAAAATCATTGCCTCTCAAATCCAAAAACACTGCCTAGGGATCTCCCATTTGTTATTAATATTTTATATAGCCCTTTTTTTCCCTCAACTATGTATTTTATCACAAATAATTTTTGGATGAGAAAGAATACCTGATACAGAACACTCCCCTGTCCCGCTAGTTTCAGCAGTCTTTAGGATTGAACAGATACAACCCACATCATTCCTCGTGGCACTGTGATATTACAGAGAACCGGTTTCTTTCTCACAACCACCAGCTGCTGCAGAGCGCTGAAGGGCTTCTCAGAATCCCTTAACCTTATGTTTCCTTATCTGCAGTTCAGTTTCATGCCTGATTTCCCAGAATTTGCTTAACATTTTCAGAAGGACGTCATTCACCCACTAGTTGTAGCTGGATTTGGATTCATAACTCTTCTGAAAAGTGAAAGTGATATGATTCTCCATGCCCACCAACGCATGATATTGTCAGATGATAAATATTCTTCTCAACAAAATACGATGGAAGAACTGAGTCCTCCCATCCACCAGAAAGCTCTGAACCAAATTAAGGATGAACATTCTGGATGCTCTTTCACAAAGATAAAAAATGGGACCAGCCATCTGGCACCTCTTGAGGCTCTTTACACACAGAGAATTTTTGCTGGAGAAAGCATAGCTGTCTTCTGAAGTCTTCTAAGGATCTGTTTGGGTTTTTTTGTCATGGAGGTATTTTGTTTTGTTGGGTTTTTTGAAATGGATTTATACTATACCTCTGTATTTTAGATGAGCAGCCTTATTCTGAATGCCAGCAGAAACTTATTGGAGGCTTCTACTTTACAAGATCCTTAATGCCTCGCTAAGGAACCTGCTCCACATTACAGGGAGGCATTCAGCAAGGGCTGTTGCACTCATTATTGGCTCCCCAGTTGCAGCTGGTACTTGTATGGACTAGAATCATGCTGGGATCGCTCAGCATCTGCCCTGTGCTGGGGATGGTTGCTCTCTCTTTGTGTGAGGCACCAGCTTTCACCTCTTGTATCCAGCAAGAAGTGATTAGTGGTAACCTCTGGGTTCGTGTTCAGTTGTGAGTTAAGAATTCAGTGGGAGCCAGTGCTTCATTCAAGGGAATGTCTTAGGAAGATAAAAACTACTGCTGTCTACAGGGTTTGAAACCACGCTCCCGTCCTTTTTGGTGTACTGTTGCAGAGCTTTAGAGTCGTAATTGTAAAATAAGCTCAGCTGACTATCACTAAATTATGTTTTGTATTCATACTGTGCCTGAAAAACAGGCCCTTTTATGTCGTGTTTTCCTGCAAATAAGAACATTATTACATTTTTAAGATTGGACAAACAGTGTATGTACTGTAGTTATGGACAATGCTAAGTAGAACAAAGAATACATGTAAGCATATGAGCAAGTAGGTTCTGTATAAATACAGAAATTACACTCTCCATAGCAAGTTTTTCATGCTTACCAGGAGCTGCTGGAGGTCATATTTGAGATATTATGCAAATTCCAAACTCAAAAATACAGACTATGAAATAATAATTAATTACATTTGCACTTTGATTAAAGATTAAATCTCAGTTGTTTTTTTTTTTTTAAAAAAAAAATCATGTGTTTGTATTGCCTGATATAATTAGGCATTCTTCTAAAAGGCCAAACTTAGAACTGCCTATTATGTCCTAGCAAACCTGTGGGAGAGCCTGACATGTGTTTAGCAATCGTGTTTTTGTGTTCATCAGAAAAAAATCATTTTAAAACAATGTGGGAGGGGCAGTCCTTATCTTTAAGGCAACTGTTGGATAATTGACCTCCTTTAGCATTTAATCTCTCAAGCCTCTAGGAAGCTTAATTTTGAACATCAAAGAGGTACCTGTGGAAGAAACTGTTCCAGACTGGTGAGTAAACAAATTAGAGTTAATAGGGTCATTAGCTTTTGTGGTAAAATTTCAAACTGGGTATTCCTCACTAAGGGATGTAAATGTCAATGTTTTCAAGTCTTCTAAAATATAATTAGACATGGAACTTGAATACAAATGTTACATATCCTATTAACAAACAAAGTTTTCCATACTCTGGGCATTATTTTATTAACATTAGGGAATCTGTTGTTCTGGTCCTGTGCGTTGCTTCCCAGACAATTAGAATAGAAAAAAAGCACAAGGCTGCTTAGTCAATAATACACCGTAAACATTTAGGATGCTGTATGTTCTGTATAATATAGAACATGTTACCTAGTTACCTGTAGAGTACCAGCTGTGGCTCTGTTTAACCCTTTGATCTCTATGTAGGAGTAGAAAAGCTTTAAAAAAATAAAAATAAAAACACACACACAAAAAAAAAAAAAACCCACACCACAGAAAGACAACTTGCATTTCCTCATTTGGATGATGGATGATCTTCTCATCTACTTTCCGTCTTGGTTCTATGGCTACATAAAGGGATAATTGCTGATTGAATTTGAAACAGAGAATGCAGCAAATTCAATTCCTACATCCTCTCATTTCACTTCTTGCACAATACTGAACTCTTTTATTCAATTATCCTTGCATATGGTAATAGAAATACTGCTCCCTTTCTTCCACCGAGCTCTGACAAGTTGTTAGTCCACCCACATATCCACACCTTTTCCCACATACCTACCTGCGGGCGATGCACTCTCTCGTATCTATTTCCCCTGAAATTCTTGCTGCTAACCCTTCCCAGCAGCAGCAGGCTCCTGGAACTGAGGGTTCTCAGAGCAAGTTCCCTTTTCCACTTTATAATCCTAGGAAAATTAAAACTGTGGTGTTTATTCTGTCTCTAGGAGCTCAGTACTTGGCAATGGCTTCTTTTTAATCCAGAAAATTGGCTGCTGCTGCAAGTGTCATCATTTAAACAGGTAGAGAGGAAAATTTCCTCATAAGCAAGTGACATCAGGTCAGGGTAACGGTTTGTGGAACAGGGACTGACGGACTAATTGGCAACACCACAAATGCGTTTAGCGTAGAAGGAAATAAGATATTTGCTAGAAGTGCCAAAGGAGAATTGGAGAAAAAATATTTAGACTGGAAAACTGCAGATGGGCAAGCACATCCAGGGGTAAACCACCTCCTCCCTGTGAAAACTGATCTGTACCAGCAGGGTCTGAGTGACTGCTACAGAGAATTCTACCAAAAAAAGGGGAGGGAGGGGGGAGAAGAGAAAGGCATTTTAAATAATTGATCATAGCGGTAGCTGTGGTTACAAGCATTGGAGTCTTAAGTCATTAGCCTGAAGGAGCAAAGACTTTAAAAAATATTAACTCTCCACTATCTATATAATCGTGAATTTTAAGAAAAAAAATTATTTTTCCCCATTTGGTTATCATAAATGGTTTTGTTGTGATAATCTTGTGTAGTGGTTTGATTTAATCCTTTAATCTCCTGTTCTCCCTCAATAGCAACAATTTCTTTTTGCTGAAGTAACACCAATAAAAGTAAAAACAAAAAAAAACCCCAACCCTCAAATGCTTTTTATGTAATGTGAATCATGTTTAAGTGATGTTTCGAAAAAATCCTTGTCCATTAGAAGGAAGCTTTTTGCACTAGGCAAGTTGTTACGACAGAGTTTTTTGCGAAGTGGTTCTAGTTACCATTTGTTGGTCTCTAACAAGGTGCTTCAAATAAGAATCTTTAGTTTACCTCCGTAAGAGTATCTCATAGAGTTTTATAAGCATTCATTTTTAAATAACCATTAGTTTTATTTCAACCTCCTACAGTGTTTTTGATAGAATGTTACTATTTTCACATAATATTAGTTCATTTCCCACCGTAATCCAGAGTATTAGATGCATGTGACTGCGTTTTGCTCTCTTACTGATTTTACTCATGGAGACAAAACAATATCAAATCAAGATCACATAATATGTCAGTGGCGAATTTGGGATCCTACGCACATTTCCTGATCTCGCTTTCTATGTGTATCGAAGGGTAAGACTTATTTAACCTAACTTAAACCATACCAAAGTTATGCATCTGGTCTTCCTTCTATAGTCAAGGCTAAGACAAGCACCTCCAGAGCATACATCATCCTATCAGAAAACATCGACAAGTAATGTTTGGCAAGAGAAATCACGGTAAAAGATTATTTGCCCTTCCACTAACCCAGGCTTCTGCGCTGCGCCATGAAAATGTTTTGTGATCCAGTATGTCTTGCCCAGGAATGCAGTGAGGGAATGGGATTGTTGCTTCCAGTACACTCATTTTTCATTCTTTGACTGAAATCCTGACGGTGAAGTATTCTAAAAAAATCCTTCCCTTCCTTATTTTAGAATTGTTGAAACTACACCACTCACCTGGACACAGGGGCCATGCTACTTTCAAAACTTCAAGTAAAAGCAAATAGAACAAACAACGTGAACTGCATATTGCGTGGGTGAAAAAGTACATTTCTAAGATTTTTGTTAGTTTTGAAGTAATACATTGGTTTAAACACCTTTGGGGCTATTTTAATTATTTTTTTAAGGTGTAAAAGAGTAGGCACGAGCAAATATTCATTCCTTCAAAACTGAAGCGCAAAGTGGAACTTGTGCTGTAGTCCCTTTTGTGTGGATTGACATAGCCGTCACGCCCTCTCTGCTTTATAGGCCTTGGGCTTAGCCAACACAGGATGTACTTCTGAAAAAATCTTGAAAAATTCAATAGTAACTAAAGGCATAAGACCAGATGGAGTTTATTCAAGTAACTGTTAAAATTAAATACACAAAAGGACCCCCTTTCATTCGACTTGTTACAAACTGTAGAGTTCCGTAGCAGGCTGGAATGTTTTAATCGTACGTAAATGGGTCAAAGAAAGTTAGGAAGAACGTAACTTTCTATTGCAATTTTTAGCCTATTCCCAAACATATTTCATGGCTTTTCCTTTCCCATATGTGTTCTTGATGCCTCTCTAAGGGGTTGTGTCAGGCCAGGCTAGAAAGGTCTGACACCAGAGGGTGCAGAGGTGCTATTCCATGTCTACAGCACATCATCCGTAGGGTAGCCTGACACATAGGATCAGGAGAGGTGGTCTCACATTAACCTCTTCCACTCTCGGAGGATAAAATGGTAATGAAACAACAAAAGCAGATAATAAGGCAAGGAGAGCACAATTCTTGTGATTATGGACAAGAATGTGGGGGAGGAGGGTGGTGGGACTTGCTAGGGCAGACTTTCAATCACGCGTTACTAATTCAAATAATAAATGGAGCAGATGTAAATGTAAATAGATGTAAACCCAGACATGAACCTGAAGATGACACCCAGAACAGGAGTCTGTTAAGGGTAGGAGTTGGTTACGTTTGTTCTTATGGCTGGCTACCACTTGGCAGACAAACAGCTTTCCCACAAGAGTACTAAAAATGTAATTATTTGGTGACTTGATTCAGCTGACATCCTTAGGGAGAATCATTCAGTCAAGTAACTGAAACCCCGGAATCTAACCGCTGTAAACAGCTACAGGATTCGATGTTTTGCTTAATGCTGCCTCTGCTGAGGCACGATGTGCGTAACAGCAGCCGACAGAGCCTGATATTATGTGGTGGGAGCAAAAAGGAGAAAATGCTCATCCACTTGCTTCTGTGCCTTTATGATCTGTGGGGGTTTCTTGGCACGTTTCTAGCAGTAAGAAACTACTTCCCCACAACAGCTCCGTTACAGCTCCTAGTAATATGGCAAACTGTGAAGATCAATTATCTGGTGGAATGGCAGAGCAGATAGCTCAAACAGCCACAACTAAATTTGTACGTTCTGAGTTAAAAGCAAATAAGAATCTGGCTACAATGGAATTCAGCCCTTGAAAGAAGTGATAGTATCGGTTAGCTCAAAAACGCAAAGATAAGAGTAGCGCTGAACTGCAAAAGACTATTTCTCAAAAGCTGCATGTTGCAAAAAAGATGTAGTGTTAATGGCTTTCCATTTCCATTAATGTCGCGTTGACAATTTGGGCACAGCAAAGGTTGGTTTTATACTGAATTTACATCGGTGCATTTTGAACACCAAAGCCCTGGGCATCTCAGGATGTTTTCAAGTTGTTTGTTTTTTGTTTTTTTTAACCTGGATTAAAGTTACACTGTAAATTAATATATTAAAAAAATCAATCATTATTAATTACCCGTTAAAATGATGTCTGCACATTCTTATACTTTAATCCTCATTAAGGTGTAGGAAAGCAAATATCCCAGAGGATGTGCTGCATGCGTTGCCATGTTTTACTCGCGTCTCTCTGGATTTCTTAACAGCTCAAAAAATAGGCTTCTTCACTGGGAAGCATGTGCCATTAGGGCTTTTTCTCTGACTGCTTCAGATTCAATCAAAAGGGACAATCTGAGCAGCCATGGGCCAAAGCCGGTGACACACGTCTTGAGCGCCTCTACAGCGCTCGAGCCATGTCCTGTAGGACTTACTGCGAATTACGTTCCCGTCTGCCTGATGTAAAGCACCAGCTTTTCTTACGGCAAGTGGGTTTTGGTTTGGTTTTTCTTACTCCTCTATATGAAAATCATAACAGCACATCACTTACTACTTTCAGCAACAGTATCTCTTATGAATATCGTAAATAGTTTTAGTATTTACTTGCCACACCTCACCCAAACCACATATGTATTGCTTGACTGTACGTAACAGTAGTTTGAAATTTTCTTATAATGCTTTGAAATACTTGATTCAGAAGGAAGGAAACCTGTATGACAAGGCGTATAATAAAAGGAAATAAAGGCTGCGTAGAGTCTTTTTGTTCTTTGGGAAAAAAACTGGCATGTAAACAATGGATACAAAATTCTTGAAATTCTTAAACTGTACTGTAAAAACAGATTTTGAAAACTGAAGTAGGCACATTACTCTGTTCAGATTTAATTATATCTCTTCTTATGGATATGTGATATGGAAAGACCTATAGCATGCCCACTCAGACTGTCAAACAGGCTGAATAGCCTATGTAGAAGTGTAACACGGTCGACGTTCACCCAAACGCTCTGGTCAGATTTCCTCATGTTGAACCTGGGCAGTTAAAGGTACACGGGAACTCTGCAGACTCTGGTCACCAGCTCTGAGTTTTCTCTTCTCTGGCACCCTGACTGGTGTCCATGTGCTCTGTCTGCCGAGGTTCTAGATCCTGCAAAGCTGGGGGGTTTTCTCACATCTGAGTGCAATACAGCACTTCCCGGGTAACCTAACAGAACCTTTCCAGAGCTGACAAGCTTTGTGGTGACTCTGGTTTTATAGCTCACCTCTTCAGAGATGTTAGTGGAAAACAGGGAGAGATTTGAGCTTTGGATAAGTTCCCGGAAACTTACCAAAAAATATTTTGCTTTAGTTCATATAGCCAATAAAGACATATGACGAAAATAACGACCACCTAATTGTAAACACTTTTCTACTCAGTTTTCCTTTTTTTCTTGAGAATTTTGCATTTCAAATCATATTGCTTTAAGGAACTCAGAATTTTTCCTTTCTTCCACTTGGCTTCTCCAAACCTAAGCCCTATAGAAATTTATAATTCCTGTTTTCTTTTGTCTGGTGATTCCCTAATCAGATTAATTGGATAATCAATGCTTTTGCTTATCCCACTCACACTTAAAATCCATCGATAGGTCAACCCAACAGAAGTTGTTTAATTGCTTTGCCCACACTCTGCATGGAATCTATTTTCTTGCTGGTACAAAAACATTGAGACAACAAGTAACACTGCACCAAAACTACATCTGGCCATGAGGTTCCAAAAGGCTGAACTCAATTCGTATACTTAGAACCTTCCATATTCTTTAATTTCTGAAAAAAAATATTGACCTGCTCCCCCAAAACATTTTATATCATTATCAGAATTGTAAAAGCATGGCTTCTTTATTAATATAGCACTTTGATTTGGGGTTGTGGAACAGCTGCAGCTGTGGCTGTTCAGTCCTAGGTCTTCATGCCAAGACAAAGACCAAAATACAATTAAAGGGGTGGAGTGGAGAAAAGAAAGAAAAGGGAAAAATATAATTTGGGCATTGATAACAATACAAATATTCAAAAGCGTGCTCATTAAATGAAACTCAGTAAGTTGTCTTAGTGACAACTAAGTTACTCCATTAGTAACGACTTACTCTGTTCAAGTTCGAAGCATCTCTGCAAATTTCTTTTGAAGTTTTTCTTTATTCTCACACTTAAATTGTTAAAAGGATGAATCATCATTATGATTCATACAATACGTTTCATCTAATACATCTACAAGGTATGTGTTTTCACAGCCTTGTATCAGTTTTGATAATAGTAATATACATTCTTCATGCAAATAAATTTGCATGGAAAGCTAAACTGTAGACCAAATTGCCCACCTATTTATTGTTTTACCAAATTATGTTTTTATGGTAAAAATATTTTCACCTCTTGAGGACAGTAAGCCACGAGCTTTGATCTTGCCGTCTTCAATTTGAGAAAAAGAAACTGATTCACAGCATATTAAATTAATTGGTGATGTCTGTATGCCCAGAACTCCCAGTTTGCTACTGTCAGTATCACAGAACCCCTACCAGAGGTGTTCCCATGCTAGAAATCAAGAAACATATCGGGACGTTGACTAACTGGCCTACGGAGCCAGATGTCTTCAGCTTATAAGAGTGTTCCCTTCAGGGGCAGAACACATTGGTTTAATATTGTATAATTCGCACTATTCGTATTCATCTTCTGAAAAGATTATTCCAATCTCAAAGCTGTCAATTTGGCATTTTCATAAGAACTAAATCAGTTTTTAAAAAGTCAGAAAGTTGCTTTCTCTGTTTCTCCCCTTTTGATTGATTATCTATGGTTCCACAGCATATTACGTGATCACAGCAATGTTCTTTGGAGATATAATCATCAAAGAGCATTACTCAGCTGGGGAAGAACATGTGAGGGGTGTAAATAATGAAACAGAACAGGGGGCCATTAAACATATTTTTTTTGTTTTCTGTGCTTGGAGGCTTGTTTACAAGGTAGGGGGTATGCTGTTTAAAAAAAAAAAAAAGGGCAAAAAAAAAGCAAGACTCTTAAATTGTACCAACCAATCCATCTGTTCGGATTTGGGGCCCTGCAGACCTGGCAAACCTTGAAGGTTTATCAGTGTTCATTTTGGCTCTCTGAGGTGTGTGTATTCCCAGTGGCTCAGAAAGCCGTAGTTTATGTGTTAGAAAGTATATTCCCAAAGCAGATGTTTAATTTTTAAAATGATACAGTCCTTGTAATCCAAGTTATAGAGTGTGGGGTATTTTATAAAGCCTATTTCTGTGTAGCACATCAAATGTAAAAGATTGGAACCGTTAATTAAAGACTGGGTTAGAGGAGAGGAGAGAGCAGGAAGCCAAGTGTTCAAACGTGAATGCCCATGACTTGTAGCAGAGTTGAAAAGTAACTGATTGTGTATGGATAATTGCCATGACTCAGTTTGGCAGACCCCTATTGTTATCCAAGTTGCAGGGCTGCCTCTTAAACTGTTCAAACATGGATCTCCAACATTCATGTCAAGAAAGGCCAGCTGCTCCGTTGAAATTCATTGCCCGTTTGTTAAAAAATTTGTATCTCCTTTCTGTGTCACTATTCCTGTGGTGGTTTTTTGTTTTTTTTTTTTAAAGAAAATAGTTCCTTAATTTTCTTTCTAACGCAAGGTTCTGTCACTAATCTGAAGTGTCTGGCACTGGGCCACCTGATACTGGCCTGATATTAATTTTATACCTGTATAAAGTAAGTGTCATGAGGAGTAATCCCTACAGAAGTCTATGATTCTTATTTACACTATGGCTCTCTCCCCTTCTTTCCATGCACAGGGACTTTGTGCACAAATTGTGGACAACCAAAATTAACTTGGCCTGAGTGAAATAAGGAGATTTTAAGAGTGAAAATTAGACCCATTAGAGCTGAACGGTAAAAACAGTGCAAGTGAGATAAGAATAAAGGTTACTGTACAAATCACTGCTGTTAACGTTCAAATCAATTAGAAAATCGGAAATGTATGAAGCTCTTGAGGAGACTTGTGGTTTTTTGTCATAGAAGCCAATGCTTTGTTATCCTTAATAAAAAAATATTAAGAGACAGGGGAAGTAGGATGTGCGTGTCTGAGTCTAACTATGTGGATGTTTGAGGGGATTACTGCTACTATCATGCTCTAAATAAAAGTGTAAAGTTGACGAACTAGAGTGTATTTACCAGCCTTTCCTGACTGGGGTTAAATCAGCAAAAATATATATATGTAAAAAATTTTTATTGGGGACCTACGATCTCAACTTTTGACTTCTTTTTTTTGTCAGCCTAACACTGTCTCTTATTTGTAGATTTTTTATCTGATGTTGTTTGGATTGTACACGTGTGAAAAAGGGGTTTAAAACTCTCCGGTTGAATTCGGAATAATTTCACATAAATTTTTATACTTCTTTATTGAAATACTAATGGCTGAATACCAAGTGACAACAGGTCTGACCTTAATATTTGAACAACAGCTCTGACCATGTAATATTTGTTTTGACTTTTAATTTAAATGAAAAACCTGATTCTGTCCTGTTGTTAGTCCCTTTAAGCAGCAGACTGAAAAATGGTACCTTGGGCAGAGTGAGTTTAAATCATCCTTTCAGATGAATATGTACACAGAATTTTTACACCTGTACCATTTTTATTACTGAAATAGCATGAAATTGGATTTTTATTTTTGAAAACTTCAGATTTCATATATGGGAGGAAAGCGGTTCTAAATAATAAATCAAAACACACATCTTACCAATCAAGAAGTAGGAATGCAAGGCTTGAGAACACACCTAATTTAGCATAGAGCGGTCTCTCACGTGTAACTGCTGTCCTGTGATCAAACCATACTTTTTAACCTCAAAGAAGGAGCAAAAATAAAAGAGTCTTGGTAAAAAGGACAGCTAGAACATCCTTTAATAGAGATGGAAATGACTTGATGTAATACTCAAAAAAAAACCAACAACCCAACGCAAAAAGCAGTAGGCATTTTTTGAGCTACTCTTCAATCCTGCAGGTAAACTGTGCAGCTCAAAAGCATGCAAACCACGTTGTATTCAGAAAGAACACGGGAAAGTGAATAAAGACTTAAAAATGAAAAATAATAAAAAGGAAGAAAAAAAGAGACAGATGGCAGAAGCAGCTTAGATCTTCTAACTGGGACAAATACAAAAAAATGATAATTGCATGTCTGTCTGTGGCAAGGGCCCCATTTGTACTGCTTGTTAAATAGAACCATTTTCTGAGGCAGTATGCTTTTTCCACTCCTCTAATCTTAGCAGATGTGGACGTGAAATTTATCTGTACTAATATCCTGAAAAAATTCCCAGCCTTCTTTTTTTAGTAAATGTAAATTATAACCCACACTGCTGATGGTATCAAACTGCATTATGATTTAAGACCAACAGACATGCCAATAGTGTAGGACTTTTTACTCTAAACTTTTTAATCTCATTGCAGACTAGTGGGAAAAATATTTTATCTTTATCATCCTTGCGGTGGCTTCAAATCTGAAAGATAAAGTCCAGACTAGCATTTGACCGGTTAGAGGCTCTCCTACCAAGGCTAGAGGTGCAGGCTAAGAACACGTGTTACTAAGCAGGGTAGCATCACAGTCAAATTTCCTTAAAAATAGCATTTTACAACTACTTCTTTTTAGTCTAATACTAGTTTAGTTTGTCAAGGATAAGGATGAGAAAAGCGGGTTTGTATGATATTAATCTTCTCCCTGGGGAATAAGCCAGGGGGAAAATAATATTCTTCTTACCTTGGAGTCAAAGCAGCAAATGAAGTAAATTTTGTTCGCACAACACTTCCATATGGACCTTCACATTCCTCATTTCCTGATGGTAAACTAATCCAGTGGGAGACCCAACAGCTATAAAAATTTGGCAAATAGCATAAAGGATCGAAGAGCAAACTTTTAAGAGTTTACAATACTGTAATTGTGAGAACTGTATTCTTCTCATCTTCCTAGTACTCGGAGCGTGGCTCTCTTTAGTAGCTCACAAACCTCAGCGAGTTGGAGAAAACATTGTATGCAGTTGTTTCCTTAATTTGTCCAGTGGATAGGAAATAAATAATGATTACTTTTTTTTTTTAATGCTGCATCCTAAATATGAAGCTAAAGTCTATTAAGCTATTATTTCTTACTGTGTGCCCAGAGAAACATACTTCTTTAGGGATGGACAGCAAAATGACTAAATGACCCTACACATATTAGGTAATAAATAAGATGGATGAATAATTGAAATCTTGTACTTTGCGGGCATCAATAGATTAATTTTTACTAGCGAACTTATTTCCAGTAATGATCTTGGGAAGTAATCTCTCATCAGCAAGCTGTCAAAGTGCAGGAGAGGATTTTAGACTTTTGCTTAAAGTTGTACTAACTGTGCTGTGCTCTGATGCGCTCTGTATTTCCACAAATTTTTACTTCAGTCGCAGCCCAATACAAAGCCAAACAAGCGATACTTATGAGCTATGAAAGCCACCTTTAAAAACCTGGCAGTTTGCTAAATCAAACAACAGCTAATACATTTTGAGATGGCACTGAACTTTTTAACTTCTTTTTATGCTCTTTTTAATAGAAAAAAAAAAAGGCAAGCATTTCAGTGTAAGTGTAGCTTTTCATAACATGAAAGGGAAATTGATCTTTGGCGTCTGTTGATGCAAACAGGAAAAGTTTGTCTTGAAATGCAGTATTCTTTGGAAGAATTCAGTTATAAGGCCTTCCTGGAGAACTTGAACACTAAATGGAAAGCCAAATAAATCACTGGAAAAGATTTTACTGTTAAATATGGACGTAGCTCATTACTTGTTTGGGCCCTGGTTCCTTAATCTGGATGCAGTATTTCTGAGCGTTCCTACGTCACTGTTTCTTTCGATGTCTTTGCCTATCATCCTAGTTTGAAAGCCAACATCTCTTCCAGATGTGTAGATACGTATTGGGATAAGATTTAGCCTACTCCAGTCTGGATTTGCACCTTACCATTATGATTTCACAGAATCCGTTTTTTGTGTATAGAACCAAAAATAAATAAGCATACACTAAATAGCACGAAATTCTCAAAATGCATCTGGACTATTTGATGCTTTGCATAATATAGATTAGAGCATAAAGACTGGGATTGCAAAGACTAATTGTTAAGTTTAAAAAACCCTAGACAAATAATTGCTGCTAGTCTGCGTGTCAGAAATTTCAAGTTAAAAGCCGCAGCATGTTTAACTAAAACCCAGCTAATTAGAGCAGAAGTAGATCCCGTTCAAAACCTGAGATGATGTTATACACAATAGAGCTGTTAACTTCAGAAAACTGAGAGCTGAAGTAATCAAATGACGAAGCTGATTATTTTTTTTTTATCTGTGTTTCAAGAGAGATTCAGATCAATACGTTGTTCTACTTGATTCTCGCATTTTTACAGATTGGATAGCCAACTTTATAAAATAGCACCCACCTCCACTCTCAATCTCAGAAAAGCTCAACCTTGTCCGGTCTTTTCTGGCTGCTATAAGGAATTGACTAACTTGTAAAATGACTATTTTCAATTTCACGTGCTTACAAAATTTTCTCGTTTTGAGCAAATTGTTCTGAAATCACACATCCACTGCTTTACTTCTAGCGTTAAAGAAGTCACGTATTACCTCTCTCGGGCTCTGTTTGCAAATGGTCTTAATATTGTCATTACAGAATCGCAGAACTGCTTGTAAGAGAGCCGGAAGGATCTATGTCGTGCAAAGGCGGTCATTACAATATGCATGTCATTTGGCTATTGGAACCAGTCACAAGCAAAAACCCTAGGGAGAAGCAGCCATACCAATAGGACAGCAAAAATCGGTGCTAATTAGAAGCACTCTGGGAACTTCAGTGCAGAAACAAATAGTAGGTGCAGTATCCCCTCAGTCTTATCATGGTTGTGCTCTTGTATAAGAAATGAGCTGGTTTATTGCGATAGTATGTGAAAGGCTCAACTGCTCTTGTACGTGCTCATTAGCACTTTGATAATTTCATTCTCTGTTTCCGACTAAGGAGATACATTTTATCCTGTTCTGTGACACTTGTTGAAGCTATTTTGAACTTACTGGATCAGCTATTTCCAAAGAAATCTGGTTTTATAGCTCTTTACTTCTATATTTTGCTGCAAATCAGAGACTCTGTTAAGAGGGCTGAAAATTCACCTTAATTTTTCCTCACAGCTTGAGTTGTGTTTCTGAGTGCACTCTTACGTTTGTTTTGCCCAAGACCAAGAAAACTCTGAGGCCATTATCATCAACTTCTTTTCTGTGAGGCTGGTGAGCCCCTGGCCCAGGTTGCCCAGGGAAGTTGTCAATGTCCTGGAGATGTTCATCCTGATCCTGGAGATGAACATCCCTGGAGGTGTTCAAGGCCAGGCTGGATGGGGCTTGGAGCAACCTGGTTTAGTGGGAGATGTCCCTGCCCATGGCAGGGGGGTTGGAACTGGATGGTCTTTAAGGTGCCTTCCAACCCGAACCATTCTGTGATTCTTCCTGGTACTTGCTGTCTTCCCCCCACTCAACATGGTAAAGGAGAAGGCTTTTTGTACACTGTGGAATGTTTTAAGACACTTCAAGATGTATGCATCCAGGCAAGAGTGCAGTGAGTAGTGTCCACTGATTCTCTGGTTCTGTTTCCTGTCCAGATCTCTGCATTTGGTGTCATTCTTCTTAAGTTGTAAGCTGCATGTTTCCATCCTCCTGGGAACTAGTTGAATTCCTATTCTATTCCACTTGCACTACAAATTTAATTAGGTTTTTTCAGTAGCCAGACATAAGGAAGCACAAAAAGGCAGGCTTGTCTAGTAGAAGAGCAGCAGCAAAGGACAGACAACTAAAGAAAGGGGTTTTGTTTGTACTGGCGCTATTCAGTCACTATAGGAAAACATTAATTTCCTGAAATGGAAACTTGTATCTGTTTATACGCGGCAAAAGATATGCTAAATCAGCAGAATCTGTGGAGTTCCTGACCACAGAAATGTCAAGCATGCCATCTTTACTCTTGTATCAGAACATTGGTGCACTTGGATCAAGTATGCTTGGGGTACAAAAGGCTGATGGTGAACGTCCCTTTAAAAGAAAGAGAGAAAATAAATATCATTAGTCCTTGGATTTATTCGGGAACTGTAATGAATGCAGTATTCTCTATTGCAGAAGAAAAAAAATCAAATAATTTATGGAAATCTCTGCAATAATAAATGCACATATTCCAAATTGCTGTTCTTAACTGCACTTAATTATTTTTTGTATAGTTATCATCAATACACGTAGAGTAAGGTTAATGGAAATGATCAAAAAGTGACAGATAAGAGCTAAGCACACTTTACTGTTCCCGACATGATTTAAAACAGATTTTGAAAGGCAAGATCTGAACTTATCAACAGCTACTAACAGAAAAAAAGAAGGCAAACCTTATTACCACGGTGTGTGGGTCCTTTTTTCAACCACCCAAGCTCACTTTAAATTATTCTTCCATTAACTCACTGCGCTGCCTACTTCCAGCCCTCGCTGAGCAAACTTCAAGAGCTGCACCCAGCATGTGGCCTGTAGCTCAGAACAGGAATCACTTTGGTACTCGGTGTTCGTGGGGAGACAAGGGAGGAGGGAGAGAGTCCATGGGGGAAGAAAAGAAAGAAAGAAAACTAATGCCTAGGTTACGAATAGCTGTCCCGTATTCAACTGAGCACAGAAACAAAGCATTTTACTTACTACCAGATGGGGTGGATCCGTTTCCTTCACAATCGGTTACTTATTTTTGTGGTGTTGCCGTTGTTCTGGATGCATTAGCTGGGTAATGGTTAATACAATGTCAACCTCCAAACACAAAATAGCTTTCTCTTTGTATGCGCTTGGCGGCACATGTAAAATTTAGATCAGATGGTTGTTCGTTGGAATAGTATGGAAGCCTTCCTTTGAGTGCAGCGGCAGCTTTGAGTTGACCCATTCACCTTTATTTCCACTACATGGCCCATTGTATTTCTTCACTTTCAGCAGCACTGAACCCAAATTTCCAGTCTTCCTTGTACTCAGCTGTGTAATTCTTCCTGAACAGATATGTGACTATTCTCTGTTTCTTCATTGACTATATAGATAAACTTTCGTGAATGACACTTAACTCCTCACCACTCATACATTCAAATGAAAACATAAAATATTTATCTCTATACACATTGTATCAATTTACAAGAAAACATAAGCTTTATGGAAAAAAAAAAATGCAGTCAGTCAGATGGAGGGAAACAGAACTGACAAATGTTTTTAGTCGTCTTCCTCAGTAAGAATATGAACATCTAAATGTATGCAGCAGAAGCAGATGAAATTACATTCTCTGACACTTTATAATGCTGAAACAGATATTTGATTGATTGCAAGGTGGCGTAGCTGCTGGCATTTTTTGTCGGCACATTTTGATGATGCAGTTTCTTAGGTGAACTTCAAGTACATCAGTGACACATACAATGTTTCAGACACTGAGTGATTTCAGAGCTAATAATTTATGAGAGCTTTTGGAGCCAGTTATTAGGTTTGTCGCAGGAGAGCTTGATTTATTTTTTTTTTAATCCTCAGTTCCTTGCTGTATGTTCTGTTTACTTCATCTTATTTTATCGTCTTACAAATACGTAGAACTTATTAGTTCTTATTAGGGAGTGTCTGCCCTAACTATGTGTCATCACCTTAACAAGGTTTCCTACGTGGAATGTAGGAAACCTGAAAATGCCCATGCAGCAGGGGAGTCTAAAAAAGGTGAAAACTATCTGGAATGAAGTACCACAAATAAACTTCATTTTAAAATAGCTAAAAACGTAAAAAAAAAGCTTTAACAGGAAGTTCAATACCTTGTTTGTGAGACTGTTGGGCTCAGTATGCTAATACTCTCCGGCAGACTGAATCTTCTCATATCTATACCAGTGTAAATCAGAAAAAAAGGGCACTGAGATTTACCCCATTTATCTGGCATGTCCATAGTTTTCTTCAGGAGTTGAACAGTTGAAATCAAATCAAACTCAGTGATTGGGAGACTCCAGCGACGTATTAGCTGCTAAAAAACTGCAGGCCTTTTTCTTCCAAAATCCAGTGTATGCACAACGTTGAATCACATGACTGGAGAATTCTGAAGCATATCTGGAAGAATACAACCGGCTGTGAGGACAGGCTGAGAGAGTTGAGGGTGTTAGCCTGGAGAAGAGAAGGCTCGGGGGAGACCTTATAGCGGCCTTCCAGTCCCTAAAGGGGGCCTACAGGAAGGAGGGGGAGGGACTCTTTATTGGGGAATGTTATGATAGGACACCCGGTAACGGCCTCAAGTTGAGAGAGGGTAGATTTAAATTGGATATCAGGAAGAAATTCGTTGCTGTGAGGGTGGTGAGCCCCTGGCCCAGGTTGCCCAGAGAAGCTGTGGCTGCCCCATCCCTGGAGGGGTTCAAGGCCAGGCTGGACGGGGCTTGGAGCAACCTGGGCTGGTGGGAGGTGTCCCTGCCCAGGGCAGGGGGTGGAACTGGATGGTCTTTAAGGTCCCTTCTAACCCGAACCATTCTATGATTTTGTATTTAAGGTATTTAAGAGAGGTCTAACAGCCACCCTTCGTGTCTTCCGCATGGAAGACATGAGATTGGCACAATCCAGCTGACTTCAAACATTTTACTACAAGCAGAAAAGATATAAATTAAGGATCACTAGCCGGTTATATTGTTATTTCAAACAATATTTGGGTACTTGTAATGACATTGCTTGTGTTATTCCTGAAGTTTAATTGTCAAAGTCATTTTTCGCCTAACTCCAGGGATAAATTTGGCCCACGGCCTTTTGGTTCCAGGTATTCCAGAGAATTTCACACATGATTACTACACCTACGATTCAGTCCTCTAAAGAATGTGTAGGAGAATTAATCCCACAAGAAATCAATGATAATTCTTGATAATGAGAAAAAATGGATTATCAGACATTGTATGACTACTAGAAGGATTACTGTGCGACAATGAGCCTCTGTGGAAAACAAGGTGACAGATGAATTACGTAGGAGTTACAATGAAATATGCCCATTTTTCATCTCTGTAGTCCCAAAATACAAACCTCATGGCCACTTCTTTTATTTAGTAGAAGGAGGAGCTTTCCTCTCATTGTTTTGCATACAGTGTAATTAGGATGCTTTCAAAAATTCACTAGAAATGGGTTGGTTTTTTTATGAAGTTAGACGTATTATCACTGTCAAGAAATAATGCTCAGTTATTCTTCAAGTAGATTTTAAATACACTTTCAGAATCGAAGAAATTGAGCAGCCGTAGAAATCACAGCAAAATCCTTTGCAGTTGACCCACTGTTTGGGTTATGGAAAATCCCTCACCTTTTTACCACAAAATCTACAAATTCATGGAGCTGGTTCTGTTAGTGCTTGTGCACTTGCAAGTGTAATGCGCGAGCCTGACATCTTACTATTGAAAACGTATAATTAAAAAAAAAATAAATTATGAAACAGCAAGGCAAAACCACCAGCAAAAATAGTGAACAAAGCAAGTGTTGGGAAAAAAAAGAGTCCACTTTGAAATTTCTGAATTTGTAAAATATAGATGAGAAATATACATGCGGTGCTTAACATTGGCTAGCGCTCAGTTCCTCCTAGTAACGTTCTTTTTGATCACACTAATAATACACTATGAAGCATCACTCTGTGGGATGCAGTTAAAGCCTATTTAAGCCAAAGAAACTACTCGCACTCTCCCAGGGGAAAATATCGGAACATTTTTATTTTTACCTCAATCACTCCAGAAAACTTGATGAGGAATAGTCTTAACCGGTGTTACAGGGAAATTGCTGCCACCCGTATGCCTGGAAAAAATGGGAGAGCATGAAAGAATAAATATGGTGCTGAAAAATACTGAATAAGATGATTCAGAATTAAATGCTTAAGGCTTACTAGAGCTTCAGTTGCAGAAGGTTTATGCAAATTAGGCAGTTAATAGATATTCTTGTCAGTGATCTTTGTAGGAAATGCAGATAAAAAAATCCTGCTCTACCTCCTCTCCCCATTCTCTTCCCCAGCTCCCAGGAGCTAATTTTCTGCCACACGGGCCACAAATTTAGGTCTCACTTTTTCAATATTTCTGTTCTCATCAAAAATTAATTTTATATCAGCTTCGTGTTTAAAGCTGCCTGCTTTTATTTTATTTTGGCTTTTTTTAAGTCGTGGCATTTAACTATCTGCCTTTTTTTTTTTTTTTAAGAGAAACAATAATAGAAATAGCCTACATATTAAGGAATGGTAGATGTATTTATAAGTAATATGCTTAGAGTCTTTGGGATTTTCCCATACTGGGTAAATAAATCAGGTTGAAGAGTCTTCCCTTATGCAATATCTTTACATCTAGAGGGAGAAAAATGCGGAACTAATACTGTTAGCAAAACAGATTCTTGCTTAGGCACTAAGAGACAAATCAAGAAAAGAACCAGAACACTAAAATAATGAGCCTTGCTATACTGAACTTTTAGTCCTGAGCACAGCAATTAGATGAAAAAGGAAAATAGGGTAGAAAATGTATCTCTTTGTTCACTGGAGCCAATTTCTGTTACTCAATATAATTGTCTAACTTTCATAAACAGATCAGACTCCCGTTTAATGGGAACTGGCTTCTGAGTGCTTTATTTTCCTTCACCCTACTGTTGCTATCGGGAGGCTGTTCCAGATCTTCACTGCTGTCTGATCATTAAGAACACTTTTAATCTCCAGCCTAATTTTATTCATGGACAATTTATAACATTTTTCTTCTGCCAACAGTGCCCTTTAGTTTAAGTAGTCCTTCTCCTTTCATGGCATATAATTCTTTTCCAAACATAATTATTTACAGAAAGTGATTATATGTCTTCTTTACCACTATGTGTCGTCTTTGCCATTATTTTGCTACCTTAAAGAGGATAAGCGCTTTTAGTCATCCTTCCTAGGACAGGCACTCTATTACCTTGATCATATTTTCAGCACCCATTCAAGCTTGTTTTCCCTTCTGTTATGTTTGACCAGGTTGTATATTCCCTGCGCAGGTCCATGCAGAGTTAAATGTCCTCAAAGAGGATTCTCAAACACTGAATGGAGAGCCAACAGAAGTCATCATACAAAATGGTGATCTACCTTCGGAAACCAATTGATACATTCGCATGTTCGTGGCTCTCATTTGAAAGCACGTGTCGTAATTCTTATTATTCTAAATCCGAGATTGTCCGGGACTCTGGGCACTGTATTTGTTGCGGAGGGCTGCAAAGATGCTCAGGGACTGGAGCACCTCTCTGATGAGGAAAGGCTGAGAGCCCTGGGGCTGTTCAGCCTGGAGAAGAGAAGACTGAGAGGGGATCTCATCAATGCTTATCAATATCTAACGGGTGGGCAGCAAGAGGATGGAGCCAGACTTTTTCAATGGTGCCCAGTAACAGTACAAGGGGCAACGGGCACAAAATGGAACACGGGAAATTCCATCTCAACACGAGGAAAAACTTCTTTCCTTTGAGGGTGGCAGAGCCCTGGCCCAGGCTGCCCAGAGCAGTGGTGGAGTCTCCGTCTCTGGAGACATTCCAAACGCGCCTGGACGTGTTCCTGTGCCACCTG
This sequence comes from Stercorarius parasiticus, assembly GCA_013396915.1. Lineage (NCBI taxonomy): Eukaryota > Metazoa > Chordata > Aves > Charadriiformes > Stercorariidae > Stercorarius > Stercorarius parasiticus. The sequence goes on along the minus strand of VWZL01002311.1, from coordinate 310,899 downwards.
CTCTGGGTGACCCTGCTCTGGCAGGGGGGTTGGACTGGGTGATCTCCAGAGGTCCCTTCCAACCCCTGCCATTCTGTGATTCTGTGTTTTGGAGATAGGAAACTGTTCAGAATTCACAGCCCTGACGTTTGTCTTTGCAGGTTAGTGTCTGTGACAATTCTTTCAAGAAATAAACAACCCGAGCTTATCTTAAAAATTGCTATCAGGTAGGGGATAGTTTTAAATCAGTTAAGAGACTGTGAATGTAATATTTCTCATTAAATGATGTATGAAGTTTTATCACCACCTTTGAAGGCTGTAATAAGGGAAGCCAGCCTTAGGTAAGATCAATTAAACAGGTAGAAATGTTAATTAACCAGCTTGAAGGAAGAAGGGAAGAATAATGTCTTAATCCTCCGCAGTAACCTGTGATATTTCAGTGCTCTATTACAAGCAGTGAACGTGGAAACAAAGTTGTGCAGAGGAGCAGGTAAACAAGATCGCGTCATTCTCTCTCTGGCTAGAAAAAGCAGAGGTGGCTCAGAGTGTCTGTTTCGGTGGCTCTGGTTGCCGTCTTTAACAATAGGAGCACAAAAACATTACTTTAACAACGCTTCGGGGTCTGTAGATTTGGAGGAGTTTTCAAAGACTAATTACGTGGTCAGAAAATCTAAAATCCAGCTGAGATGCTTGAGCAGCCAAGGTATATCCTTATTCTTGAGGTTACTGTTTATAATGCATGCTGTTATATTAAGTCAATAGCGTTCTTCCCTTTATTTGAAGGCAAGCATATTCTCGTATTCTTAAACCTTTTATAGTGGTGAATTTGAATCTGAGTAATTTGGTTCATGCCAAAAACTGTTCCTTTGGGTCAGTATTTAAAGGTGAACTAGCAGATTTCCAGTCTCCTCTGAAGTATGAGGGCCTCGTCATAGCTGGATTTAAAAACAGCACCAGATTTTATAGAATTAATTATCGGAACTGTATTCTGAGCTTGCGGTAAGGGAGAGGGAAAGCTGGAACAGGAAATTACTCCAAGTTTCCGCTAAAGCCTAGCATAGCCTTCTGTATGCTAATCCAACGATTAGCAAACATCCTGAGGAGATGACAGACATAGGTGTGAGCCTTCCAGTCTCTAAGTACCAGCCTATGAAATATCCTAAGATAGGAATGCTCCCGTTGTCCCGTCTCAGATACTTCACTTTGCACAAAATAATTAGATATAAATTAGTTCGGAGAGAATGCAGACGTGCGGGTATAAAAGCCCATCCTAAGGACTGAAGTTTCTGCACAGTGGAGGAAGCTGCCAGTTGCAATTTTTGTTACAAAAATTGTTTATGCATTTTACCAGCTGATTAATAAGTGACTAATGGAACTTCCTTAACCAGTCATCGCAGTGGAAAGGGTTTGAGTAGCTGAGTCAATAAGCTAGAAACGTATTTTCATTCTAAATTCTCTCTACCGCTACAATCTTTGATTATCCTATATACAGTGGAATTGCTACAACAGGAAGGGTTAAGAGGGCTTGTATAAAAAAAAGAACAATAGATTGATGATGATAGTTGATGAGATGTGGGTTTGATAACTCTTTGGCAGAAGACAAAATACAATCCTTCTCCTGTATCTTCCTGCAGTGTGAGCTATTAAACAAAAAGCAGTATGAGGGGATCATCCTTTTACATTTAGAAGTCTATAAACGCAGTATATTCGGTGAAGAACGCGATCCTGCAGGCATAGTCCTGCAGGATGCGTGGTTAGCACAATGCTGACTATTTAATCCTGAGTTTTGAACGTAAACAGAGAAACAAGCTGAGGTGTCAAGGAAAAGCTTTAATATCAAAAAATGAGATTCCAAAGAGGTTAGCCAGTTGTACGCTTTGGTAATAGGGCTTTTAAATTTGTAATTTTAGGCTCAGATGACTGACTTCTTTCTACATATGTATCTGAATGAGAATCAGGAGCCAGTGTCTTTTAGTCAACATCGAGAACAGGGCTAAAAGCAGATCATGCGTTTTGGATGATGTTAACCGTCTCTGCAATAATATTTTCGGCAATAATATTTTTAAATATGCTAATGAAAATACACTGGCTAGAGTAAGTTTTAAACAAAAATTATTTTCTGAGCCTGAATATGGTTCCTAAATCTTTGCACATTGTTTTGGAAAGACCCATCAGAATTTATGGTGCTACACTCACTTAAATTATTATGTTTTTAAGATTTATATGGAGATGTCTCTTCCTCCTCATAATTTTTTCTATGATTTATCATAAAGAGCTAGTACTCTCAAAAAACGTTAAATCTTCTTCATACTGATGGTTTTTTTGGAGAAAGATGGAGAACAATATATTAACTGATAAATTTTTTTGGCACAGTCTTTTCCCCCAGTTTAGATATGACTAATAGCAAGCAAATATACAAAGAATCAATCAAAGAAGTGTGTTTTACTAAAGAATATGTGCAGAGAACATGACAGATCAGAATTTGGAGATGACAACTTGAAAAAAAACTGTAAAGCCAAAAGCTGAGGTGACTGGCAGGAACATAAGCAAAATGGGGATTGAAATGAAAAGAGAACAGAAATATAATCTTGTCAACAACTTGAAAATGGGAATGGGAATTCATAAACTACTTTTTTGGTAAAGGCAACAAATGACTTAAAGGAAAAATGGGAATGACAGGATTAAGATCACTTCAAGAACAGTAATTTGGATGAGTGGAAAGAGAAGTGTTGACTAGAACAAAGAGGAAACGAGAATGAAGGCGTTGATAAAGTATCAAAGAAAGAGAAAAATACAGTACTGAGAATTCTAGAATCACAGAATGGTTTGGGTTGGAAGGGACCTTAAAGCTCATCTAGTTCCACCCCCCTGCCCTGGGCAGGGACACCTCCTACTAGAGCAGGTTGCTCCAAGCCCCTGGTGACACTGAAGTTGTAAGTCTAACAGATCAATAGAAACAGAAAATGCCAATAGGCCAAACACAAATTAGTTACTGAGACATGGTCTCTTTTGACATATTTACAGATCTGAAACGTTTTTCTAAGTAGAACCTATGAAATTACCGATTTTTCCTTTTTTGAATTATATTTTTAAAATTTACAAATTGTAATTGTGATTGGTTTATAAATACTAATTTATATTTTAAAAAAATTTTAATACAAATAAGACAATTTTTAACATTTTTTATTATCACTAATATATTTATAAGATTGGTGTTGAAAAAATTACATTTCAATTTCTCATTTTGTTCAAACAAGCAATCTACTAAATTATTCAGAAATCTAAAAAATTCTTGTGGAAGAGGAAAGCAATTACAGAAACTACTATTGTGGTTTCGTAAGTCCCCCAGGATTTAATATATTGATAAAATGCTAATTTCTCGACAAGTAAAACAAAGAGCAACCTCAAGCACTGCATTTCTGCTCATTCGTACAGCTTTATTTTTGGTTTCTGTGTTGTGACAACTGAGACCTCAACCCACTCACGCCATCTGGGACGGTGCCTGTGCACAGCCCCGTGACGGTGTCAACCGGGGATCAGCCTAGCAAGCAGGAAGGACAGACTGCGTCAGGTTTGGCTGCCCCTGCTTTACACAATCCTGCAGTATCACCCCCGCGTCCTTGGCATCTCTGGACACTCCTGGGTGCCAACAGCTCCTTCCCGCAGCTTCGTAATAGCAGAGCAGCACTCCAAGAGGACACGATAAAGCCTTCACAGATCCTCCGAGCTGAAATAGTAAACACAATTATGGTGTAGGACCGCACGAGTACGATGTGGGACCCCAAAGCCATCCAGGAGCACAGACTCTTTAGATGTAGGTAGACGATGTTGATGAGCCTCAGAGCCTAAGAGCGCTCACTGGCCCTATTTAATTTATCAGCGTAGGAAGTCTCTGATATTTCAAAGGCTTAGTTAGATGCAGCCTTAGAACTTATTCCGAAGTGGCAAGGATTTCCAAAGATGTCCTGCTGTTGAAAAGTGTAAGTCTTCAATGACTTCTTGGAGTTAATTTGGATGCTCTGTACACATTTGGGATGGTTCAGGGTTTGAATTAACATCTGGGGAAAACATGCATGAAAGATCAGTTCCATGAGCGTTTTGTAGGAGCAACAGACAAATATGAAAATCTTTCCCTTGACACTGAATGTGACTGTAGAGCCAAAAATATGTCAAGATACTCTATCTTGAAAACAGCACAGAAATGGAATATAGATTTGAGCTTGCAAAGGATGAAATGAGCAGATGTTCTGTCAACAAACTGATCACTGTGCAACAAATTTTAAAACAAACGGAACCAAGGCATTTATGACATTTTTACACAAACCGGTTTTCCTTCAAGCTGTAGCTGGGACTGTTCTCATGAGCATAATTTTGTTAAATACAGAAATTTAAAAAAAAAAAAAAAAAAAAAAAAAAAAATTGAATGAAAAAAATCGGATCTATTTTAATTTTAAATTTTAAGTTTTATTTAGAAGCGATGAGGCGCTCTTTTGCAGTCAGTGTTGCCTTCTGTTGCTGAGTTAGGTGAATGAGTTATTTTTATACTTGGTAGATATGCTATCATTGAGCAAAGGCCTGGTCCAGGTTTCTCCAAACTCTATAGGAGTTAATGGGATTGTGGAGATCGAGAATTGTAGTTTGGGCCCTTTCCACTAACTTTTCAAACTGTTACTTCTGTGACCCTGTAGTAAATCCACCACAGCGCTCCTAACCTTTGGAGGAATCATTTCACGCTCCCCCTAAATTCTGTAACTGCTGCCTTAGTTTATCCATCAGAATATGCATAGGACTGGCTGCAGGATTTTAATCAGGCTCAGCATGATTCCACAAGGCTTTTTCACAGTGTTAGCTCTTTTTCTAAAAAAAAAAAAAAGAAGGTCTTTTGATTATCACAGGTAAGTGCTGCTATAGAAGATTCAAGGGATTTTTAGCTGAACGCAGAGAATCCACTGGGCATAACCCACACATGGAATCCCCTGTGTGGATATTTTTTGTTAATGTTAAATCATCACGATCTTTTCTTTTAGTTATTATCTGTGAGAGCAGAAACTCTCTTGTATATGATTTGCCGTTCTTCTTCATGGTTGGACATAGAAAACGGGTGGATCATCCAATCTGCCTCCAAAAGAAAATTAGCCAAAGCTTCTGACCAAGTTCCAAACCAATTCCTTTAGGTGCCTAATTAAGACAATGCCACAATTAAACCTGGCACCAACCAAATGAGGTGTCTCAGCTGCCCACACAGCGGATGGAAAATAGTAGACACTTCTGTTGCACGAGTAGATAGCCTGTGTGCCAAGGGATGTACCGATGGCAAATACATATATCCTTGTATGTCTTTGAGAAATTTCACACCTTCTTGAAGCTGATTGCCTCTTTAACCAAAAATACAAAAATTATAACATCACTATATCTGTCATTCAGGTAGGAGCTGGATAAAGGTCTAAATTTACATTGCCAAAAAGCAGTTGAGCTATTTATTGAAAAGAGAAGCTGCGTACAAAGGTAAAGGTGCCAACTCCACTCAGAAGTGTAAGTCGCATAAGAAGATTTTTATATCTTTACAATGTTGGGCATTAAAAACATGGCATGGTTTTTCCTTAGAAAGTACTTCTTTAATTTTGAGTTCAAAATAACACAAAATTAATACCTATTAACTCTTAGTAAAGTTAACTTTTTGATGGTAGGCAGTAATTAATACTTCGCAGTTGTAGTAAAGAAGGGGTTTATTATTATGCAGACACTAGAGATCTTATGGTCACGTTTGAACAATAATTTTAAAGACCTACGCATTTAGTTGATTATTTTTATAACCTGGCTTCCCAAATATTACTTTTTCACAGAAAATTACGCACTTAACTCTTGACATGTATTGTAAATTCACTCTGCAGTCTTTTATCTTGACCAGGATTTTTTTAAACTTCTAGGTAGGCTATTTTTAGAGTACTTTCTCTTTAAAAATCTTGATAGTCAGAAGTTATTACAATCCTTACATAAATATTAACTCATTTCACAAGATTTTAATTGTAATATAACTTAGTTATATTTTTTTCTTCGTATTCTGGTGGTTCTTATTTGCTATCTGTGGAAACCCCGTGTCACAGTGTGAACAATCAGTATGTTGACAGCCGTAAAAGCTTATCAAAATGAACACCATTCCAGTACAAAACCAAAAGTCTGGGAGAAAATATTCCCCTTGAAACAGTCGGAGATCTGGCCTTTTATATGAAACTCCCAGTGCGTGAAAGGTGGAGCTCTGCCAGTGCAGCTTGCTGTATTTTTGTGTTGGAATTAAAGGAATGCGAGAACGGGGAAGGGAGCACAAAGGAAAACTTACTTCTGTGCGCTGACTTTATGAATATACTTAAAATGAATGTTTTCCTTGACATTTCCATCTCATTTTAAGAGTCAGTTTAGGGAATGTTGCCAAGTGGGCTGGCCTTCAAATTTGAGTTGTCACCGCATTTTTTTAAAGACTTAATTAAGTCAACTGTCCTTTTCATATGAAGTAACGGTACCTTTCAGATAAACCATGAACATATCCAGACCTGAGAGAACCTGGTATCTATTTCTGTATAGGCAGCATGTCAACGAGAAGGAGGAGTTGATGACTGCTGACGCTTTAAGTGAAGCTTTCTGGGGAACAGATTTCCTTGGAGTTATTCTAGCTGGATAAACAAGTTTGAGAAAAACTGGAGGAAGTTTGGTTACATGTTAGCTTTGGGCTTTGATGAATTGGTGCTGTATTATTTTCTTGTTGTGGGCTCATCGTTAATTCCCTATCACATGCTTGCTATAGCAACATGAGGATAAAAAAACAGCGGGAAGAAGGAAGCCGATGATTTTTATCTGTCATTCATGATATAACCGCGGAAGCCATGCGCTACTTGAATCCAAACGCAGAGCAGCAGTAAGACGATCAGTGGTACTCTGTCCTCTAGCAGATTAAGAAACGATAGTCAGAGATATTCAGTGATGCATCCATAAATGAGAGATGTTTTGGGTTTTTTTCAAATTGCAAAATATGCGTATGCCAGGTTAAAACCTTGAGTCAACAACAGCTCTGGAAGGGGAGAGTCCCAGTGACCCCCTGCTTTTTTTTCAGTGGGCACAAAAAAAGGCCTCCAGGAAATTTGTGTGTTCTCTCAGGCTGTGTTTCATTAAAACATCCAAATAACAAATTAGTACAAAACCCTCCCAGGACTCCCCAGGTGTGGAAAGGGGCTGGTGAGCCCAGGAGTATCTCAAGTTCCCAGTGCTGGCCTCCCGTACCAGCTGCTCTGGAGGAGCAGGAGCTACTCTGGCCACACTGGTCATGGAACATCTTAATTAGAGTCGGAAAAGTGTTTTTTAACATCGAATGGGGAAAGGCAGAAGTTTATTATGAATTCGTGCAATAGGGGATTCACATTAGAGTGCTGTATGTTTGGAAAAGAAAGTCATTCCCCTTTGGAAGTAGTAGGGGGATGGACACGTGTGTCTGAGAAAAAGCCATTAAAATATCGCCAGCTGATTTCTGGTAGAAACTTTGACAGTTTTAGTGAAATGAATTCAGTAGCAATTTTACCAAAATCATAGTGTGTTTCAGTCCAGCTTCCAGTGAGCTTTAGATCTTTAGCATCCCCACGCTTTATTCACAGATTTAATTCTGTATTCTAATAAGTCATCGGTCACTTATGACCCTGCAAAGTTACTTTTTCATTTCTATTTTTGTTCAAATGCAGAATATGAATTAATCACCCTTTTAAGTTAGCACTGAAAATGCTGTAAAATTGAAGGATTTTTATATAGTTAGCTGAAGCACATTTTGGTAGAGTAAGTTAGAGCTCTTTGGAAAAGTTGGAAGTTTGAAATATTACATCTACCTTGCCTTTAGGTGACCATTTTATTTCATTCATGAACATGGCCTAAAACCCAGCAGCTATCGTATTATTCAGCAGGAAACCACAAGCAAATTAAATGTTCGCACCCATAATCCCCCTTCTTTTTTCCATGGGGATGAAAAAATTACAAAAGGAAAGTGAACTAAAAGTTGACTTGAAAATGAGAACCATAATGATGAGCCGCTCCACCCTAATCCATGGCTGGGTACTGGGGGAAGAAACGCAGTGCTGTGGATCAAGCCAAAAATCTCAGAACAGTGATATTTTTTAAAGGCGGGCTTTGCAACTATTGATTTATTTTGTTTCAATGGTTTATCCGGTAGTTTGCATACTTACTATTTAACAGTTAGCATCACACCTGAAAAGAGCACCACAGAAAGTTGAATAAATGGAAAACTTCATTAATTTGCAATAGAGAGGTCTTTTTATAACAGTCTCTTCTCTGGGGTTCAGGACAGTGATGTAGCAACAAACTTTAATTCTTTACCCCTTACCTCTTGTTCAGCGTAATCACCCATTTGACAAAAGCTGTCTGCAAGCAGTAATGCACCCAGTTTCTGCAAGGAGCTGGAAAAGCAGGTAGCTAGCTGTTCCTTCGTTCTGAAACTCACAATTTTATTCTTGGATGATGTCTGGCCTCTGCCTCTGAATTCAGATTAAATGCTATCGTGCTGTAGTTTGGGTGGCAACTCCCAAGTGAAGGTAACTTGAGCTACTGTATTCCAAGACCTATTTTCCCCCTTTTAAACTTCCAAGGGGGAGGAAATGCACATTTGAGTTGTTATTTCTCATTCTTAGTCTTAGATCAATGGTAGGTTATTTTGGAAAGGTCGAAGAAAATAAGGGGAGTCATTTTTGAGTGATGATGTTGTGAGAAATTTACATGTTTCAGTTTTATGGAAGTGTTGTGACCTTTTTTTGCTCTCCCGTATCTCAAAAGAGTTTGGTGTTAAAAGTTCAAGCTTGTCATGCAGTTAATCCTTGATGAGAACAAGTGCATGTGGCATGTCTGAACAGATCTGATTTAGAAACAGAAAAGTTACTTTTAGTCCTAATTTTTAACCCTTTCATCTTCACCAATCCAGAGCAGAAGATAAATAAGCAGTACCAGATGCCTGCATGTGGCATCTTTAACAGGCAAGAGCATATTTCTTCATCCTCATGAATAATTCTGTTCTGCCTTGCTCTGAGTTTAAAATGAGAAGGGGAGGGAAAGAATGTTGCGTTTCCATTGTGTTGTGTCCCTTCTCAAATAATTTAGTCATATTTTACACATTTGATTATTGAAATAGATTTCTAACTATAACACGCATTTACCAGAATACTTTTTTTATGTTTTTGGGGTAGAACTAGGACTACATCAACTCAAACTATTACTTTGTGCCTCCTGGAAGCATACCTTGAAGTATGACTCTCAAAACTCTGCCTTAACATAGAACTGTGTGAGAGAATTGATTAGTCTTTCAACCTGGAGCAGGATGGTGGTTCCGCTGGAACCACATCTGTTAGGAGAGTTCCTCAAAAATACTTCTTGTTTCGTGTGATTCTCGTTTAGTATATCCTTGTGTTTTTAAAAAAAAAAAAAAAAGTTACGTCAAAAATTGAATTTTAAATTATGTTCAATATTGAATCTTGGAGAAAAGGTGATGGAGTTATTTATACAGAATTAATTAAGCCTATAGCATTTTCAACTTTCTAGCATGAAGCTTTCTTGCCGTGAAAGATTAAACCCTAGGATCAAACCCTAGGGTTTAAAAGCGTTCAGATTTCTCTGAGGTTCTCTGATCTGGGACTTGCTGAAGTCCTGGAGACTGCTTGGTGGACATGACATTTGCAGATTCCCAGTGGCAGACCTGGCTTTTTCTCCTGTCTGTTGTGACTAAGCAGTTTTGGTCCTCTGACCTTGAGATATTTGGATCCACACCTTTCCCAAAAATCCCATAATGACTGGATATGAAGAAACGGATGGAGTTTCTTCTTGTATCTGTTCACAGATTAAGGAGCAGAGGCAGAGATTTTGTATGAGACCTGTTAATGGGTCCGAACAAGGGTGTTTTCGTTAATTTAGAAATAATTATTCAAGATCATTTTACTTTTGCTGGCAGACTTCTAAGTATACAAAATAACACATATTTCTTAGTGTATTTATTTTTTGCTTAGATGACAGCTTGTTCTCTGGTTAGATTTCATTCACTTCTCTCAAGTCAGTGATAAGAGTGTGTGCACCCTCTCAGCTTAATGGATTCCTGTAGAACCATGCTGGTGGGAGAGTGACTGTTTTGTCCAAACGTGCACTCCAGTTTTACATCCTTTCTTTCCAAACCCATTGCGCCCAGTGCAGTGCCATAACACAGAATCACAGAATCACAGAATCACAGAATGGCAGGGGTTGGGAGGGACCTCTGGAGATCATCTAGTCCAACGTCCTGCCAGAGCAGGGTCACCCAGAGCAGGTGGCACAGGAACGCGTCCAGG
>VWZL01002311.1:186739-300546 GCA_013396915.1 Stercorarius parasiticus | reverse complement strand
CCCCTCATCATCGTGGTAGCCCTTTGCTGCATCCTCTCCAGCAGTTCCCTGCCCTTCTTGAACCGGGGAGCCCAGAACTGGACGCAGCACTCCAGATGTGGCCTCCCCAGGGCAGAGTAGAGGGAGGAGGATGACTTCCCAGCTAAAACACAGCTATTATTGGTTTTCCTCACTGCTTTCCTTGGGTGGAAAAAAGAGACCATTTGCATGATTGACCTATAGGGCCTTCAAACAGATACGAGAAAAAAGAATCCAAAGCATGAGGAATCCTTGGACCCCTACTGCACGTGTGTCCTACCGCTATGGTAATGGAGTCATTTAATCTCATTCTTCACTGATGCTACAGCGGTCCAAGGTTTTATTTGCAATATGTGGCAGAATAATATCTTTTAATACATGTTCATATAGGAAACTGCGGCACAGGTGTGCTGAGTACAAGGATGCTTTCTCAAGTTAAAAGAGGCGCTGGGATAATTACGTGTGCTGACCTCATGCATGTCACTGAGCTCTCTCACCTAACAGTTTCTTCATCAGGACGATTAGAGTATGGGTTTAGAATTAATATTGTGTAGTAGGCTGACTACTCTGTTTGTTTACAGCCAAAATGGAACGTGTCTGAAAAGCAAAAAATGGCCATAGTTCCTTCTGCTGATCAGCATTGCTCCTATTTATTTGTAGGGATTACTTTTAGGTGAATTAAAAAAAAAAAAAGTGCTGCAATATCCATAGGTATGCCTAAATACTCAAGTGTGCAATAAATGTAACCATCCCTTTTATATTTAAATTAGGTATTTGATATAAATCAACAAGGCTCAGTGGCAAAACCTGACAACTCCATGCGTAACGCTGTAAAGAGAATGATTTCTGAAATATTTAGTGCATCTGTGATTTTTTACATGCTGGCAGAAAAAATACCAACCGAGTAGCCCATACATGTATATTTTATCTATTTTTTAATTTGTGGCATTTTAATCCTCATAGTACCTCACTTTTTCTTCCAGGAGACTAAATAAGAAATCTATGATTACTTACAGAGTCCTTAACAATGGGAGACTCTATTAAGCATGCAGAGAAAACAAATGCAGCCCATGAATTTAATTCTAGTTTTCATTATCTTTTATTTGTGTAACACACCCTAAAGCTGTCGATTCTATTCTCATATTCATCTTTTTAGTAAAATGTTTGGAGGCAGAGGGGAATTCACTGCACAACTGAGCTGTTGATTCATTTTATGTGAGAAGAAATCCCTGTATTTTAAAAATGCTAATGTCTTAAGTGACTAATGTATTTTTAGAATATTTGTCAGTCTGGAAGGGCCCTAATTCCTGATTTTAAATTAGTAAATTATTATCAAAACGCAATAAATATTTTATGCAGGGCACAATACAATTAAATTGAGAAATCTCGATAGCGAATGAACCTGCTTTAGTACGACATCTCAAATTCTGTTAGGAAACGCTCCCTGTGTGGTGCATTTGGCCTCTGTTCAACCTCTTGCAAACCATTAAGAACCCTTTTTTTCCTCCTCCTTTTTTAGACTGCTTCTTACACTTGCTTTTTCCACCCCCCACTCCCCCCCGCGTCTGTTTACCCAAGAGAGAGCTTGCCATAGATGCAGCAGCTGGCTTCACTGAGGTCCTGCTTTATGCCTTTTTAAGCTGGATTGACTGAAGCAAAGGGAAACTGAATGACTTGCCTGAGGTTGGCTCAGTGGGGATTAGAACCAAGAATCCTCTTGCCCACAGCCGTTCGCTCCGAACAGGAAACCTCCCTGCCTTCATGTTCCCCCAGCAAACCAGAGGGGCACAGCTCACGTTTAATTTATGAATTTTTTCGAATAGTTTTCATTCCTTTTTTTTTTTCTCTTGCAGATTTTCGAATATTTTATTTTTTCCTAGTCTAGCCTTTTTTTGCAGATAGAACACTAATCCTTTTTTTGGTTGATATTTCAGTTAGGATTTACCTTTTCAGGGAAGGTGGTACATAACGACATTAACCAATCAGTCTTCTTTTTAGTATCTCTTCATATTTAGCCATGGATAATTTCTTCAGTGCTCGGCTCTTAGAAGAAATTGCCAGATAGATCTATGAAAAAAGAACACTCAAGAGATGTGATTTTTCGTAATTTGTGACGCCTAGCAGTAAATACGACCATCTGCATGTACACACACACACCCCCACACACTTAAACGCACATATTTATACATATATCTTTGCACAGCTGCATTCAATACTGCTTTTCAAAGATATGTTTTAGGTAATGGCCAACGGTCATGCCATATTTTAGGAGGAAAGGCTTCAATATAAGTTTTTTGTTTCCCCAGCACTAAGACATAAGGCTTAAGGCCAATGGGAGGATTCCTAGGAGTTCTAGGTTTTCCAGCAAGGAGTCACGGAGTTACAGGGTTTCCAACAAATCCCTATAGCAGAGTCTTCCCCCTTCCTAACAAAATCCCAAGAGCTGGGAGCGTACTTGTGAAATTTCATGGGTTGTAGCTGTTAGAATTCAGAGCCGAAGCTGTGGCAGAGCAGATTTTTCTCATAGACCTTTTATGCCATATTTTTCCTGATGATGTTAGAGTCACAGTTGTTTTTCCAATTCTGAATGCATAATTAAAGTGCAGTTTTCAGATCTGGTGGTAGAAGACACACTGGCCTTGAGGGATTGGTAATTACGAAGAGATTCCTAATCTATTATACATGACAGTAGGAAGAGGCAAAAATAAGGAGCAGAAGCTAAAGGACATCAACCTAGAGTCACCTGGGAACAGACAGGGGAGTACACAAGGTCAGTCTGTGGTATGCAAAATTTCCTTGCCATCTCAAACAAAAATAAGGTCAAGTGGTATATGGAGTAAAGTAAGAAGACGTCTGCTTTTCTTCTTTCCTCCCTCCCCGTGAAGGCAGAAGAGCTTCTGTGTGTTCTCCTGGGCAGAGAAAGAAAAACATGGATTGTATGATGTATTTTAGTCACACGTCTTTATGCATCAAGTGGAAAACATGCTATAGAACCTTTTCTTGATAGGAGAAGGGGAACAAAACTATGTTTTTACTGATTTTGGACGTGGATCTTGAAAAGTTACTTTCCTGGCTGCCTCCACATCACTGAGTCTAGAAGTGCCTTCCATCTCTTTGGGCCTGTCACGTTGCCCAGCCATATCTCCTTTCTGTATCAAATAAGACCAATGGGCTGATTTTGTTCTCCATGAGCTTGTTTTACATAAAAATGACAGCCAGATGCAAGGGCCAGGTGGAAGCTGAAATGCACTTTCACAGTTCCCTCCATCGGAATCATAAGGGACGTACTCTTCAAGAGTACCACATTGCAATGAGTCGGGTGATCCCCACGCTGTCTCCAAGACTTTTTTTAGACGTTAAAAAAGATTCCCAAGGATTCTTTAAGTCACTAGGAAATTTCTTAACGAACTGAAGGAAGGAAACGGAGGAAGAACATGCCTAATTTGTAAATAATTTAGAAAATTAGCATCATTCTGACCAATTCAAATCTACTCCAGCTTGTGAGGCTTAAGGGAGACCAGATGGTGGTAGTGCATTGGAAGGTATCCAAAATTGCTTTTGAGTTAATTGATATAGTGCAGGGGAGATCTCTGGAGAAGTATATATCCCCAGGTAGTTGATTGCTTTGGAATTCCAACAGAGAAGAAATGTGTCAAAAATGAGAAAGGAAACATAAGTTACTGAGTGGTTATATCTTAGACTTGGCCCAGTTAACTTCTAGCCAAACATACAGGAAAAAAAAAATGAAAAAATGTGCCAAAAAAAGGCAAGAGTGGTTGCTGCAGGACTAGAAGGAATTGACAAAAGCCTGTTTACCTTAGTATTTTATGTATTTACACTTTATTTCCATGGTGTATTTGTCTATAGGAAATGTAGAAGACTAATTTTTAATTTGAACCTGTAAATTTTAATCAGAATGGCAACGGTGTAGCCGCTAACCATATATTGTTACGTACTGCTAAATGAAAGTGTCCGTGTACTGAATTGGGACTCTCACCGAAGGTTGTTTAAAATCTCTATGAAATAGATCAAATGAAACTGGGAAAGTAATTGATAGCTACAGCGAAACTGAAAGTGAATATAAAACTTAAAATCGCAGAGAAATCAGGACTTACATGGCGAACACTCACTCTTCTCCGAGGCTTCTTAATTGAACACCTTCACTCAGCCCACTTGACAAGCAAGGAATCTACTTCTACCGCGTATTTGACATCATGATGAATACTTAACAGACACTGAGCATCATCTTTGGTAGCTTAGGTTAGTTTTATTTTTTGTTTTTATTCATTCTCTTTCTCTTTCTCTTTCTCTTTCTCTTACTCTTTCTCTTTCTCTATCTCTATCTCTTATCTCTTTCTCTTCTTTCTTTCCTTTGCCTTTTCCTTTTCCCTTTTTCCATTTTGCCTTCCAAATATAAGTAATTACATCCATTTAGTTCTTAACTCAACATTTTTATTAATTTCATTTTGGAAATGTTTCATCGGGAGGCTTAGCATTTTCCATGCTTTTCTTTCATGTGATCACTTTCAATCTTTTTAGCGTGCGTCCCGTTAGAAGAGCAGTCAATGTGACCTTTTTCTATGAGGTTAATAAAGAATGCACAGTGTCATAAGCTTGATTCAATTTCCTTTATGTGAGCATGCTGAATAAGCGACCATTATAGTATTTGTCTGGTTTTCTGTGCTTAAGTGTGCAGTTACCAACCTTTTATATGAATGACCACATCTGGTGTGCATTTGGCCACGTAAGGTGAGACAAAAGCAAAATAGATTTTCCTTAGCATTAAATCAAATTTCCACACAATGTACTCTCTAATGTGGATCTCAAATGTATCAGGTCATATATTATTTAGCTGCATTGCATTTTGCGCTTTTTTTAATTCCATCCCACATACCCAGTTTTAATAAATGCATGAGTAGATGCAATATTTGAGCTTTATATCTTAGAAATTCAACACTTTCAACAGATTCTTCAGACTTCAAAGAATTTAATATTAGTATCATAAAAGGTCTTTTGAAGAATAATACTGGAACATAAGAAAAATGACTGCCTGAGTGTGCCCTATCATTTTGAAAGTGTTTTATTGCTTTAATTTCCTGCCTTACTAAAGTAACAAGCGGCATAATAGAAGATATACTGTAACAGAGTTTGCAATTTATTAGGAGACTTGAGCTGGTTGAAGACTTCATGTGATGTGAAAAAGAAAACCTCTATTTAGCTGAAAAATGGAGACAAGCTACAACATTAATGTTGCATCAGCTTTAAATAGAGTACTATCTTTGACTGATAAGTTGCTTCTACAAGCCCAGTATGTTTGAACGGGATAAATCTGTAAGTATAGGTCTCGCTCGGTGCTCGTTGGGTGTAGATAGGCTCCTGGAAATCCAATGTTATTTCATCCATGAGGTGTATATGAGATGATGTTGTTATTTGGATTCCATAGAACAAAGGTGCTATTGCAGCTGTATTGATCCATGATATGCCTTTTCAATTACTTATTATAGTTCCACATATGTGACTAAATTTAATTCTGGGCTTTGGCAACCTAGTGTAGTCAAACTGTAAGCTGTGCTAAGTTTTCAAAGTAAGGTTTACCAACCTTAACTCACTCTTTGTAACACGAACGCTGGAATTCATCCCACGCAAAGCCAAAAAAAATTCATTTTTTAAAAGTATAGAAACGAAAGATGAAATAGTGACTAACCTGTGAAACTATGATGCAAAATTATTTCATGAGAAAAAGCAGTTATTTCCCTAGGAGCAGCAAGAGACTATGCGCTTGCTTTTTACCGCGTGCGTAGCAAGATCTGCAGGCATCAGTCTGTGTGCTTGGGATGGAAGTTGCATGTTTATCGGTGCAGAGCAAGAAGAATCACAAGGGCTTCTTAATCCCACCCCTATTCTGCCACTGAAGGATTACAAAACAGCTGGTTGTAACAGATTGCTTGCTATTTCCAGAAAATAAAAACAAAACAACAAAAAAAAACCCCACGTAATAATGTGTGGCCAATCCCTTTGAAATAACAAAAAGAACAGTTTAGCGGGACATTTTATTGATAGTTGGGTTTTTAGCGGATTGCAGACTGTGTGAATTGCTTTGAGAAATTTTATTCTTATTTCTTATATTTGGTGGATTATTGAACAATACTACTTCCGGGTGTTTTTAGTTGGGACACTCCTCATTAGTTTAAGAAGGGCAAATAGTGTAAATTCATATAATAGAAATCTAACTTTAAAACTTCATGTATTTAAGTAGTATATCGGACTCCTAGGGGCTCGAGTACAAGCGAAAGCCCAAATATTAAGGGTATCCTCAGTTATCAGTGTTAGTCTTTGAAAGAATAATGATTTGCAAGGCTTCTTGCTAACTGAAGCACAAAACATTTCCTCTGGGCTTGCCACAGACAATCCTCAGGCACATTAGAGGAGTCAACTAGAGTTAGTTCAAAGTGAATTGCTCCATTTTAATCGTGGCGACTTTCCCCTCTCAGTCAATATGCTGTAATGGCATATTGTCAGTATTTTTTTCCTTTTAAATGACAGGTTTGGTCACTTTATTTTAAGGCATATTTTAGAGTCTTTGCAAGATTTATAGATTCAACAGCTCTTCAAAGAGACTTTCTGTCTGGCGTTACAACCCTGAAATTTTGTATCGCTGCTATTTCATCACCTTCAGGCAGTTCTTAGTTAAAATATGTGGAGACGTTTTACAACTGAATGAGTTCTTAGTATGATATATAACCAATTATATAGCTATAATGAGTCCAAATTTTAAAAACCAAATAAAAAATGTTGCACTAAGGATTACTAAAGACTAACATTACCCTCTCTTCATTTATTTGCAAATAGGAAACAGGTACGTAACCATAGTATTCACAAATATTACTGCCATTAAATTAAAAAATTCAGCAATTTGATTACTTTGATACTTCAGCCAATTAACTTCGAAACCTTGGAGGTTTTTATGCATTTTCTAAAGTGCCAATTTCATATATACTTAGATCTCTTCCTAAACTGCTAACTTGTTCAGGATACCAAACAGTAATTAATGAACAAAAAATGTGAATCTGATCCTCTGTCAAATCTTTTTTTTTTTTTTTTTCAACACAATTGAGACAAGTTGTTGCTGAGATATTTTGCTTCTTTGTAGTGTAGCTGATTAATACTCACTGAATCTGCCAGGGAAGATGTAACTTTTTCGCCATCTTTTTCAAGAGATTTAAGAACCTTCTTCTAGACACGAGGGACTAAACAGCAAACCCTTCCCATTCACGGACTTGACTCTGAGTTTTGTAAAGAGAAAAGGAATAGACTCTGTAGATACACAATCACTTCCGTATTTTTTTGTTAATACAGGTTATAAAACTAATGATGATGATGGTCTTTCCCCTTAGCCCTTCCTGTATTTATGTCTCTGGTCCAATAACCACAGGGATCGTAGAGGTGTATTTTATCTTCATTTTAGCCCTCTTGATATTGTTTTAGCCCAAAGGGGAAATCAAATGAGATACAGAAGATGCTAAACTTGCACAACTCTCAGGTCATTAGCAACTAATTAGAAACAGCTTATGGATCTCAATGATCCTTTAGGTAAATGTGAGAGAAGGATCAGAGAACATTTAACATCTTCACTTCCTTACTCTTTCCAGGCAGTGGCCAAGTGTATGACAGAGTTTCTGATTCATTTTCTCTTGTTGCTTTATTTACAATATGAATATGTACTTTGCAGTGACAGAGTAGGTGAAGGGCCAGAACACGCTGAGATACTCACAGAATCAATCTAAACAGTAGGTCTTTCCACTATGACTTCATTTAAATGTTAAGATTCGCTAAATAGATAACCTCCCCCCAAAAAAATATAGCTCATGTCATGTGTAGATGTATGTGGAAAGAAAAGCTGTTGTGCTATGGAAAACTTGAAGGATAAAAATTAGTAATAGACACACTGTTAATATTAGCAGTTATTTATTAGCCGTTATTTGTCCCCAGGGTTAGAACGCTAAAGTCTGTGAAGTTTGTGACTCTTGGGGTAATCTCTGCTGTTGCATCTCAAGGTTGCAATGTGAATTTGCTTTCTTCCCTGGGAGCATGGATGGTTTTGTGGCAATATAGATATCACAGATCTACATTCATGTGTTTTGCCTCCCAAAGGTGCCAGGTGCCACACTGGGACCTAGATGACTCCATAGGGACACTCGCCTGAGGCCCTACTAACGTTTCATATGTCCAGCAGAGTTATAGGGACAAAGCTGTATTTTCTTTCTTTCTACCTGTGGGATTCAAGAGGTACTTGCTGTCTCCCTACTCCCCAAAACAACCAACCTCTTGTGCTTGAGAATCTAAAGAGAACTGCTAGCTACAGGTGTCACTCACTGACTTGTGCAAACCGCATAGTTTAACCTCTCCCTCCCAACAAAGCTGACAGTAAAGCTAACAATAAACAGTTCCATTTTAGACAAAGTTGTCCTGTTTTAGCACAACACAACTTTTAAAGGTACATATATTCATCTAAGTCTAGCGGGGACCCATTAGTCCTCTGTGGAGAAACACTAACTTTTGATATTCCAGCTGGCCAGTCCCACAGTTGGGGAACCACAGAAGAGTTCATATTCCATGTTTTGTCAATCAGTAGACCTAGATTTCCTTTAGAAACTGTTGAATGTATTGGGATAAGAATCAAAAGAGACTTAACAAAAAAAAAAAAAATCATTCTCTTTCTGATGTTCACTTGTATATTAATGTAAATTTTAGTTAAATTTTCATGCCTCTGTTTTGTCTTTTGACTTCTAAGAATTTCTGGAACATCCCCAGTTTTCCTCTCCTAAAGACCTCAGTCATCATTTCTCTTTCTAATCCATTAACTTTCCTTTGACTGAAGAAGATATCTTTTATATCTCCCCAACAGCCCTGTCGTATTTTATATATCACTCTTTCTCTTACTGCAAATGTTCTGTATCTCCAGAAACTCCTTTCTTTCCAACCGACCTTGACACAGCTGGTTTCCTTCCTAGGATGCTTTTTAGCATGGTTATTGTTTGGTTGTTAGAGAACAGTTGCTGCAGTTCTCCTATGCATTTAGACTGAAAAATATGTGTTGCAACCTGTCAGCAAACAGTTGATCCACAACAAGAGAGGAATTCAGATTTCTATGTTCTTATGGGCTGCACACAGACTGATTCCCTAAATCATCCTAAGTTTTTTAATGCATTTGTCATTAAGAATTAATGAATTCTCCTGTTGAGGTGAGTGTCATCCTGTATTCTCTCTGCACCAAGGAAAAGCCTCAGAGGGCTCACAGAATGACAAACATGCGATAATTTAGCAATTACAAACAACTCTTAGTGGTTGTTTTCATTGCATTTCACATTCATTAATGTATTTGGGGGAACTTCTCATCCACCTTTATTTTGACTTATGCAGATATACAAAACAATTGATAGGTCAAACCCTACTATCTTCAGGTTGTCTAGAAAGCAGCATTATAGAAAGATTATTTAAATTAATTAAAAATTTTAATTAGAAAAATCAGTTTCAAAGAAAAGAAAGCTCCTACCCAATACTTTTGTGTAGTATTGATGATGCCAAATTTGGGGTGACAGCAAACATAAGTTTAATGTGTATCATTTGGGGAAGCTGAGAAAATCCCTCATGCACAACACTGAAAGAGCAAGAACAATAATGGAAGGAAATAGCAGCTCCATTGCAAGGATTTTTAATAATTCTATTGAACTGTATGTCATCTGATACGATTGGAGAACAGTAAGTATTTCAGTCACAGTTTCCATTATCTGAATTAGTGCTGGGCTGGAACGCCCCAGATAATGAAAGAGCGTATTTCCTGGCCATTGGCTTGGAAGTTTCTGGCCAGCACATCCCATACATAGCGCCCTTGCTCATGAAAGTTTATTATTTTGGAAATGGCATTAAGCTTTCTAGTTTAAGCGTAGCGTGGTGCTAATGTAGGGTCAAACGCAATATTGCTGTGTTCTTGTTTTCTCAATCAATTAAGGGTGGAAAAGTACGAAGGGGCAGGCCACAGCAATCCTGGGAACACAGTGCAGATGTGCCTGGGTGGACTCTGCACAAAACCGGTACAGTCCAGCAGAGATCATCGCTTTGTTCCTCATACCACATAGTTTCGACTGCGCCACAGTTAGTTGCACAAAGTATAGCTGTATTTGCATAGATTTGCTCAGCTGTCACTGGCTCCACAAACCAGCTAGTCTGAAAACTTAAAAAGACAAGTAGTGGACAAGAGGGAGAATTGCTTACACCTAAATTTAAGAATGTCAAGGAAAAGGAGAAATTACTTAACCTGGGAAGCTTTGAAGAGTAGGGAAGAGCGGTTCAAGCATGCATGGGCATTAAACCGAGGATGGGACAAAACGTGGTGTGGCTTCAATCTAAAGAGTCTTTGCCAGAATTATTTTTTTTTTTCCCCCGAGAGAACTCTTTGGTGGGATTTTTGTAATAAAGGAAATGTGATGGATATCATCTGTGGGGATTTCAGCACAAAATTTGATGTATTGCCTCATCGGAAACTATTAGTATAGATGGAGTCAATGGGGATCAGTACAAAACCAATAAGGTGGTAAAGAGCTGGCTAAAGAAAACCATCATTTGTGCTGTAAAGCAGAAGTATGAGTTTGCAGGGAGATTACTAATGTACTTTTTTAGGATTAATGACACTGTATGGATATCGTTATTCTTCAGCCTAATCTGTCCTTCCTGTATAGTTCATAACTTGGTATTAAGTTGCACTAGTACTAATTTTTGTTATTCCACTATGTTCCCAAGATGCCTTTTATGTGTAGGTTCCCTTTGTTCCCAGTGCTCTAGGTCTAGGTGAGAGAACATATGTAGCAATATAGGATTTTTATCTTTTCACATATTTTTTTTTTCATTTTTATTTGGTTTGGTGCCCTTTTTTAGGATGATGTGTCTTCTATGTGATAAACTGGGCATCGAAGAGCTGTTTTGGACTCAGGCCAAAGAAAATATTTCTTTCCTCCTCTAGCTTTCTCTGGCCTTCTGCATCCATTTAGCAGCAGCTAAAATCACGGAGTGGCAAATAGGTCAGGGTAGACTGGAAGGAGTGAGTAGGAAGTAGGGAATCTGGAGTTGTCAGAGCTTAGTAAATAATGATACATTAATGATAGCCACTGTGGGCCTGACTCAAGCTGACATGTCCGGACTCACAGACAGCCACAGCCACTTCAATTGAAAAAGACACGAGGACGCAGGAGTCAAATGGGTACTTCCTCTCTCTCTTCAGCCTGGCAGAGCAGTAATTAATTACAGGCGTTCCTTCAGATGGGAGGACCGCCAGGTTCCGAGTTCTTAGACTGGCAGGGTAATAGATATATTGACATAACTCTTTCTGCTGTGTCAGTGGGCAGAAAATAATTCATGGTTGTTGTCTCAGAGAGAGGGAGCATGAGTTAGGACTTCTTTAAGACTGTAATTGGGAGATGAAGGAGGAGTAGTCTTGGGTTTCAAATCCTTGTAATCTAAAATGAATAAATAGTCCCGAGAACAGAGTAAAACAAACAAGGAATTACTCAAATCAATGAGCTCCAAAATTATACCCTTCTTTTTCTTCCTCTTTTGTTTTGCTGTTTTCTATACAGAGAGAAAAAGCATGCCCTCTAACGATTTGGTTACTCTCCTTCAAGGGGAAAACATGATTTTGAGCTCAGGCTAAAATATGGGCTCACCATATTTTGTTGGGTGCGTTGGTTGTTGGTCAGTTGGGTGAGGTGGGGAGATATGAGAAGAAGAAAGGGAATATTAATACTATAATTTGCTCCTCTTCTGGGAGTATTTTAAATGAATGAGGTGATCCTTTTTCTGCTCCTGAGAGGAGTGATTTGTGCCTCTAATTTGCGGAGAGCATCCTGGATTGCAAATCTTGCTCTGCTACATGCACAAACACTTAAAGCTCCCAGCGAGGTTTTAGAGTTGCCTGGCTGTTACCTTTCTGAGGTGTTTCTCTTAAATTTTTTTTTAAGCCGTCTTACAAACCTCATTTAGACCTGTGAATTTTCCAAACCAGATACTGATAGCCTAACAGTGGCACACAGGATCTTTATCTCAGGGCCTTTTTGTCATTCGGAAGTTGTTATAATGATATTCATTTTTTTAAGCTTATTTCTAATGCCTAGGAATAGCTGCCTCAAATCACTAGTTCTATGAAGTACTTAAATTTATTGAATTAGCTTCCTTTTTCTTCTTCTGTTGGTTTTATCTAATTTCAAATAATACACCTTGTAGAGGCCTATCTTTCTTACAATCAGCTACACACGGTCCTAGGTCATGGTCCCTAATAGTTGTGATACAAGGTTCTGAGACTTGGGGATTTTGGCTTGGATACAAGTGAACTTTTTTCCCAGAGAATGACAAAAATTAGACCTTCACTATATACATTCAGGGTCAAGCTAAGCTGGTATACTGTTCAAAGACATTAGCACATTGAAAATTAGACAGTGTAAATAGAAAAACGAAAATATCTGTTGACGAGAAAAATGAAGGCTAGGTTGAGCTCCGTGGAGGTAAGATACTGTCGCATCACAATGACTTGAAATTGCAGTTTGCTGAAAAAGGTAGCTTTTGAAATAGTTTTTGAAAAAGGTAGGATCCATAGATTAGATTGTAGACATAAAAGGACTGCTGTAATAACAGTTCCGTTTTGTTTTGTTCGTCTATAACATCTCTCAATGCAGGTCATGTAGTTCTGATTCTATTCTAAATTTTCCTTCATATGTCTCACAGGTTGTAGATATTTATGTCAAGACTATTCATTGCATTGGAGAGTAGGGATTTCCATTACTGAGTAACCAGTTCATACTCTTTATTAAGGTATGATTTTTACACACCAAAGGTGGGCAGTGCATTCTGTTTTATCTTGCCATATTTATACCTTCTTTGAATGCTTGGTTCTGTTTTTTCTGCTTTTGATAGCCACTTCAATGCTAGTGACAAGGAGATTTTGAGTAGACCTTTGTTTCCGTCTCTAGTATTTTATTTGTTGAGATAATTCAAGAAACTTTTAATCTAAAGCCAAAATGTTAACTTTATTAGTACACTTTTTCTTGTGCTTATAGCTGTATGTAGGTATCCATGACATTTTCTTTCTTGGTGTGATCATTTTGACTAGACTAAAGTCCTTGTATTGCTAGGTTAGGTTTCTTCTTACCGTAAGGATGATTTTAGACCACTGATTGTAAAAAAAATACCTAAAGTAAGGACATCTTTACAAGCTGCAGGCACAGCAAATGCGATTGTCACCGCGTTGAGGTTGGATGACTGCCTTGGGGCGTAGTAACTGCCCTGCGTTAAAAGCTGCCACGTGCTGCCCCTAATCCTCAAGCTTGCCAGAAAGGGCCCAAGTCAGGTTTGAAGAACTTTCCCTTGAGATAATTATTTTTAATTTTTTTTCTGTTATAAAATGAACAAGTCTTTACAGGTTTGTATTTACCCTTACCTATCTAGGGATTTTATTTCTGTAGTGAAAAAGTATCAGCCTCCCAGCAGCATGTCTGAAGGATCCTACCTTGCAGAATCTGTATCTTATTTCTATTAGGAATAACTTCTATAATTAATGTTATTCTGAATAATAATGATAGCAATAATAACTTTTGTTTTAGGAATAACTTCTATATAGTATTCCAAGAAGCCTGGAATACTATAGCCAAATAATAAGCCAAATAAGAAACAATGCAAACAGATCAATCCTTTGTCTTTCAGAGAATTTCTCCGTCTTCCTCACCCAGGCTTTATTCATAGACACTTCTCTTGGATCTCAAGGACACAGAGGATGTTTCTGTCTGAATTTATGTTGATCTTTTTTTCAGTCTTTCAAATGCAGCATCGGCCAAAATTCTTCCACCTCCTTTTCAAAATGATGTAGTGGAGATTCCACCCATTTCATCTTCCTCTTCCTCTTTTTGGGAAGTGCCATCCTTATGAGACCCCAGTTTGATATTCACCAGTTTGGGGAATTTCCAGCTGAACCAACAGCATTATTTTCATTTTTGCATTAAGACAGCTTTTCTCATGGCAGTTGCTTCAGCGCACAGAGCTGATGAATTACACTGTCATTATCATTTACCACTGTTGAGAGTTTTTTATAATGATGAAATTACTTTTAAATTGCATTCTACAATTCTTCCAAGTACAACTTTGTATTATCAGTTGAGCCAGCTCACCTGTCCCAGCATTATTCCTGGAATCATATTAATTTCAGGTATGGAAGCCTTAAAAAGGTAAAATTATTATTCTGTGTCTTTATACCTACAAAGAATAAGCCCACACTGATTTTCCTCTAGATTTTTTATTTACATTGCAGGTTGTTAAAAGAGGCCTGCTGCTATTATCAGCCATTAAATCTCGTAATGGGTGTAATGTTGTAGCAAGTTAGCGTATGATGTAGCTTAATTGGAGTTTCCTAGGGACATCAGACCATATTCAGAGCTCAGACTTAGAAACCTCTGTCAAAAATTTCCCTTTGTGTAACATCTATAAAGCTGTCACATACCATATTCACTCTTCTGTCTATCACCACTACCTAGTGAAGGCATCTTGTTCAGGTGTCCTTTCTGGTACACGTGTGTTGGACTGCCTTTTAGTTGACTTGCACAAGTTTCCTTTATTTCTGACAGACTCATTGTGACAGCAACAGGAGATTTTAAAATTCAAATGAAAAAGGGAAGCAAGATAGCACTTGTGACTCAGTTTTATGGGACGTGTTGTCTGTATGTACTTTGTAACCTGTTCTCCCTTCCACGCCGCTGTCAGGGTTTTATTAGTGTAAATTGAGAGGCTCAGAGAAGCTGTGGATCGGTTAATCTTCTGTACCTGTACCTGTGTTGGTGCAGGATAATGTCTTAAGTCAACAGTAAGCAGGAACAACAAACAGATGTTGCAAATTAAAGTATTTTAATCTTGTATGGGGGCACTACAGAAGTGGAATATATATGTAGACATTCTATATCAAAGATTTGCTGCTGTAAGGTCAGGAATGATGGAATAGAAAAAAAACTAGGACCTAGGTAGAGGGTAGCTCTGAACTCCAGCATGATGCAGCTGTGTAAAAGCTGAAACACTTCTAAGATCTCTTAGCAAGTTATTTTTCAATAAAGATAGGGAACTATCATTGCATGTTTCAAATATCTGATGTTCTGTGCAGGTACGCAGAGAGATGCATGTAAACAGAAAAAAATCCAGAGGAAAGAATATCTGTTTTTAAATCGAGTTTTTAAAAGCTCTGTTTCACCTATGTAAATCAAGATGTAAAGGGAATAGAATATTTCTTTGTTGACATACGTTGGGGGTGAGTAAGTACCAAGACAGGATAAAAATTAATTGGATTAAAGGATAAAGTTGTCCAATAATCAAGGGAAGTAATATTTGCCACGAGTAAGTTTAGATCAGAAATTAGGTTTCCAACCATCTGAAGAGTGAAGTTCAGAAGTCCCTATAATCTTCAAATAGGGCAATAGGTGCAAGATACCAAAACTGGTTTAGATGGTGTCTGATAAGCATGTAGAAGGGATTATGGAAGTATGCAGGAGAATTCTCAGAGATATAAAAGTACACCTGCACTATCGGTTTTTGGATTTCTAAGGTCCTGAAAAATCCAAAGGGGGTTCAATAGAGACTGCATTGCTGTTTGTTTGTATTGCTTTCACATGGGCATAGCAAAAAGGATTTTTTTTTCCCCTCATGTGCATTTTTTGGTGTACAAAAAGAATTGGGACAATGTTTTCTTGCCTCTGAAGCATGGACTTGTCCACAGACAAAAAAGCATATGTAGGCTGTCCTGTTGCTCCTACTGAATCCTAAATTTAATTGAGGCTGATACGGTCTGTTCAGGTTTAAAGCAGTTACTGGATTTTTATTTTCAAAGATTATTAAAGGCCTCATCTTTTCTAAAATCTTCAATATGCAATATTCCCTGGAGTCATCCAGGAATTCTATTTCACAGATTTTTAATTGTTGCAGTACCTTTATCTGTTGGCAATGTCTTGAATCCCTCCTACTCTCTTTTTGTGTCATAGGGTGTTTGTAGCTTTTGGTCTTTCCTACAGATCTTGCATTTAGTACAACATGTTGACAAAGATCTACGGACTCTGAAGACAAGTAGAAAAAATGGGTTTACTCAGAAATAGAGAAATCCTGTTCTGTTAGAGAACTAGACTCGCTGACTTGAGTGATCCATGTTGGCACTGTGTTTCTACCATTTATTGCAAAACGAACTGAAGTTCCTGTACTTCAGGAGATTTAAAGACGGCCACACATATTACCCACTCTTTCCAAATCTCCAGAATATGTATTTCCAAGGTAAAAATTACCTTCTTTAACATACTAAAATTTTGACAGCCGCCTTCTGATTTCCTTATGCCCTAGGTGCCTGCATTCAATTTAAAGCTCAGCAAACTGAGAGCAATTAGTGGCGTATCTTTAAATGTGACCTCTAGAATCTCATGGTCTTCAAGATCTGGTGATTCTTCTTGTAAATAACTCAACAGGTCATAGCTTTTCATTTTTTTATATGAACATCGTAATTCAGTTTTTTACAGAGGTTTTCTGTGTAAACTTTAAAATGCAGTAAATAGGAGTGAAATAATATACCCCTTAGAATCATAGAATGGTTCGGTTTGGAAGGGGGCTTTAAAGGCCATCTAGTCCAACCCCCCTGCAACGAGCAGGGACATCTTTAACTAGATCAGGTTGCTCAGAGCCTCATCAAGCCTGGCCTTGAATGTCTCCAGGGATGGGGCCTCCACCCCCCTCTGGGCAACCTGGGCCAGTGTCTCACCACCCTCAGCATAAAAAATTTCTTCCCTCTATCTAGTCTGAATCTTCCCTCTTTTAGTTTAAAGCAGTTACCCCTTGTCCTAGCAAACAGGCCCTGCTAAAAAAATTGTCCCCATCTTTCCTGTAGGCCCCCTTTAAGTACTGAAAGGCCACAATAAGTTCTCCCCGGAGCCTTCTCTTCTCCAGGCTGAACCCCCCCAACTCTCTCAGCCTGTCCTCACAGCAGAGGGGCTCCAGCCCTCCCAGCACCTCCGGGGCTGCCTCCTCTGGCCCCGCTCCAGCAGCTCCGTGTCCTTCTGCTGTTGGTGCCCCAGAGCTGGAGGCAGCACTGCAGGGGGGTCTCCCCAGAGCAGAGCAGAGGGGCAGAATCTCCCCACTTCACCCTGCTGCCCACGCTGCTGGGGATGCAGCCCAGGGTGCAGTTGGCTTTCTGGGCTGTAATTGCACATTGCTGGCTCACATCCAGCTTTTCACCCACCAGCACCCCCAAGTCCTTCTCGGCAGGGCTGCTCTCCATCCCTCCATCCCCAGCCTGTGCTGATACCGGGGGTTGCCCCGACCCAGGTGTAGAACCCTGCACTTGGCCTTGTTGAACCTCATGAGATTCCCATGGACCCACTTCTCCAGCCTGTCCAGGTCCCTCTGGATGGCATCCTGTCCCTCAGGCGTGTCAACCACACCACTCACCTTGGTGTTATCTTCTTTCCCATAGAAAGAAACCATATATAATAATTTTCTTTTTATATTTGACATTAACCTTTCTGTTGTTTTAAATCTGAAGAAATACAGATTTTCATATTCTTTCATAGGAAGTCATGAAATATTCTACTTTCACTCTTACATTAATGCATAGAGACGCCATTTATCTGTAGGAAAAGACATATAACTTACATTAATATTACATTCAGGTTTTAATTTGGATGCTTACCTAATAATTTTATTCATATAGTATCATTTGATTTTCTTACAACAATGTAGTTATGGTTGTTCTAGCCTTTTTCTTAGTATAACTGTTCTGATTTTTTGCATACAAACCAATTTTGCTTACTTGATGAAGCCACTTAAAAGTAAGCATTTCTTATTAAATGTGAACCACATTTAGCCTTATCTCTGTGGGAGGAAAACTAGAACATTATGAGCAAAACAGTAGGTAAGAGGAAAGCAGGACAATGTTATTTTTCAAAGCATCACCGAAATACCTGCAATGTTATAGGCTTACAAAACAGCCAGGGTGTTCTATCTCATCTTCTCCATTAGTGGTATCTCAAAGCACTTTAAGGAGTTAAATCTATTTGAGAGTAGAGGGAGAGATAGAGATCTGTGGATGCAGGTAGCTATTTTTTTCCGCTTGCAGACCTGTGCTGTTAAATCAAAGCTTCATAACTACATAAGAATTATCTCTGTAATTTAGGGGGTTTATTTTCCATTTGATACACGTAAGGTTTTCCACAGGTGAGCCCCAGGATCGGTGCTGGGTCATGATGCATCTGCTTAAAGCTCCCGACACATCAAGAGGAAGATAGATGGCTATTGTCGGAGGGAAACATGTTAGACAACTGCTCCCTAAGGCTGTAGTGTTCATAGTAATTGTTAAATCATTTACATCATACATTAGCAGGAGCAATATAGCTACAGTAAATGACTCACACAGATCTGCTGCTTTCTATTTACAGTGGAGAGATGGTAACTGCCAAGTTTCTTTGGTGCTGATAAAAGCAATACATTGTTTTAAATAATCTTGCGCTACTTCACAATGTCCAGATCTAGTAGAGATTCACAGAAAAATACTGCAAAATCCACTTCAAAAATTAACTCTGCTTTAGTA
Organism: Stercorarius parasiticus; assembly: GCA_013396915.1. Classification (NCBI taxonomy): domain Eukaryota; kingdom Metazoa; phylum Chordata; class Aves; order Charadriiformes; family Stercorariidae; genus Stercorarius; species Stercorarius parasiticus. The sequence goes on along the minus strand of VWZL01002311.1, from coordinate 281,885 downwards.
TAATAGGCATGAAAATAGAACCTTTTAAGTGAATGCTGTAATGTTTCCCTCTCCTTAAATTCTAATTTCAATGGTTTAGATTTATTGTATCATGTATTCATTCTTTAGAAACACAATAGGGACATAATTCATGTTTCATAAAATGTACAAGGTTACAATTTCTAATCAGCGTGTTAAGAGCTTTTTCTGGAGAAGAGGTAATAGATTTGTAAGGAAACAGAGAAATTAACTACCATGATAATAGTGCCAGGTGTAAAATTATATATATCTTAGCAATTGGCTTTATTAATTTTGATTGATACAAGGTTTCACTCATGGAAATATGGTACTTTGGTACAATTATGAAATGCTGCTTTGTGGTGGTAATCTGCCTCTCCAGCATTTGTTTTAAATATTACAATTTTGCTTACCTACCTTGAATAATGTAACAGGTATGGAGAAATTCTCCGATTTCTGTCTTCACTCCAGTACTGACAATAGGCCCAAAGGAAGTAAGAACAATGCGAAAGCAGAGTCGCCTTCCTCTCGTGGAAAGAGTCCCATGGAATGTTAGGCAGGAACAAAAGATCTGAAGAAGAGGCGGCTGAAGGTAACTGCCTGGAAGGAAAATAGCTGCAATGCGAGGTTTAGGGTTAGAGACGGCAAAAAATAGAATACCGTCTTTTTCCCCTTAGAGGCCCTCTATTAGGGGAAACATATGGATGCAGAAATCATAATGCCGTCCCACGTTAATGTAAAGTGAATTTCATGGTTTTGAACGGGCTAAACTGGAATGTAAAGTTGTTTTTTTTTCACACTGGAAACTCTCAAGAACCAAAGGCTTTTATTGTGACCTTGAAACCATAAATCCACTTCCTAGAAATCAGAGAAGTGACGTAATGGAAGTAATGCCGCTTATCACATACAAATCCACCTCCTCCTTGATTCCTGCAATAGACCTTTCTTTTTGGTAGCAAAGCATACTCTTTGTGCCCTGTGGTTTCTAAGGGTTCAGCCCATCAAACTGCAAAGTTCCATGTACTCCTCTTGTCGGTGATGACGGGAGAGAACACTCAGTAATTTAGAGGATAAGTTCTTACTGAGATGTTTTGTCTACGTAATAACGTGCTAATGCCTTTGTTTAAATCTGTTGAGTTGCCATCACCTGTTCAGGTGCAGAGTCCCGGTACTGCAAGTAGCTTTATATGAGTACAGGCATCTCTTTGCACAAAGTCCTTTCCAGGATCGTATCCAGGAACTCTTGAATCATGACTTAAGAAACCGTAGTAGCTGCTGCATTTGTAATAAATGCTAACTGTGTTGTCAACACTTTGCAAAGCACAGAAAAAAGCCTGCTCCCCGTCCTGCGATTGCCCTTCACTTAGAACCGTGTGCTTCTATTCGTGTAGCTTCTCTCTTTGGAGCATCTAGATACTCTTCTTATCCTGAGTTGCCATCTCCCATTACAGACAGCAGAATAATAAGTGGATAGAAAAGGTTTTCCTTATATGCAATTTCCAACCCACATTCTAATGACTCTAAAAGGGTTTATATAATAAATACATGAATAACCAAACGGAGACAGGACCATTCCCAGTCCATAACACTGAACAAATCGACAACTCTCATTTTTCTGAAGGAACATTTTGAAGTCTGCGAATGGTCGCTTAAAATCATTATTGGCTATTTTAAACCTAAAACAGAGGTACAGTCATCTAGACCTAGAGACCTGAAACAGTAGTATGACTGATGCCTGAATCTGAATTAAAAATACAAAATAAACTAAGTTGCTAACACAATTTCACGTGAACAGAAAGGATTTTACTCTTTCTAGGGCAATGCCAATCTTGGGAGTTTTGATATTCAAAAATAAAAAATAAATCACTTTGTTGATGGAAAGTATAAAAGTGTAATTTTCAAAGTAATCTGTTAGAAAAATAAGGAACAAAAGCAGGCTTCTCTTGCACGTGTTTCAGTATTTCTGTAATGCTCTGAAGCTAATGTCGCATTTAATAATCTCAGAAATGATCCTTGGACTAGAGAAAATGGGCTACGTTTCAGGAAGATTTAAGGAACATTTCCTGATCGTCTTCTGCTACTATCACTTATCAAGAACTAAAACATTTAATTGCGTGTTTGATTTAGCTTTTATCACAACAAAAAGCTTTTCTGATCAAAATACGCGTGCCGGTTCGTATTACTGAATGGCATGCCTGACTGGAAGGGGTCAAACAATTTAGAAATTGCCATTTAAAAGTGAAATGTGAAAAAAGCTGTCAAAAACAGAAGGTGAAGTGAGTTGATTCTTCACCTGCCAAGGTTGGATGCATTGAATTTTAAATAGAGTTTTAATATTATGTTAAGAGCTATTCTCTGTTCTTGGCTTATTACAAGCCACAAGCTGGTATGCTTTTATTCTTCTTGAAAATGTTAGTCATAAGATAACATAGTCCTGGCCCTCTAGCCTCATCCTTTTATTGCCTTCTTTACAGATTCATCCCATGTAGCGCAAGCTATAAAGGGCAGATGCATAATCTGGGAAGTTTTCCAGATTCAAGGTACTTAACACTGGCTGCGTCCGATGTATGCATTGGGGGATCTTGTTAGTCTGTCATAAAAACGCACCGAGGCTGAACACGTCTTCTGACTCTGGGCGTGCTGGTGTGCATCTTGGCCTGCTACTCCATTCATTTATTTGTTCCTGATCTAATTTAATTGTTTTACAGAAATAGCATATTTAGAATTTGTGTTTCGTAGCAGTAGTGATAATAGGTTTAAGCTTTATTGACAGAATGATGCAAATATTCCATTAAAAAATCCTGTGGTTGAGGGGACTTCGTGCAGGATTATTAGAGCCTGTTGAATCCTGAAAATACCGCCAGAACTGATGTTCTCTGTCTTTCTACCTAATGACCTAGCATTTTAATGACAGTTGGAAAATCATTCGAGAGTATTTCTAATCACATGAATGGCCTGAAATTATTTTTCCACTATTCTTCAAAAGAGAGGGTGATTCACGCGCATCTAGGCCTGCATGATGGATAGAAATTATTTAGTCAGTGATTCAATAGCCTGAATGGGGAAATTAGGATGCAGTCACAAACTACGTATGACCACTGATTTTGCAAACAGAATTTAGGATTTTTTAAGTAGCACTCTTCATCTTCACCACAGAAATACTTTAGCATGCTATTTTTCAAATTCTTCAGACAATTTGAAGGAATTCTCTAGGTTTTTGTTTGGTGTTTTGTTTTTTTTTTTAATTTTGCGCTGTTGACAGCGATTCCTTAGTGGATATGAACATAAGAACAGACTGTATACAAAGCCCTGGTAATACCAGATTTAAAGACAATAAAGATTTGGTTTTAATGGTGCTGTGAGGAGAGGCTGAGGAAGCAGGGCTTATTGAGCCTGGAGAAGAGATGGCTTGGGGGGAACCTAGTAGCAGCCTTTCCGTACCTACAGGATGGTTCACGAGAAACCAAGTCAGGCTCATCACCGCGGTGCATGGCAGGATGATGAGACAACAGTCATAAACTAAAGCAGGACAGGTTTTGAAAAGTAAAAAGAAAAGTTTCCTCTACAAGAATAATTAATTATTCGACCCTGAAGGCCTGTGGGAGCTCTGGCCCGACTAGACAAAGCCCTGAGCAACCTGGAGTCAAATTGGTGTAAGCCCTGCTTTGAGGCTGGACTGGAGACTTACCGAGGTCCTTCCCACCTGAAGGATTCTGTGATCCTGTGATATACAAAAGTGTGGGGTGGGGATAGAAGCAAGAAGAAGTGTAATAGTCTAGACATCTAGAGACATCCTATGGGTAGACGTTGCCGTTTTGTAAACACAGGAATCTGAAAGTGATGAGAAACTATTTTTAATAAAAGAACAGAAAATCCAATTCTAGAATCATAGAATTGTCTAATTTGAAAGGGACCTTTAAGATCATCGAGTCCACCAGTTAACTTAACACTGCCAAGTCCACCACTAAACCATGTCCCTTAGCACCATAGATACATGTCTTTTAAATACCTCCAGGGATGGTGACTCCACCACTTCCCTGTGCAGCCTCTTCCAATGCTTAATAACCCTTTCCGTGTAAAAATTTTTACTAATATCCATCCTAAACCTCCCCTGGTGCACCTTGAGGCCATTTCGTCTTGACCCATTGCCTGTTCCTTGGGAGAAGAGACCGACCCCCCCTGGCTACACCCTCCTTTCAGGGAGTTGCAGAGAGCGAGGAGGTCTCCCCTCAGCCTCCTTTTCTCCAGGCTGAACACCCCCAGCTCCCTCAGCCGCTCCTCACCAGACTTGTGCTCCAGACCCCTCACCAGCTCCGTTGCCCTTCTCTGGACATGCTCCAGCCCCTCAATGTCTTTCTTGTGGTGAGGGGCCCAAAACTGGACACAGCCCTTGAGGTGGGGCCTCACCAGTGCCGAGTACAGGGGGACAATCACTGCCCCGGTCCTGCTGGCCACACTGTTCCTGATACAGGCCAGGATGCTGTTGGCCTTCAGTTGTGTCGTGAAGGGGAAACGAAAAGGGAGGCTTTATAGAGTTTCCCTAGTCTTCCCCATCACCACTGCACCTACAAGAACATCCACCAAACACCAAGTATGTCCTTTCTTCTCCAGTTTTCATATGTCACCTACATTATTAATTTTGATTTCTGGATGGTACAAGGCCTGATTTTTCTTTAGTATTTGCAAAGTACATAGCACACAGCAAAATGCAGGCAGGCAACATAAGAGAACATCTCAAACGTTATATCAGTTCCTTTCTGTAATGTTTTCACAGTAGCATACATTTCCTTTTAATTTTTTCATTTTTTGATTTTTTTCATATCCTATTTTATTAATGTATTTGAGAGCAAAATAAGGTGAGAGTTGTAAGGGGGTTTGTTAAGGATATCAGACTTGATTTTTCTCATGCAACATTTTATATGAAAATACCACCACAGGTTTTAGTATATAACTTTGTCCGTTTAGAAAAAGATGAAAAAATATGTTAGAATCTAACAAATTCTTCTTAATTAAAATTGGTTAGCGGAATTTTTTTAGGTAATCCAGTACATTTTTCCAGTTCTAATTGTTATCAGCATTCCTTTCATTTATACTTACTCCTGTCTCATTTTGCTTAACATAAATACAGTCCCTTATTGTGTTGGATTTTGAAACTGGGAGGAGGAAAGATAAGGGTTAATATTGAAATAACTATCAGAAGTTCAATGCAATGCAAATAATTGACATTTTATGACATCCTGTTTGTTCACTGCTTCCAAGTGAAACCTATTTCACAAGGATACAAAACAAATTCCTAGGAGAAAAAATCTTTGCAAGTAAATACAAGCAAATAATGAGGCTGTTCCGGAAAAGAGAAAGATGAGTTTGTTCAAAATAAAAACAATAAACAAATAGACATATTGTCTTCAAATAACACTTTTAATTTTAATACAAGGGTTTTAATAATATTTGTGATATCATCCCTGTCGTTTTGAGGTAGTACCTGAAAAAAATATTAAGTAAAACTAAGCAAAGTAATTATTGTACAAGACTGCTTTGCTTTATAGTATTACACAAACTTAAGATATCTTCTACTTAATGAACTTTTCGTCTTTGATTTTAGCTTCTAGTGTCTTCTTTGTTGTTTTTTTTCTCCCCACTGCACATGGACTAAGTTATCCTGAGGTAAATGTATGGAATTTTAAGTAGATTAAGCATATCAGGTATAATTTGAGTGGAAACGTGTTATCATTTTGACAAGTTGGGTTTGTCTGCACACAGAGAGAATGTATTTGTTCCAAATCATGAAGTGGCGCAATCAACTACATTGCATAGCGTAGTATTTTGCTTATGTTACTCTGTTTAACCATGGCCATGCATTATTTCTTTATCTTTTAATGTGATTGGTGTTCCTATTTAAGTGGAACAGTGTATTAGGACAGTAAATTAATAGTCTGAGATTTTTTTATATCTCTTGGGTTATAAACTTTCACTGTTGATCTAAAACATCAGATGAATACCATAAGGCACTGAATCCCTTCTAAAAAGAAAGATAGATGTAAGGTCTAGGTAAGCACACAAGCACTTCTAGAATAATCTTCAAGTGTATGAATTTTCCCATTGATTTATATGGGATTATCCATATGGAAGTATATTTCTAAGATTGTGGTTTCTCCTGTTACTGTCAAATTATTTCCTATTGTTACTACAGTTTAAATTTTTTATTTTATCTATTTTTATGTTTTTAAAGAATTGTTCTCTTCTTCGCCTTGTGGTTAGCTTGACCATCTCTGTAGATCTTCCTTCATAGCTCCACAGGTCCCCTTAAAGCTGCCCCTACCTTTGCTAGTCTTGTCCCTATTTTGTTTCTTTGTAGTAGATTCAACAAGGCATGGGGCAAAGTTTTTTAATCAATCAGATCATAATAACAATTATACTCAATCAAAATTATTTTAATTGATTTTCAATCAATAGAACAAAATCTGTCTTGCTTCCTTTAGAAGAAAATTCCTCAGTAAATTCCAAAGAGCTCCAAATCAGATTTCTGTCATCGCTCGTATAAACTATATACATGGGCTGAGGTGAGATACAGGATATATGGGGTAGAATTATGTTTTTTAGCGGCTCTTTAAATGACAGTTTGTGCCTTCTCATGTTTTGCAAGGGCTTACAAGCCCTTCAGTCCTCAATCTGAATCAGTGATCATATTCTCTAGTGTTCTAGCTATTAGAAGCTACCTGGTCTTTCAAATTATTTATAAAGACTGTAGAAAAATGTGTTCCATCCTTCAGCAACCCTGAAGGTTAAAATAGGTTGCTTGACTGTCGGCCTTAGTAGAGGAAAAAATTGTAATCAGAGAAGACTGTAATACAAGTGGAAACAATTCGATACAAATTGCTGCTTATTGACACTGGCTGATTTACAGTATGTAGGCACATAAAAAATTAATTTTAGCTTTTCATACATGTTACATCTGATTTTCTCAATTTTCATTGTGTAAGTTGTGTTAGCCGTCTGTTCAAGCTCAGTAGAGAAAACAATAAGTTTCGGTAATAATAAGGATTCAAAGGACAGCGTGTGTGGCTGCCTGATTTTCAAAGATGCTTGTTATTAGATCACGGGGGTTATCACAGGCACTGTCTGAAGAATAACACAGTAATTGCACGGGCAATTCGTGAGGGCCAAAAGAAAGTTTCAGATTCTATGAGAGACACATTCAGAAAATGTACCACAGAAGATTGTAAGGGAGCAGGAGCAGGGAAAATGCAAGTTTTCAGTTCATTTGCAATGAAAAGTTTGCTTTCAAGTCACTATAAGCTCTCCTTGACGAAGTGCATGAATGGCACCTACGTGGCCTGAAATTTTAAAATTTACCTAAAGATAAAAGTATTGATCATTATAATTCAAGGCCACAAATTACTCTCTTTCAGTAATATGGAATTGTCTCGTTTATAAATATTTTATTCTGGTTTCCTGGAAGATGTCACAATGAAGCACAGGTATAAATAAAATTTAATCTCTTCCCTACCTCTCAAAAAAGTAGTAAGCTCCTATGAAATACTCCTTCTTGACAAAGTTCCATTTTTATTTTTTTCCAATTTATTTATTTGGCAGTGGAGGTTGACTAAAATAATTTCTAATTGAATATAGGGAAAACATACTTCCAGAACGTGGTGCTCAAAGACATACCATAATTCCCAGGCATTGCATATTCAATAAAGCTCTTTTTATAAGAGCCCAGCATAGCTCATCGTTTCTGTTCAGCTGTGGAAATAATGGATATACAGAGACGAGCTGGTGGGATTATCTTCCGCCACTTCCATGTTGAAGTTTAGCATCATCTAATTGTGAAACACATGGAAATTTCTCGGGGGAAAGAGTGCCTGCCTAGTTCTAGCTAGACCCAACTGTAGTGGAACGTCATGAAGTTCTCTAATTACCACTCAGAGGCAAATGAAGCAACGCTCGTTAATTTGAATCATCTCGTAACTGTTTCATGTCGAGCACAGGAGGAGTTAGAAAAATAAGATGTGCAGAAAGGAAAATTTATATACATACACATAAATATATAAAATTTATTAGTTTTTTTACAAGGTTCATTTTGAATACTCCAAGTTGGAGGCTGTATGACACATACATTTTTAACTTGGGAGTTTCTAGTGATTGCTTCGTTCTTGAGCCAACCTGAGCAGACCGCATAATACAGGTGTCTCTTGCTTTTGGAGGAGACAGTTCTTGAGAGGTCACACTTCTGCGCTCTGCCAGACTGGAATTTTCCTGTGTTTAATAGGGTTAGAGGTCTGTTTAAAGTCATACCTGAACAAATAGCTTTTTAGGCAGAACTTTATAGTTTTTATGCTGCTGTAATTAAAGGAATAATACTGAAGTGATTGCTAGCTATTAGAGGCTGTACAAAACCACACCTCAACCTGTGACTTGCTGCTAAACTTTTTTTTCAGGTTAGTCAGAAATGCATCAAATCGCAAGTTGACATCACATTGGAACATTACTCCTATAAAAATCACGTGGAAAAAAAATAACGTTAGCTTTTACAGCGTCACCAATGACCAGAGACAGATGTATTCTCTATTTTTCATAGTGGGCTTCCTGGTGATCTGGGCAAGCTTTAAGGATAACGCCAGTTGGCGATCGCTTTCCAAACAGCAATGCAAAATGTGCACGGGAAAACCAAAGCCACTGTGAGATTATTCTAAAAAAAATGAAGCCAACATTCTAGAAGTGCGCTTCTAACTTCTTGTTCTCATTGGAAACATTCTAATCCAATGCTGCCGAGTGAAGCTGATTGGGAAGTTAATTGCTCTTATGTAACAACTAATATCTGTCAGTAACACACGCTGTAGAACACTGGCAGGTTTTGAAAACAGTTTGGTCCCTTTGCCCCTTCTTTCTTTGTTGTTCTGTTTACTGTGCCCAGTTAATGTGCTCTTGTGCCATAATAATCTCCAGCTAAATGGTAATTGCTCTATTGACAGCACTACTGTACATTTTTGACACATCATTATTCATACTTAACCACTTGACCTGGAATAAATGTTAAAGCAATTACTACTGAGAGCTTTTCTATGAGAAAATTGAGGCAAAGTTTAAAGATAATCAAAATGCAAAGCTGATCATGATAGCAACTGGAAAAATGGCAAATCCTATTAAACAGATTTTTATTAGCCAAGTTGATGCCAGCAGATATTATCTGGTAATTTAGTCTTATTAAAAAGAAAATAAAGCAGCTAATTGTTTACTATTCTGGAATTTATTCCAGCTTGCAATTTGCAACTGAAATTAAGCTTTATGTGGCTCATCTATTTTGTCACATTGAAATATGAAAATCATTTGGTACAAAGCACATCTGCTCGGTCCTTGCCATCTTACCGGCAAACCCACATTCAGCGTGTTCCATGCCTGTTGAGGCATTACACTCATGCAAACAGCATCAATATTTTAGATACTCATCTCTTACAAACCTTGTATTGTCAGCTCTTAAAACTCATCCTTAACATTTCTCCTCCGTTATACATAACTTTTACAACCGCCAAAAAATGTGGGAGTGTAATCTGTTGTTGGTTTGGAGGGTTTAAAGGGAATGTGGAAACGGAGAGGGACATGGTTATTGCTATGCAATTGTGTGAAAATTGTCCAAATCTCCCAGACCAGCATTTTATTTTGATAGTTAATTGCATATTTGCTCTAGTTGGGTTTGTCTCCTAAAAGGAAAGTTAAATGTTCTCCAGTTTAGTTGCTTAAAAAGTGGCATTTACGCTGATCTCAAATCACTTCACAGGACTCAATTGCAGCACAACGCCTTCAGTACAGTGCTTACAGTAAAAGCTGTAATTATAAAAGAATGCCAAAAGACATCAAGAAAGCCTTAAAGGGATAGCGTAAGCTTTTACTGCCCCCGTCTGAACTGTGAGGCTGGCTCGAAAACCACCATTAGGATGCAGAATACTGATTGTTGATATGTCACTATTGCCACCGGGGGAGAACTGTTATAAGGGCCAGAAACTTACAATGGTTTCCTTATTAATGAAGCTTTTCCACACTTCACAAAAGCAAATAAGATTGGGTTGTTTTTTTTTTTTAATTAATAAAATATAAAAAACAGGGGAGGAAATCTTCTCTTTTCATGCCGCTCCACATTCAGAACAGCACCAAGGACTTCTGCAGCAGTGCTTTATCAGACAGATAAATCCCTTTTTTTTGGTATAGCTCTCTCAACTCCCCATTAACTAATTCACTATGCTATGTGCCTATCAAACTGATAAAAGATTGAGCAGAGGGCATTTAATAGCTTAATTCTTAAACTTTTCATTCACATTATCATTTCTGATTAGTTATAAAGGAGCTTTTGCAGTAAGAGCAAAGCACCGCCAATTGTCTAATAAATTTTCAGAAACTGGTAGGGAGGGTAAAGGCATCTGGCTCTGTCCTATTGCCGCAGTGATTTTTATTCATAGCTGAGAAAACTTTTAATAATATTTTGCTTGGAACATTATAAAATATATATTTATTGTTAACATTAATAAATTATGTCAGCTGTCAGCCTTCTAGCGTTAAGGAACTTGGGAATTAGCTCCATGTTTGACTTCTCAGTTTTTTATGGAGATACTTACCTCTCCGTGCATCAGAACTTGAGTGCCGCAAAGCATTTCCGCTACATAAAACCTTTTGTTTGGTTGATTTTTTCATATAATTTTCCAAGATTTTCCTTCCTACTTTGTGTCCTTTACCATTTGTTTTATATACGTAGTACATAAAGCTTTTCTTTTCCTATAACCATGGACTCAGAGACCAAAAGTCCTGTTGTGTGCTTTTGCTTTCTTTTTTTCTCTTTCTTTCTTTTTTTTTTTTTNTTTTTTTTTTTTTTTTTTTTTTTTTTTTTGTTGACCAAGCATCTTTTTAGCTCAACAAACAATGACTCAGGATTTTCATGCATGTCTTGTATGGTAATGCGTGATTATGTCATCATTTCCAAACTGCATTTTCGTTAATTCAGATAATCTTTCAGAAAGGCCACTTTTTGCTGTTGACTGGAAGACCGCACAGTCTATAGAACAGCAAACAATTAGCGGCTTTATTTCAGCAAAAAAGGGCTGTGCACAGTAATTCCAATCAGCCCGTTTCATTTCTCATTTTTTTTAAATAGAATTCTTCTCCCTCCTCTTCTTCTTACTAAACTGAATGGAGCATAGTATTTAGTACGTGTTCCTCAGATACAGTAAAAGTCAACTACCACAGCCAATATACTATTTTTCCCTGTCAGTCTATGTTTTGTAGCAAAGAGAGCTATACAGGTAGAGTAATTACTGTTGTTAGGCTTCATTGGTTTGGAGAAGAAATAATAAGATTGCTTATTAACATCCTGAGATTTTTTGTACAACCACGCGTATTGAGATTTGTTGAATTTTCCAGCTTTTGAGTCTTTATTGTTATCTTTTCAGTTCCTTATCCTGAAGCAGGTGTGCCAAAAACACATTAACCTGGTGGAGTTTTTGTCTAGGGGAAAGGGAGTAGGAGGAGAGGATGGTAAGGCTGAAACTGGCACTTGAATTCAGATTTTTAGGGATTTAAGGAAATTGGCAAGATTCAGCAAACTAACAATAGACATCTCCTACGAAGACAGACTGAGAGAGTTGGGGGTGTTCAGCCTGGAGAAGGGAAGGCTCCGGGGAGACCTTAGAGCCCCTTCCAGTACCTGAAGGGGGGCTATAAGAAAGCTGGGGAGGGGCTGTTTGCAAGGGCATGGAGCGATAGGACGAGGGGCAATGGTTTTAAACTGGAGCAGAGTAGTTTTAGATGAGACATTAGGAAGAAGTTCTTTACAATGAGGGTGGTGAGACACTGGCCCAGGTTGCCCAGAGAGGTGGTGGAGGCCCCATCCCTGGAGACATTCAAGGCCAGGCTTGATGAGGCTCTGAGCAACCTGGTCTGGTTGTAGATGTCCCTGCTCACTGCAGGGGGGTTGGACTAGATGGCCTTTAGAGGTCCCTTCCAACCCAACACATTCTATGGTTCTATGATTCTATGATACACTTGTAACAAGTGCTGACATTAGAAATAGCCTGAGTTCTAAAATATTTACTCTTGTTGAAGTGCTGTACCCGTGCCAAAAAAAGTTCTTAGATTGTTGATAGTAACAAGTAGTCAGTACCTAACCTGGCTTGTCGTATTCATATGGCATTTATTCAGCACAGTTTGGGGGAAAAATTATACCGTCTGAGACTTTGCGACAATATTAGAATGGCAAATAAAGAGAAGAGGTAATTTCTCAATCTTACAGACGATTCTGTGGAAACACATTAGCACTGCTGCGTTAATAGGGATCCCGCTGCTTTTAAAAATGAGTGTTTGGAAGACAGTAGGAGAGAATCATGGAGACGGGGAAATCGGGTTCCCCTCAGAAGAGGACGCAAGCACGACGTGGTGTAGCTAACGCTGCTCAACGCTCCTAGATTTTATGGAGTCCTTCCTTCTAAAAGGTGTTGCAAATTTCTAGATATCATTTCTTAATATTCACGTCAGGCTCAATAAAATAATTTGCTGGAATGTTTACAGGCTTGGAAATCACATGTGAACAAGAAAGCAAATGTAGAGAAATATCTTATATGAACAAGAAATATCAAACGTAGAGAAATATCTCTATCCTACAGCTATAGATTTAGCTGTAGGAAGTGTGAAAAAAAGAAAGGTGGTTTTTTACTCATGCAGCTTTCTTTTTATTTTGAGGCTAGCACTATAATTATTCTTTCTCCGGCTTAAGTATTTGGCTGAATTTGTACTCAGATCAACTGTATGCCTCCGTGTGTATTTTATAAGAGTATTTCTGAATCAGATCTGCTCCAGGTTTCAGGAAATGTTCTAGGCGTCAGTGAACAGAACCCTACTGGTTCAATAAATAAATAAAACTAGAAAAAGAAGGAAAATAAGTCACAGATGTGGGTCTTTGCTACTTGTATAGCAGAGCTATATCCTTAAGTACTTTTTGGTGTTGCGAGTGCATTAAAGCCTTCAGCAGCATCCTTTCAAGGCTCTTCAGCACAGCTGCCATCAGTTTTGCCCATCTTCCAAACAGATTTTGTCACTCTGAAAGGAAAAAAAAAAAAAGCGTTGGTGGTGGGATACCGTCAAATCAAAAGCTGGATGAGGATGGGAGTGTGGCGGAATGTAGAAGGGAAGACCATAGTGCTCTCTGCTTCCTGATTAGATGGAAAGAGAAAGCAACCTTGGGTAAAGGAGGAATGGATTCTGGGTTCACAGAGCTAAAGGTGGTGAGGGAGTGAGGGACTGGTGTTACAGAGAGATCATAGAAACGCACGCAGACGTCAGACAAGGGGCCTCACGTTGTCTGTGTGGGGTGAGGGAATAAGAAACTCTGGACTTTGCTAGGAGGTGGGCAGTATTGAATCTCTTGAGGTGGATAGACTAACATCTCCAGTTGGGTTGGGTTGGTTAAACACATGGCTTTCAGACATCCTATAGAAGACAGATCCAACAAAAATCTTCCTGTGTGTGCAGCACGCGCTCCTGCCTCGTTTAACTGTATGCTTACACATGTGGGCAAAGTTTTGGTTTAGAAAAATAAGTCTCTGAAGGAGAGCGTAACATTGATTTGACTGTATTATCTGCAGTGGGATTTGGTCCTGTTGTCTCATCACCTTACGTGAAAGCTGTATTAGAAATGGAAAAACCCTGAAGCGTAACCAGTGTTCTCCAAGATGAAGGGATTAGATTTACTGGTTTTTCCACAGAAGTTTTCAACCCGTGTTCTGCTATCATAAAGACTGCTGGGCTGATGTTATTCAGAGGAATGCCAGGTGGATCTAGACCAAACTTTAAAACATTTTAATCTCATGAAACATTTTCAGCAGGAGTGCAAATAAAATTCTTCTCCTAGTCCACATGCCTCATGCTGTTTGAAGGTTAAAATGTGCTGGTTTTTTCATACCGACTAGATGAAATTTCAGAAGAGAGGCACCACTTTTCAGCGACAATAAAGTCAATATTACGATCATAATCATTTTACTCTTTATTCTCTCTTACAAAAATGGAGATTATTCCAGAATAAGAAAACTGGATTCTCATGATATTAACTTTTGAAACTGGTGCTATAGTGCGTGTTGGATGGGTACTCTGCGTTCATTGGCTTCCTAGGTTGTGCACAACATGGTTTGATTGGAGTGATATTAAAATGCTGAGTGGGTGCAATAGTCTGAAGGCAAGTGTGTGGCAAACCCCTCATTTCACTGACTTGAATGCACCGCAATGTTGTCTTTCCCACACTTGCCGGAGGACACTGCAAAAGAACTTAATGATCTTACCTATGTAACCAGCTTTGAAGAACTGACTAATGCATTACCGTCTCTGCGATTATTTGTTACGATACCTTCTAACAGTATAATTACAAATGTGCTTCAGAAAATGCTGTTCTCAATTAATGAGGCCAGACTCTGAAAACCGAGCTGGAAAACTCCCAAATATCTTGCTGTGCAGTTGGCAGAATAAGGCACCTTGAACCAATAGCACATTTTTAAATTTAGATACTGGGTAAGTGATTGGCTGAACACTGAAGATGGCAGATCTGGAAACCTCCAGATGTGCACGTCAGGTTCTGCGTGGGTTGATTTCCATCGCTTTGCTTGCCTGCAGAGGTGTGCCAAAAAGTTGGAGAGGTACCTGCAAATCGCCGTATCAGACCCTGAGCCCCATTAATTTTTAAGGGCATTAGCAACAAGAAATGTAGCTTATTAAAAATAATGACAATTTTTAAATCTATGTATTTTTTTAGCTATATGATATGTGGAAAACTGAAAGCTTTCTTACTAAGAGCTGATATAGGAGTGTTTTAATTCCAGGTAAATTGACTGAATTTATGGATTTATACCATTTGGATGAATGAAGCATTGTACACTTTTAATGAACGAGCAAGCATCTTTAATGAGCGTACATAAACACTTATATGAAGGTTGGGGGGCATGTTCCTAAGTTTTATCTTTTAATTTCAGCATGATGGCAGCGACTGAAGAAAGCAACCAATTTGTTGCCACGTTTTCTTTCCTGATGGTTCAAGATTATTAGTGCCCCAAACTACAAAGTGATACTGATACATTAATCCCCTCTGAACAGCAAAGAGATCTATAATGTAATTTAAGAACCATGTACTTTAGTCCCATTTTAAATTGATTGATCCTGTTGTTCTTATCACAAACAATGACAAGTGCTGAAAGTATAAAGAATTTGTGTAATTAGAGATAAATTAATCAGGATACGTTTTCTTTCTGTGAAATACCAGGAATGCTAGAGACAGTGCCTTGCTTTGTTACAGCGCGGGTACGGTTTTCAGCAGAAATATAGGGCAAAGATATTGATTGGAATTCATTTTAGAGCATTAAATACTGCACGTGCTACTTCAGCTTTCAGCACCGATTTAGAAATGGAAACACAACAGAGAGGCCGGCACAGGAAAGCTACGCCTCATTTGTCTGTCGTGTCATCTGGTGTAGATCAGGAGCAGTTTCTGTAATGTTCATGAAGTTCCACCAGTTTAAAAGGTAATATAAATGAGATCAGGACCAGCTCCATTGTATGTAATGTAAGAAGAGCAGAGAATTTAAATGATAGATTTATGCCAGAGCTGCCCTAGGGCAAATAAGAAGTACATTAATAATGCAGTGTTTATTTTGAAATACTTTATTACAATTTTGCTAAAAATATCCAAATAGCAGGGGGAAAAAAGCCAATACTACACATGTTCAGCATTTAGGACAAGTTATTTTTGCAATAAGATTCTTGGCAGGCTGTATCATTTTAGTACTTCACCTGTGACACTATAAATAATACATATTTATTTAAGTAGAGCTATTATACACTACTATTTCTGTCGTACATAATTTATAGACAGTGATCTCCTAACATGTGTAGGTAATGTTCTCTACGAAAAAAATTTTCAGAATAAAATTATTTTAAAGAAATGATGCAGTTACTTCAATTGAATTGAATCAAGAGCTGCATTTTGAAGGCACGAACTGATAACTGCTTTTTTAAAGAACAATACTAACTTTGCTTTCTCAGCCAGTGAACTTTAGCGTTACAATCATTTTCGTTTAAAAATTGGTGTGCATGAAAATAACAACAGAAAATATAAGTGCTTAAACAGAAGTGTGATTACCGCTGAAACTTCAGAGATACTACACGTATTCCATGTCAAGGTGTCTAGTCAGAAATAAGGCCCTACAGAATTTGTGTCCATTTTAATGCAAGTTGAATGGAACCCTGCCCCATATTACACTGAGGTTGTAAGATCATCTTTGCATCCATGACTAAACTCAGATAGGAAATTGTTTGGGAGTCCTGCGTTCATGTTTCCTTGGGGGAGAATCCTGTTAAGAATATTTTAGCCGCCGTGCTGCCTTAAATAGCTGTGTCTTGAGACAGTAGAAGGGCCTTTATATTGTAAATCTGTTCTGACTTTCTAATCTCATGTGTGGACACATCCCTCTGTCTCTCACCTTTTCCAAGACAGTTTGGAAAATTACTTGTATGAGGAATAAAATTCCACTTTCCCTGTACAAATGTCTTTATGCATAGTCGTCTGCTCCATGGTCTTTTATTTTTTTTTATTCCAGACTGAAGCTTACTATATTTTTTTAGAAATATAATAGGGTTGTGGTGGGAGAAACTTGTTGGGCACAGGACATCAGAAAGGAACAGTAACATTTTAAGTTCCTTTAGTAATTTTTCCCTCCCCTATACTTACGTTGGTTTTTTAAACTCCAGTGTACTGTATGCTGTTAGCTTTGTTTTCTGAAGTCTGGAACAGGGTATATGGAAAATTTCCTTTTAAAGCAGCAGCTGTGTTTTGCCAGGTTAAGCGTCAGAGTAGCGTTGCATTCTATGTGCAATCTTTTTCTCTTTAGTGGGGCTGAACTGTGTGTTATTCATTAAGGGACCAATCCAAAGTTCTCTAAAGCGGAGTGAAAGTTTCCCATTGACTTTGTCGGTTTTGGCTCAGGCTCCAGTGGCTGTTCTGTAGCCTTTCGTTAGGAGGATTAAAATGTACTCTTTCATTAGTTAAGTGCAAACTGATTTTCAAATGAGTCAGAATATATTGAAAGTAAAACTGTCAAATCATCGGTATTGATTTAGACACTGTTAAACAGGGGCAGTGCTAACACACAAGGGTTTATTCTTTGTTACGACTTGCTTATAACCCCCATTGATGATAATGAGAATTACAGGCATGTCCAGAAGAGAATGTGCCCTCTGTAAATTCCCTATAAGCCTTAGATTAAGGAGCCACAGTTCTGTGAAAGTTCAAATACTTTTTGTGTGCAGGCGAAACTTTCTGAGCTCTCCTGTGTCCTTTCTTAGCAGTTCTTGGAAGGTAGACCTTTCAGAAAGAAGCGTATCCCAGAGCTGTTCTCTTGCTGTTCCTTATCTGACAGGGAAGATGCCAGGAGAAAGGTACACTTTTATCCAAAGTGTGCCACAAGAAAAAGTAATAATTTAAAATTTAAACGAGTGGAATGCAGCGATGGAGGTCTACAAGGTGTTCAAGAGGGATAGAGAGGGCAGGCAGTGTTGGACTATATGTAAGGGAGAACCTTGATCGCATAGCCCTTACAGGTAGTGATGACGTGGTTGAGAGCCTCTGGACAAGGCTTAGGGGGATGGAAAACAAAGGAGATGTTACAGTGGGTGTCTACCACCGATCGCCCAGCCAAGATGTAAACACTGATGAGTTATTCTATAAGCAGTTAAGAGAAATTTCTGCATCAGTAGCCCTCATCTTTATGGGAGATTTCACCTTCCTAGACATCAACTGGGAATATCATACTGCTGTTAAGAGCAGGTCTTGGAAATTCTTGAAGTTTGTAGGAGATAACTTCTTGTCACAGGTACTCAGTGAGCCAACTAGGAAGGATGGCCTCCTAGACTCGTTGTTTGTGAAAAGAGAAGGACTCGTGGGGGATGTGGTGATAGGCGGCTGCCTTGGCCATAGTGATCATGAAATGGTTGAGTTTAAAATTTTCAGTGTAATGAGAAAAAAAAGACGTCAGAGTTGCTACCCTGGACCTCAGCAGAGCAAGCTTCAAACTGTTCAAGGAGATATTTAGCAGAGTACCCTGGGAATCTTCTTTTGAGGGCTTAGGAGTCCATGAGTGCTGTTTAGTCTTCATGAACCACCTTTTAGAAGCACAGGAGCAGGCAATTCCACTGTGTTGTAAGTCAAACAAGCAGGGCAGAAGACCAGCATGGCTGGACAGGGAACTCCTGGTGGAGCTCAAGAGGAAAAAGAAAATGTATGATCTCTGAAAGTGAGGTGAAATTTCACAGGAAGAGTACAGACCTGTGGTTCATATATGTGGGAAGAAGACACGAAAGGCCAAAGCTAATGGCCAAAGCTCATTTAGAGTTGAACGTGGCCAGTGTTGTCTTGGATAACAAGAAGGGCTTTTTAAAGTATGTTAATAGCAAGTGGAGGTCTAAAGAAGACATTGGACTGACACTTGTTGAAGATGGACTAATAGGGATGAAGAAAAAGTGGAGGTATTCAATGCGTTATTTACCTCAGTCTTTAGTAATACTGATAGACCTTGGGCTGCCCCGAGGACCACAAGTGTGGGAACAGTGACTTTCCACTTGTGGACACTGAAATTGTAAGGGACCAGCCGTATCAGCTGAATGTTCAGAAGTGCATGGGACATGATGGGATCCATCCCAGAGTTCTGAAGGAGCTAGTTAATGTTGTGGTAGGACCCCTCTCGATCATCTGCCAAAGATCTTGGGAACCTGGGGAGGTCCCTGCTGACTGGAAGCAACCAATGTTATTCCAATTCACAAAAAGGGGGTGAGAGAAGACCCAGGGCACTACAGACCTGTGAGTCTAACCTCAGTTACAGGAAAAATTATGGGGAAGATTATACTGGATACTACTGAAAGGCATTTAAAGAATAATGCAGTCATCAGGCACAGTCAACACGGGTTCACAAAAGGAAAGTCCTGCTTAACTAATTTGATCTCCTATGATAAGGTCACCCGCCTAATGGATGAAGAGAAGGCAGTAAATGTAGTTTTTCTGGATTTCAGTAATGCTTTTGATTCTGTCCCTCACAGCATCTTCTGGACAAGTTGTACAGCTACAGGTATGTCATGCTGGGTGAAGAACTGGCTGNGGGTTCACAAAAGGAAAGTCCTGCTTAACTAATTTGATCTCCTATGATAAGGTCACCCGCCTAATGGATGAAGAGAAGGCAGTAAATGTAGTTTTTCTGGATTTCAGTAATGCTTTTGATTCTGTCCCTCACAGCATCTTCTGGACAAGTTGTACAGCTACAGGTATGTCATGCTGGGTGAAGAACTGGCTGAAGGGCAGAGCTCCAAGGGTTGTAGTGAATGGGGCTACATCTGGCTGGTGACCGGTCACCAGCGGTGCTCCTCAGGGTTCAATCCTAGGGCCAGTTCTGTTCAATATATTTATCAACGGTCTGGATACAGGAGTTGAATGCACCATTAACAAGTTTGCTGGTGATACCAAACTGGGACGTGCTGTTGACCCTCGAGGGACAGGAGGCCTTGCAGAGGGATCTAGATAGATTGGAGCATTGGGCAGTGATTAATGGGATGAAATTTAACGAGTCGAAATGCCAGATTCTGCACCTAGGATGGGGTAATGCTGGGCACAACCGTAAATTGGGAGGTGAGTGGCTGGAGAGCGCTTAAAAACATGCTTTAACTTTTGGTGAGCCCTGAATCGGTCAGGCAGTTGGACTAGATGATTGTTGTAGACTGAAATAGTCTAGTCTAGTCTAATCTAGTCTGTTCTGTTCTGTTTTGTTCTGTTCTAATACGGTTTGTACAGGGCCCTGCCTGGCAATACAAATTGCTAATGTTGTAGCAAGGAAAGGTTTGTGCAAAACTGGTAGAAAAATAAAACATGTAAGTTTAATTCTTCTTTTTCCATACTAGTGGTGTATAAATCAGAGACTAAAGGGATAATCAGAATAGGGTATAAATAAAATTTTCTAACTTCACTAAGTACTCGTATTTTCACTGCAATTATTGAGGATGCTCACCTCAGACTTTCTGAAGAAAAACACCGCCTTTGCTTGGGGCAGTGTTATACAAACCATTTAATTCCCCAGCTACTGTTCTTGCTATCCAGATCAGAAGGTTATTTGGTTCTTATATTTCCAAGCATTTTCAGTTCACACAGCACTGTACAAAGCAGGGATGAGAGAGAGTGGGGGAAAGGAGGGGGGGGAAAGGGTGAGAAAAGGGAGCTTGGTATTGCTTCTAGGGGTTTACAGCAAAAAACAGACATATACAATGAGGTGTAAAATAAAATAAGCACAAATAAAATATGCCTGATACGTTAGTAGAAACTGATAGTAGATAAATGTATTCACCTTGCTGAATAAGTTGTTTACAAATAGTAATATTGATTAGCCTGATTCCTAAGTTTGTTTATATTTCTGCCAAAAAGATACTGGTTTAAATGCAAGACAATATTGGCTGTGTGCAAGTGAGACGGAAACTAACTGACACCCTGGTGGGTCCTCATAAGTCCATAAGTCCCCATAAGTCCACAAATCAAGCACATTTTCCTACCTGTCTCGAAAACCACTTACATGGCAAGCGTACTTGTACACGTGTACCCTTTCTCACAGTTTTGTGCTTACGGTTTCCAAATAATTAGGTCTAATAATAGTAACACATAGCTTGTCTTTCTCTAAACGTAAACCAGATGCTGTTCCTAGAAAAGAAATACTTTCTTGCGCTAATGGGGCTGGGCTATGACATGTCACTCACATCATGATTTGGCGTAAATTTGTCCATCACAATTTGTATGCAGTGATATGCTGTAACAGCAATCCAGCAGGTCAGCTGAAATAAAGCGGCAGATGTCACTCATCACCCTGTTTGTTGGCAATGCTCACAAGAGGTTAATGCGGCGCGTGGCACCAGGAAGGTTGCCGTCTGCATGTCCTTTTTCTTTCTTCTGGGATATTACTGCTCTACAGGGGCTTGACGGAGGGAACCATCACAGGGAAGGCATGGAATAGGAACCCACTGGTCACCCCAGCTATTTCCTACACCTTGCGCTAATAAGGGTGTCATTTTCTCTTAATTTCATTCCTCTCTACTTGTAGGTTTGGGGCCTCATTCAGTAGTTTGCCATCAAGTTCCTCCCCTTGTTGGCTACCAACATCTGGGAACACCAGAAACCATTAGGCACTTCTCCTGTCTGTTTTCAAAAGTCTCTGATTGCAAAAAAATAGGAAAAAAAAAACCCCAACAACCAAACAAAAACCCCAGCTTTGGGGACCATATAGGACTGGAAAAATGCTGATTCCTACCTATTGCCACTGGTGCCTCAGAAGCCCACCTGTCGCTCTTTCCTTGCCAGGAGAAGGAGGTATTACTTTTATCCTTGTTCTGCTGATCTTAGGATGAGGAAAATGTTGAGTTAGTGTTGACCCCGTATCTCCTGGGTCAGAGTTGTAACGAATAAATTGTATCCAATAGCACCCTAACCTCTTTTTTGTACTTAGGAAACAACTTTCTGTCAGGGCCCTGTGGGCACCAACCAGCCTCACTGTCCTTGTGCAGCCTCTTCCACCCTGCCCACAGGCCCAGGACGCCATTTCAGCCCAGCCAGGGCCCTTAAAATCATAGAGTCATTTAGGTTGGAAAAGACCTTTGAGATCACCGAGTCCAACAATTAACCTAACACTGCCAAGTCCACCACAAAACCATGTCCCTCAGCACCACGTCTACAAGTCTTTTAAATACCTCCAGGGATGGTGACTCCACTACTTCCTAGTCCCAGTGGTGCCACAGGCCTGCCTTCCCCTCATTCTGTCCCTGGCCACTCATTTGTTCCAAGTTCTATCATCTGAAGAAATCTGTCTCGAAGAAAGCAAAATTAGGCAAACAAGCTAGTCCAATGCAGTCTGTTCTGTAAGGGTGTAACCTTGCAGATTCTGCTCTCTCTATACCCCTCTCCAATCCGTCCCTCTCTACGAGTAAAGACTCTACCAAGAGCTATATTTGGAGCCTTCAGACTACTGAAATAAATAACATAAAATATATTTATTAAAAAGGAAACCTGTTCCAATGATTATCCCTCATAGACATGGATCCCATTAAAGAGTATCCCACCAGACCAATATGTTGGTATTATTAAAAAAGATCGCACACAGCTATTCTGAACACTTTCTAGCTTAATATGCGATAATGACAAGTTTGGAAAATCGTGTACTTTTCCAGAAAGTATACCAAACAAAATCATTCGCTTTTCTATAGGACTTAAAAATTGAGAAATACCCAGTGGAACAGAACAGAGACAGGCCATAAGTGTAGCGTGCTTTTAGGTGACAAATAGCTCTTGTACCTCAAGTTTATCAATTGTCATTACTTTTTAAAGCCAAAAATGTCGTACTTCTCTACTGGAGCTCTAAACTTGTTTGTCTGCTTGGAAATGCATTTACCTATGTTACAAGTGTACTAAAAGGTCTTGTGCTAAAACAAAGGAACTACTTCTGTGCTGCATTTACTTTGGTCCAGTGCTGATCTCCAATGGATAAGCAAAGAGGAGCCCAGTTGGCTTAGCTGAAAAGAGTCCATGTTTGATTAGAATCTGACCCCTACTTTGCCACGGGGCAAGCCTAACAGTTTGAAAGGTGGTATGAAAAAATCACTACAGATTTTTGAATACATGAATTATGTTTCATATTTTGAGGAGGACCTGGTGGCCATTGGGGCAAAAACATTTCGATCTGTATCATATACTCTTGCAAATGCTAATGTAGGGCAAGGGGGGACTTTATCCTCCAGTTCCGTTACTCTCCTGGATGCTTTGCAGATGTGGAGGAAGATCGTATTATATACTTTCATTACACTGAAGAAACGTTTTTTAATCCCTATGAAAATGATTAATATTTAATAATTAAATGCATGCACTATTAAAAGAAAAAAATGTGATTGAAAGAAATTTTGGTGTTCACAAAATGTATGGAAGTTGAGCAATCAGTATCTGTGTATGAGGAAAGATGAAATATATCTGTGAGGCCGTAGCTTTTGGCATTTGTGATCATTCCACCTGCATTAATTTAAAAGACGTTATTTTAAAATAAATTAAATTGTTTTCTGTGGAATGTTTTGGTTTCTCATTTTTTTTAACAAGTTAAGCATGTCATACAAAGCACAATGCAAATGCTGTAAAGATTTCCCCATCTGTTAGTGGGCCTTTCTCAGACGAGGTTTAACTTTTAAAATATAGTTTCGGGGGGATTGCTACCATTTGTCTGACTTGTCATGACATTTTAGTGATTGAGAGTTTTTGTTTTGTTTTGTTGATGAAAATCAACCAAGTAGAATCGCTTTGCATATTCTTCTGAGTCACTCTGCCCTTTGCTGGGTGAGGGCAAAGTAGATTTGCTGTTCTGTGGAGCCTCAGTACAATAAAGACGACTGTTACAAACAGGCTTTTGAACTTAGTGGATGCCAAGTGGTGAAATGACTCAAATACCAATACCCATTATGCAGAAATGTTGGCAGCCCGGCTCCAAATAACCAGCATTGTTCTGCTAAAAATGTTCCCATGGTGGCTGTGAACTTGCCAGTGCCGCACTGGATTTGTTTTTACTGAAATAAGTGCATATACAAAGAACTTTTTTTTCCCCTCCTCTTTCCAGTTTACGTATAATTGTAGCAGAGATATGTGGACTTTTTCTAATGTGGAAAATTCTTTAGATTTCAGACATACTACATCATCTAATTTGTCATGGAATTTGTTTGGCAATACCTCCCACCTGACATCTTGCTCGACCTAAAAGAAAAAAGAAGTACGATGCCAACATAATTATCCCTTATTTCCTGATGCAATAATTTAAAAAAGAGAGATGACATATTCTGTAAGCTTTCTGTAGGGAAAATAATGATATCACCCACTTAAAATGAGATCCTCATTTGAGTTTCTTATTAATTAACATCACTATGTTGGGAGGAAAAATACTCTAATACAGCAAGTGGAACTAGTATTGAGGAATATCCTTGCACCAGGGATAGGAATTATATTTTCTGCGAGTTTTTAGTTTTTAAATTGAGTTAGGTTTGTCATGTTTTTCTTTACTGCATTTGTTTTCTCAAATACAGTAAAGATTATGTTCGTGTTTTTTAGAAGCATGCTGCCGTGTTCCACATTCAGATACTCAAGAAAATGAGGTTTATTTCCCTCCATGCTCCTTGATGAATGGACTAAAAACCATACGGTTTCAGTAGTGATGACAAAATGTGCAATGCTCATGGAATGATTATTTGCATAGATTTCAATATTTTCAAAGAAAAATTGTGACTTTACGGAGCCAAATAAGAAAAGATAATAGAAAACCTCGTCAGATTATCGAAAGCTATAAAATATGAGTTAGAAAATAAGCTGCTCAGATTTCTGCTTCTGTATCAACAAAAATATGAAAATGAAAACATTGTCCTCATAAACCAAATATATATGTATTAAAAAAATCATATGTAGGAGGAGAGAAGGGAGATAGTAATTTAATATAAAAGTAAATTTCGTAAGAGTTTTTTATTTATTAATATAGCTTGAATTTCTGCCAAATATTAAAGGTTTAAAATTATAAATTTTAGGAAAGCTTTAAGCTTCTAACAGTTGTTGAAAGTGCCTGGGGTTCATAGAAAGGCAGTGAGAAACTGAAGGTCCTCATTTCCTCCGGGACTTCTGAAATGCGACGTGTAGGTTCCTCACTTAGTGAGGCACATTAAAGCCCTTGATTCCAAAATCAGGTTCCAGGGAGACTAATTCTAATGTGAGACGAGTTAAACACAAGTTATGTTCCTGATAGGAGAAAGGTAGAAGAATTTCCGAAATCACTTTTCTATTTCAATGAAATTCATCAGTTCCACATGTTAATAACTCGTTTTGTATGATTAAAAATTAATGTTCATTTAATGCTTACACTCTTTTTAGAATATAGAAATTTAGAATTTAGAATAGAGAAAACACCCAATCAAAACAATTTATCAAAAAGTGAAGGTAGAGACCTTTTCCTCCTTCACTACCAAGATTTTGATCTCTTTGGTCCCTTATATTCTTTTCCTAAAATTCACATAGAATTCTTTTGAATAAAAAAAAAAAATAAAAGATGTCTTCGAGACAACTATTTGTCCCTGTTTTCTTACCCCCTGATTTCAAAAAAACTGTGTTAGGTAAGGACCAAGACTTTCACTGAGAGTGTCACCAGCGTCTGTCTGTTACACAAACTTGAGGTGATCAGATAAATTCACCCTGTGGAAAGGACCAAGCAGCAAGACACAGATTTAACAGCCAAATGGCAGAGATCTCACCAGCTGGGTCACAAAGTGTCTGACTCTTCTGTGCAGCTTGTCTTAACAGTGCAAATCAGACAAGTAAAATTTCAGGACCTTTTTCCAAGTGGATGATAGAAATCCAAAAAAACCTTCTTTTCTCTTTTCATGTTACTGAAATCCCCCCAAGTGAAGTTATTTTCTCCCGAGAGAAACCAACTGATATGCTGTATCCAACCAAAAAGAAAAAAAAAAAAGAAAAAAGAAAAAAAAAGAAAAAGAGCATGTTCAGAACCAGTACTTAGGGGTTTGCTTATAGGTGTCATTGTGTCT
This sequence comes from Stercorarius parasiticus, assembly GCA_013396915.1. Taxonomy (NCBI): domain Eukaryota; kingdom Metazoa; phylum Chordata; class Aves; order Charadriiformes; family Stercorariidae; genus Stercorarius; species Stercorarius parasiticus. Next base: position 256,235 of record VWZL01002311.1, on the reverse strand, counting down.
CACATCCCTGCTGTGAAAATCAGCTTGCATTTGAATGTGCATCTTGACCCATAAATGTCACCCTGGTCCACTGAGCATCTTGACTTCAACATTTCCTGTTGTAAAATGGACAATGGGATAACACTTCTTTTTCTGAAGGAGGGACCTGTGACAATGTGTGCATGTGTGCAGTCAGGAGAAACTGCGGCGCTCGGGATTTAAAAGCATGTCATCAGCCACCGAGCGGGAGATCACAGGAGAACGAAGTTGCTGGACAGGTTTTGAAAAACACAAGGATTATCATTTCTGTTTCCAAGCCACTTCTCCTTTTCACAGCCCTGAATCCTTCTTGGCCTCTCTCCATCAATGGCTCAACCATGTGCCCCATAGTAGAGTACGTCCAGCTGCGTGGTAGAGCAAGCTGCCTTTGAACAATGAAACAAGAACGCCGCCATTCCTGCGCACACGGTGTCTGCGTTGCTGGCCATTTCTTAATTACGTGCATTTTCTAGAATGAAACATCTTCGCATTATGCTCAGAAACTGAAATTTGCACTGAGAAAGCACTGAAAGGTTCACGTAGAATAAAAGGAGTTCCAGCTTTACCATCTCTTGATGATCGTACAGCAGCTGCAATATTAATTTTTTTAAGAAAAAACACATTTTTACTTCTAATTCCTTGCCTTTTCTGTTCCAGAGGGTGTTAACAAGTCAAGTTATGCTCTTCAGGACTTTGCTTCATCTCCAGAAATAAGCACGCTTCAATCAGATTGCCAACCTCAGTCCTTCCGTTTCAAGCCAAAGTGCATAATTCTGTTATTGTAGGAGACAGAACTTCTTGCAGGCCTACTTGGAATTTAGGACTTCAGAATTTTTAAAATAATAATTGTTTGTAATAGTATTTGTACACATTCCATGGGCAGAGTACACTGGTTCTAAAAATGTTCATCAGTATGCTTTTGGAAACTACGTTAGGCTCTGATTTCAATTAAATTATGCAAAGCTGATATTGTCTTTTCAAGATGATCAAGCATTATTTAACAGTCATTTAAGTATTTCCATTGCTCAAATAACGATTTTCACGCCACTGCATCAAAGGAATATGGATTATACTTTTACCATAAGGAATGATCAAGATCAAAATATGGGGTTTTTTTCCTTCCAAACGTAGGACAGTTCAATCTTAAAAATACCAAACGATGTCTCCATTTTTTGCATATGTCTGCTTATGTATAGATACTGACCTGAATGTTAGCGTATCTTTTCTTCCACTAACAAATTAGTTTAAATGATTTTGAGTGATCTTTTCACAATGATCAATATCGTTAACTAAAGAGGATTTAAATATGAGCGCAGGGAAAGCCTATATTATCAAAATATGCATCAGAAGTGCAATATCTGGTGTTTTCACAAATGTCTGTATTGGGACAGGAAGACTAGAACCTTGATGTGATGTACGAGAACCTGAGAGAAGCCCTGATATAAATGTCATCTCTTATCAGAATCTGAAATTTGATGATTCACACTAGTACCTTACGCACCGAGACATTTTCACAGATATTCTCAAAAGCAGTATTGAAGTGTTTGATAGGTCTCATTAGAGCACTTTGATGTCCCCATTCTTCATATTCAGAAGGTAAGAAGCTCAGGTTAGGATACAGCTGGTTAGATGGAGACAAATATATGGGAAAAAAGGGTATTTTTTGTGGGTGCTTAGAAAAAATCACATTCAGTAAGGGAAGCAGAAAGATGTAATTGAACAGTATGCAAGGTTTTAAACAACTAATTGTTTATTTCTAGGAATACCTTGATAATACCTATGAGTATATTTGGCTATATACATGCTCGTTTAAAGACTATTGCTCGTTCAGATTCAGAGAAATTAATCAGAAAAAGGAAGACAAAATATCTGTGCAAGAGAAAGGAAGTAATTTACCAATAAATCATAGAACAGTGCTAATATGAATCATCAAAAGTGATTCATGTGCTGTATAAAAAACAGCCTTTCGTGGATTGACAGTTACAGGAGTAAGAGATAAAATATTCAGGGTGGCATAATGTCTTTTTGCCATTAGTTGTTTTGCATCTGATTACTTCTAAGAACTTAATTAAAGAGGCAACAGAGGACTGGAGACCTTTTTTTTTAACTGTAACAATTTTGTACTTTTAAAATCCTTTCAAAAGAAATAATATCACTTGCTCATTCTTTCTAATTCTGCCAATTATTCAAGAAAATACTTGTACTTTTCACAATTGTTTCTACAAATAAAACTAAAGCTTTTTTTAAATACTGAACATAAATGCAAGCCTCCAGAACTTGCACAGCTTGTAAGCAAGCTATAGTGTGCCTACAGTGGTGTCTCAAAAAAAATGCCAGTATTTATGTGGTAGGTAATTGATGTAGAAACAATGGATTCTATACTATCGAGTCTTAATAAAGACAAAGTGCTTCATAAGTGCCACTGTTAGTATCTCTTTGAAACATCAGTTCCACTTTGATTTATGCATGTTGACGTGATAGGATGACTACGTTCTCTTAGATATGGTATTACAGGATATTATTTATGACCAAAATGTTGTTTATAAAAATAAAAGCCTTCTGATCCATTCTAGCTATGGAATAATAAATAGCAATGGTGTACTTTTAAAAATACATCTACACGCACATTTTATGTGCAATTCAGCACACTTAGTACTCCAAGCTCAATTCATCCTCTTTAAAGTTTTACTTCAAAACAACTTCATTGTTTTAAGTGACTAAATTAAAGCTTTTTAGTGTTTCCTGCAATCTCCCAAAGCAGAAATAAAATCAGTTTTAATTTATTTTATTTGCTAACACTGTGGATATAATTATTGCTGCGGAGTCTTTTTAATTGTTTTCAACTAGGTGCTTGTCTTTAAGTTGCAATAGACTTCTAATTCTACATTGTTGATATTCCCTTGTTAATTTTGACAAAGCATCATAAATCCAGGTATTTAGGCTTATTGAATTTTGAAATGAGGTGATTAGTTGGAACATGGATGAATGAACCGATGCAAAGCAAAATGAATTTTATGATTTACTGTCATTTACAAGTTCCTTTGGAACCATTATGCATAAATTGTAAAATGTATTAAGAGGTAAGATATCACAGTTATAATCAACAATGTAAAATTTTCTCAAATAAAAGTATTCAAGCAGTCCTCCAAAAAGAGTAATTGTTGAATAAGTGTTTATTATAGGCAGTTAGTTTTTATTATAGATCATGCTTTTCCACTCCAACATTTCAGTATGCAAAAAGGTATCTCAACAGACTTTCAGCAGCAGCCAGTGATGTTAAAGTTCCAAAGCCGTTAGCATTATAATTTGCTTTCAAATATTCATGTACTTTAGAAGAGGCATATTTAGCATGAAATAGCCCATTCATCAGTTTTTACTTAAAGTTTATAATGGTTATTAGCTAAAGGTAACAGCAAACTATGATAATTCATGCCCTTGATACCGGTCATGGATATTTCTAGGAGTCTGGTATTTTTTTTACTAGGTTTGAAAAGGAAAGAGGGTTCAATAATTTTACCTGTGTAGTAAAAAATGCTAATTACATGTGCAAATATGAACTCAAACGTGGATGTGTTGTGCTTTTATTTCCAATTAAATAAAGACTTGAGTTTAATTATTAGAGAAGGGAGCGATAACCTAGACGTACATTCAGAAACTAAAAGTCAGGGAGCTCGAACTCCACAGCTTCGTAGCTGCCTATTTTTTATTTTAATTTTAGGCACACTCTGAACATAAAGGACTTCCAGACATAAGAGCCCCAAGAGCTGTTTCTCTGTTTGAATTACAATTCAAAGACCAAAACTTTCCCTGAAACTTGAATGAATTGCTGCAGGCCTCTGGAAAGGCAAATTATGAGAACCCCATGCAGAGGTTCTCCTGTGCTGGTGCAGGAAAACATCGGATCAGGCTCTGCCTATTCTTCTGCTTACCTGGGTTCCTGCGTGCCCTAAGGTGGGAAGCGCAAGAGTTCCATGCTTTCTCGCTTCTCTGAACCTTGGGCCAACATCAAAGTGCGCATATATCATCCCAAATTTTGCAGCCGCCCTTTTTTTCCCTACAAGCCAAATAACTCTAGATGAAATTTTATAGAGAAAATCTACTTTTAATCCAGTTACATAGTAAAAAACTCAGAATCTTAATGTGCAACATTTGCTAACGAGTTTCTCCAGACATTTGACAAGCATTTCTAAGAAGTCTTCCATTTTGTGTTTCAATCATTTCGCTGTGTAGAAGTCCCGTATAACCCTTTGACTTTTCACAAGTTAAAGAAGACTTTTTCTCATTTACAGTAAATTCAGTGCTTATAAAAAATATAAAAGTTTCTCTACAAAAGTTAAAGTAAAATTAGGTTATTTAATATTCTAGTTTTGATTGCTAGTGGAAAAAAGCTAATTTTGCTCTCTTGCCATGTGTAAAGTTTTCAATTCTGCATTTGCTTTCTTGCTTTGTTTAGCGCAATGGCTTGATATATCTGCCATGCAACAGTAAACACTGCATGGATGCGGAGCAAACTCTGCATGTAGCATGTTCAAAGTCTTACATTGTTTTCTGGTATGAAAGACAACTCAAATGTGATCTTCCTACCTACAAACCGTGATACCTACTTTTAGTTCTTTCCTCTGCCGCTGAAAGAAGAGAGGAGCTGGTCCTTACAGCACAGGATTGTGATATAAATACAGTGTTTGATCTTCTGAATGGCTCCGTCCCTTATCCTTGAGATTAATGGAATTAAATTCTTCAGCTCTGTCTGGGATGGGACCAGTACCACAGCCTCAGATCTGTGAACTTCACACGTGCTATTTAATTAATGCCACTGTAAATATTATTGGCTTGGAATCTGTTGCCACCCCTACAGCCGTCCTGGCAATTTGTGGAGACATGACAGACAACAGCAGGGTTGTTCCTCTTTGCGAAGCAGAGAGGAGTCATGCGGGGATAGTACAAATAAGGCACGTCGTTTTCTATATTGCAGGGAGTTTTATTGGACATACTTTTTTGGCTCAGTTTTGTCCTGCATTTTATTCACAATGTGATGAACTTCACTGAACCTGCAGTACGCTGCATATATTTATGTGGATTCTGGTAGAACAAACCCTTAACTTTACATGCACCTTTACAGCAAACAGCGTTCTGTTGGAAATGGCCATTCACATTCTTTGCGTTCTTCCATTTGTGATGTTAGGGCTTCACAGCTTTATATTTAATAAAAATTTGTGGTGGGAGAGATATTTTGTCGGTTTAAGAAAGGTGATGGAATCTCTGCCTGACGAAATGATCAGTTATAGTTCCCCCAGGGAACAAAGATGCATTAACAGGTGTGAAAGCAATTATGAATAATCATGAAATGGATTTTTTAATTTATTTTATTTTTCCTCGTGTTGGTGTTTTTTTCAGCCAACTGTAACTTCAAGGTGTGAATTCAAGCTTTTATTCTCAGTTCCATTTGGTCACATTTACCCACACTAATGGGTAGCTAATGAGAGTCATTACCGTACCAGAGAATATGTTTAACCCTGCTAGCGGTTTTATTTTACAGCTATTTACCTTGAGGCTTATCTCGCCTTTACACTGCTTTGCTACATGCGGTCTGATGCGAGTTCAGTGACGATAAAGTTACTTTGAAAACTTCAGGGCTTATAATAACCCCGCACACCTTTACAGCAAAGTGCAGGATGTTGAGATACTCTGGTCTTTTGGGATGAAAGAGGTAAATGTTCCAGCTACTGAGCAATGATCCAGTGGTGAGTCAGGTACACAGTTCCTTCAAAGCTGGGCTCTTCGGCTTATCCCAATCTAGACTCTTAATTACCTATGTGCGAGGAAAACATGCTCTAATAAGAGTTCCGAGGTTGTATTTTAAACACCTTGACAGAAAACATGGCATTTTTTGGGTTTTTTTACTCAACCTTTGTTTCAGAGGTGAAAAGTGTATCATTATATTTAATTGGCTACCTGCAGTTCATTAGTGGCAGCATCATTAAGTAATACTGGAACATTTGTAGTGGCTAATCTTTCAAGCATTTAGCATTCACGATGACCTCGTTAAAAGTAACAAAGGTCAGGCTTCAGTTCAACAGAGTCGCCCGCTCACCAAGGAGACTAGCATAGCAAAGTAATCTCCGCGTGTCACTTTTCATTAATCATGCTACTTTCCTCTTCATGAAATTCCAGCAGATAATTGTTACTAAATGCGATTTGCAACACCCTGTGCTGTGGTTGAAGGACCAGAAATAGGCAAACAGATAAAAACATTGTTTAGCTTGCAGGCAGCAAGTGTTTGCTATTCAAAGGTACATCATGCATAAACATTGATTTAGCCATGAGCTGACACTTATAAAGCTTTTGCTGTTTCCAGAAAGCCCTGTGGTCAGGCTAAGTAATAGCCAAGGGCAAGTATTTTTACCTGCATAGCAAGGTTAGATTCTATATAAATCGTCTGATCCTGAAATAAATCAGTTTTCATAATGTTAAGCAGCTTCAGCATTACCATAGGTCACAACAAAGTCCACTAAACGAAACACTTGCATGTGTGGTAGGAAGTATGTTCCCATGTAAGTTTGCCTGTGACGTTATTGGATAAATATTTCATTACGACCAGAGTTAACAAAGGATTTACTTGTTTTCCTTCATCTCAGAACTTATTTACGTGAGTCTTCTCTATGCTATGCCATTTCTAGGCTGAGTTTCTCTTCATTTCCATCTGCACCTTGTAGACTTCAGTGAAAGATGAACAGTTTTAGAAACATGCCAGTGGAATTCCATAGAAAGAGATGCTTACGCGTTTGTCACATGGCCCAAAGATGCAATTTCATTCATCACCTGGCCAAATTCTTTTCTGTCACAAGAATGCAGCTGGTAGAATTTTTAGAAATTGCTCTGGAGTTCCTCGGGAAAAAGCAGAATTTGATTGCTACTAACAAAATGGAATTGCATTCCTGTATTTGTGCAAAATCTTGATCTTACTGATCTGCCTACTCAGAGAATTAAAGACAACAGCAAAGTACGCTGTAGTCTTAGTGAGAATGTTTTAGCTCAATCACCTACATGGCAGAACAACTGGAAGTGAAAGGGGGTTTATTCAGGGGTTCTCCAAATAGGTTTAACTTACAACTTACAGAAAATAAACTAATATAAAGTCAAACAAAATTCAGGGCCCAAGCCTACTCATAAAGCACATCTCAAGTGTATAGCAAATTGGAATTTACAGCAGTACAAGTTCTTCAAAATATGGTTTCCAAAGGTTTTTTGAAATAAATTTATTTTGAAATAAGTTAGAAAAGCACTGTTATTGTTCTCAGGCTTCTTATTTTTAGATGTAAATTGCAGTAGAGTTTAGATACTTCTTGATTATTCAGGGTAATAGTACGGCGTAATTCAAATAAAGCAAAAGTATTGACAATGCAAAAACACGTAAACTAAACTTGAATAACGTAGTAAGGGAATGGGAAAAAAACACTTAACATCTGTGAAGAACTTACGTGATAAATGATTATGAAAAGTCTTCATTTAAATGATAAATAGGGTCAGTACGTACAGTGTGATCAATTGCATTGCAAATGGTGAATCATGGTACCAAATTGTACATTCTGTGGGTACGTACTGCTTTTGACTTGAGTCTAATTTATTCTAAGCGATCAGAATCGGCAATAGAATTAAACAAATCTAAAGTCATAGAGCTGTAACACAAAAATACCACTTGACATTAATAATTCAAATATAAAATAGCTTTCTAGAACTGCAGAGAACACAGCTTACTCAATATGGCATTTCTAAGCATGATAACAGTATTTTCATTTGAGGTGATTTTTTTGACATTCCCCAAGTGCCTTATTTTCTGAAAACTCTGTCCTTTTTCTAACATTGGGCCATAACAAAATATACATAATTCCGGAGTTCCGGAGCCAGATGTGACTGGTCTGCATTTAGTAACTCTCATCTACACAGGAATTTGAGATGTTGAACATGGTGCCTGCTAGCTTCACTTGATGGCCCTCTTTTTTAATTGTCCAAGAAAATGGACAATTAATCTTTATCCATACCTATGAAATCCTATCACATTCCCACTCAGTCATCCCTTTTCCAGCCTGAGAAGTCCTGGCTGACGTAGCCATTTCTTTTAGGGAAGCATTCTTGAATGGTGTCCAAATGTGATACTGTTGCAGTATTTAATTCCGACTTAAGTACCATCTGCCAGTAGAATATCCTTTGCCAGCATTTCTCTCCACCATTTAATAAGAAAGGTAGCACTATTTAATATCCAAGAATGGGTTCTCAGGTAGTTTGTAGTATATGTCTCTTGGTATGTCCAGCAATTGGTAAATTCAGTATTATTCAAAGGGTCTGCTCTTTGCTTTTATTTGGAGAGGTGAGGAGTTAAAGGTTTATCATTTGCAGCATAGAACATTTTCTATATTGTTCATGAACTGTTTCAGTTTTCAACCTACGGTCAAGCAGCACGAGTGCCTTTAAATAGAATGCCGTATTCCTAAGAGGAATTAAATCAACAACAATCCTACGTAGTGTAAAAGAAATGGGCAAGAAGAGCTGGGAGAGTCTGGATTTTTGTTTGCTTTTTACATATTACATTTTGAAGACATCTGGCAATTCTCACCTGCTATTCTTCAGAAGTAGCTGAGGTTAAAAAAATCCAACTGAATAGGCAACTAGGCAATAGCTGGCTGAATAGATCTGTCATTTATTTATTGCTTTTGACTTTACGGTATCTGGAAGAATGAAGGTCAGAGGTGAACTAGAAGGTGCTTTCTTTCATAAATGGCTTACAGAATAGTTTTCCTAAGGCTAATTTAAGGCATCTTAATCTAAACTGAAATGCTTATATGAGTAAGGACTGCCCACTTCAACCCAGTCTAGTATGCTATTTGCCGTTTATATATATCTGTATATATGCATATAGTTCTGCAGAGCTGAACTTTTCCCCAGATATACACCCCAAATACAAATTACAAAAGTGTAATACCTTTTAATAGCATAATACAGAAGATTGATTCTATATTATATGGAACTTCCTGACATGGATTATTTTAGATACTCAAATTTTATATGGTTCAAAAACCAGATGGACAAATTTGAGAAAAAAAAGTATAAACAGTTAGGGAAGGCCACTGAGGATGACACCCAGCAGAGTGGTGTGTTGACACGCCTGAGGGACGGGATGCCATCCAGAGGGACCTAGACAGGCTGGAGAAGTGGGATCATGTGAACGTCATGAGGTTCAACAAGGCCAAGTGCAGGGTTCTGCACCTGGGTCGGGGCAACCCCTGGCATCAGCACAGGCTGGGCATGGAGGGATGGAGAGCAGCCCTGCCGAGAAGGACTTGGGGGTGTCATTGGATGAGAAGCTCAACATGAGCCAGCAATGTGCGCTCACAGCCCAGAAAGCCAACTGCACCCTGGGCTGCATCCCCAGCAGCGTGGGCAGCAGGGTGAAGTGGGGGGATTCTGCCCCTCTGCTCCGCTCTGGGGAGACCCCCCTGCAGTGCTGCCTCCAGCTCTGGGGCACCAACAGCAGAAGGACACGGAGCTGCTGGAGCGGGGCCAGAGGAGGCCCCGGAGATGCTGGGAGGGCTGGAGCCCCTCTGCTGTGAGGACAGGCTGAGAGAGTTGGGGGGGTTCAGCCTGGAGAAGAGAAGGCTCCGGGGAGACCTTATTGCAGCCTTCCAGTACTTAAAGAAAAGATGGGGACAAACTTTTTAGCAGAGTCTTTTGCAATAGGACAAGGGGTAATGGCTTTAAACTGAAAGAGGGTATATTTAGACTAGCTATAAGGAAGAAATTATTTACACCAAGGGTGGTGAGACACTGGCCCAGGTTGCCCAGAGAAGCTGTGAGTGCCCCACCCCTGGAAACATTCCAGGTCAGGTTGGACGGGGCTCTGAGCAACCTGATCTAGTTGAAGATGTCCCTGCTCGTGGCAGGGGCATTGGACTAGATGGCCTTTAAAGGTCCCTTTCAACTCTAACCATTCTATGATACTGTATTGTATGATAGTGCTGCAGGTGCTCACCCTGTAGGTCTTCTTCCACTCTTGGAAGCAGGATGCATGATCAGCCTTCTTTGGAAGGCTCTTACATAACACGTAATATTATAACCAATGATTGGAATTCATTTTTGCAGTGCCGATTTTTTCTCCTGCAAAGCTACAGCTGTCGGTCACAAAATTTTATTTCATGCTTCTCCTTCTTGAATAACCAGACAATGCTACTTGCTAGTAAGTAATCTTGCATATTTATGTCCCTGTGATAAAGTGAAATTGGAGGCTATATAGCAGATAAACTTGAAAGACATTTAAAGCTTATGATGATACAGATGACATTTTAGATGGGAATGTAGGACTGGATAGTATGTGAAAACGTTACTGGGCTGTGCAACGTGAATGACATTTTAGGCCAAATTTTATAGACTACATAGATTCTGTGTCGTTCCTGGACCACAGAAGCAATATATACCTGAGAGAAGTGAAGAAGGAATATTTTTATAACACGAGTAAAACTAAGATTTTGGGAAAGTGAAAAATGGACAAGAGATTATGCATAAGGAGATCTGAGGGTGCCCAGTGTCAAACATGCGCTCAGCCAGAAAATGCATGGCATAGTTTTAATGCTCAACGAGAGGGTTGGGACGCTTGGAACCGATTTGCGTTTTCAGGATGACAATGATACTACATATCCTGGTGGATATTTAAATAAGATAGGGACAATTGGAAGTTTTATCCGTATCTTTAGGATTTATTCAATAATTCTTTAACTTTTTAACCATTCATACTGGGAGATCCACGTATCTCAGCAGGAGCTACGTGTTTGCACATTATTTTGGTTGTGCCTCTGTCCTGATAAGGTAAATCTTTCTCAGAAAACCGTGACATCAGAGGAAATAACATCTTAAACAGAGAGAGCCTGACATTTGCACAAGTGGCTGAATGTATTTAGTGATACAGCAGTGTCAGAGAGAGCGTTCAGGAACCCCTGTGATGCACAACTGAAACGCTGGGGTTGATGTTACTGCTTGTACTGCTGTAACCCTACCTAGGCTCATGGTCTCGAAGAAGAGAGGTCATAAATGCACTGATATAATCTTGTTCATTGTACTTATGCTAATTAGTAAATGCAGAAAAATCATAAAAAGACTAAAAATGAGTTAATGAGGATTTCTAAGTAACAGGATCAAATTAAAACTCATTTTTAAACACAAAAGGCTCCTTGACGTTCCTTTAAAAAAGATAACACAAATCCGCACTGAGTGGTCAAGGGCCTGGAAAATAAATCCTTGGACTACAACCTGTTTTGGTTAAGTTGAAAGAAAGGAACTAAAGAGTTCAATGCAATTTCTATCAAAACTTCTGTGTTTGAACACATTTTGAATAGAAATTCAGTTTGCTTTCCTCCAAGTGGAGAGTTTTAAAGATATGGTCCAGAGAAGGAAACAATGACCGCAGTGTTGATAAAAAAGGTGGCTGGAAAATGATATTTCAAGGTTAATATGTTCGTATGATTTTGATTCGGCAATTCAAAGGTAGAAATCTCTTTTTGATTGCTAAACAGTACCTTTTCAAAATAAAAGCAGTTGTGCTCATCTCCTAGAATTTCTAAAATACTTTCAGAAAGCAAACATTTTTTCTATATCTTAATATAGAAACATATTTTTCTCTAATTTTAATCACTACATTTGTTTTAAAGGGGAACAATATGTGAAATATTCTATTTCTCTTCTCATTAGATGTTACAATCAAAGATTTTAACAAGTATTCAGAGAAGCATTGAAATTTTAATGTAGGAACTAATAAAGAGAATGAAGCATTTCCAGAGGGACAGTGAAAAAAGAGTGATGATTTTTTTTTTTTGTTTTAATCTACATTTTTCTTGCCCTCTCCGCAACTCAAAGAACAGCCGGCGTCTTCATTTATAGGAAAATTCAGTTGAATACTATAGAAGTTCCTCTATAAAACCTTCTCACCGTTTTAATTTAGAAGGTGAAATTTTAAGCTTTTTGGGGTATAATGCCCCTCAATTAAAAAGCAACATACATTGACAACCCGGAGCTTTATGCAGCAGTTCCCCAGGGCTAGGGAAACACTGCAGCCTTTCTCTTATTTTACTTTGATAACTATTAGAATCATGAAATTTAATAGCGAATGCTCTCTAAGTTACTGTCGGACACTGAAAGCCTTCATACCTCGGCTTATCTCTAAAAACAGGAGTCATTTCGCTGCAATCGTATGGACGTGTTTCACGCTAAGGATGTGTTTACTTTCTTGAAAAACTCCGGGTTTATGTTAGTAGCAGAGATAAATTCATTTCAGAAGAGGCAAATGAAAGATGAAAACTATTTCTATGACACAAGCACCTACAAAATTACTTTGTGATTAAAAACGCACACAAAGAAGTGCATCAAGGGAGAAGCTGTCTATTTGATTCAAAAATGAAAAACAGAAAGACATGGATCTGTGTAAAACGAATATTTAAAAATTTAAGTATTTTTGCAAATGTTTGTGGAAACCTGCATTAGTAGTATTATAGGAAAGAAATATCCACTGAGCCTGTACCTGGATACATTATTTATTTAGAATATTTATTGATGTCCTTTGCAGACTAATTTGTGGTTTTGCTTCTCTTGTGAATTAAAAGGTTATCAATAGCCCGTAAAAATAAATAATGTCTCCAGTCAGTTCACTGGGTAGCTATTATTTATCCAAGATCTCACTTCAGCTATGGAATTGTAAAAGGTATACTACTGTAACAACTACAGTAATTACTTTAATTATACTGTAAATAAAACAGAACTTGCCTATCCAGTTTTTCTTTCAGATTTCTCTAAGGGCTATAATGATTTAGGGAGCTTTCACTGTGCTGCAGTGGCGGAGTATATTTTATTCATTTAAAGCCTATTAAAAAGACAACCGCAGAAGTATAAGACCACACTGTATAAACATCGGAGTTATACAGTAAGTAGCCTTCCGTCAGCAAACAATATAACATTATGTAAAACTTTCTTTCCCCCCCAAAAAAATCTATTTTCTACAGTGTTTCTTTCAGTTTTGGATTATTAATACACATTCTTCGTAACTTTGGTGGATAAACAGACTTGGCTTGTTTAGCCATTCCTGATATTGCGACTTAGAGCTTTGATTTGATTCTGATCCCTCAACACACATCACGTGTTCAGGGATGTGTAAATTTGAATCTGGAGGTTGCCTGCTGACTTCTAAGTAAATAGAAATGTATGCAGGCACCACCATTCTTCTAATTATTTTCTTGGATATCTTGCTGGATCACATATAAGAAGCACAAGAATAATCTAAGAAGTAAGTATATATGCAAATATGTTACTGTAGAAAACTGTTTTGCTTTTATCTCTGTAAACTATAGATTATAAAACGGGTTTCATTATTTCAATGGTTGTGGTAACAGCTTTGGGTAGGACACCGAGAGCCTATCAAAGGTTTTCTTTTGAAGGTGTCTAAAAGACAGCTCGGAAGGCTCTGGAACATTCGCGCTGTGTGTGGCACCGCTTTCAGATTCTCCCCTTAGGAAACGTAGATTGTATGTCAATAACAGATCCCATCTCAGAAATCTGCAGGGGTTACAACTTCTTGCATTCTGGTTCCTCCATAGTTTTTCACAGTTCTTGCCGTTCGCTTGTGCTCACACCTCTGCCTCCTTCCAGAGCAGAATCTATTTTTCAGGAGTTTGTTTGCCCCTGAAGCTGTGTAGAGCGTTGCCCAAAAAGGATAGTGGGATTCGGATGCTCCCTTCCCCCCAGCCTATCGGCCCATTCTTTTGTGCATCCCAGCCTCTGAGGTTCAAAGAAAAATGCTCATCTTTTTCATGGTATCCTCATCTCTTCTGTGCATTCTGTCTGTCTCTTAATAGAAAGGTATATGTTGTGTAGACGAGCTACCTAAGCAGAAGAAAAAAGCTTTGTAGCCATCTTCAGGAATCATTTCTACACGTCCTCTCATGTTCACATGTTGCTTCTACCACCTATTTCCAAAAATTCCGGGCCCACCTGCATAAATTCATTATCTTGCGTCTCTGCAGTTGCTGGAACATTACATAAACCTGGAAACATAACAATTTTAGGCGATGACCAGGCTGTAACACTAAGAGCTTTGACATTTTTCCACTTGCAGTTGGTTTTTTGAACCACTCTATCATCGAAAGAGGGGAAATGCCACCTTCTTCTATCACAGCTCCTGCACAGAGAGAAGCAAAAACCAGGTATGTCCGTCCTAGCTTGTTCTACATTGCCCTGCTATTTCCTCTCCTAAAGGGATTTCCCAGTTTTTCTTTTAGGTAGATTTACTTCACTTATGCATCACAGTCTTAGGTCAAAATTGCTTTAGGATATGCTTTCTGCCTAAAAATTGAGAATTCGTTAATGAGATTTATTTTTTTTTTTAAATAAGCTCAAGAGTCCTAATGACTTTGTAAATAGTCCACAAAACTGATGTAAGTAGCTTCTGTCATCTTGTCTGTGGCAATTAATGACCTGCCACCGCTAATGACACCACATACTGGCAATGTACAGCTTCTTTTGCTTCCTTTCTTCTTTACCTTGATAAAATTCTCTTAACTTTAACCGAAACTTACTCTCTATTATATTCTTTTTTGAACATGCTACTAGAACGTGTCTTTTTAGATAACTGAAAACCACTATGGGAAGAGCAAAGTCTTATTTTATTATATGCAGAAATAGTGCTTTGCAGAATGTGAGAAAGTCTAAACTTAATGTGAATGTGTTCATTGTTTTCTTTGTTTCTCCCTCTCATGCCTTTCCAGCTTAAAATGTGGGGCTTTTTCTTAGAATACACTTAAAGAAAATTAGATGCTTGCTATGTCAAAAGATCCTAGCAATGTCCTCTCTCATTGCTATAATTGTAACCCTATAGAAGGGGAAGAATTTTAATGCACAACAGTTTATCACGAGAGACGTTACCCAACTTATTCATATTAGGACATGAGTAAATTAGCCCTGTGCATTCCATACAAATAGTGCTGGCTGTCACAGGATATAAATATAAAATAGAAATAAATGCGATATGTGCACTGAAATCTTATCAGGCTCAAACAAGTATTCTAATTGCGCAAGTAAAAAGAACCGCTGTAACAAGGGGCTTTGGTGCCTGCAGGCAAGTCTTTGATTCTCTACCTTTCCGTCTTGTAACATTCTGCACTGAATATCCTTGTAGTCTTTCTCAGCACAACTTAAAAGACCTCTAATAATTAAAAAAAGACAAGAATAGTATCACCTTAGATACCATTGTAGGACAGATTCTATTACTGTCGTTATCCCTTGAAATAAGTTAAAAAATTAGATGGACAATACTGAAGTAGTCACTCTTGCAAAAATAACTGAACATACTTAAAGAACAGAATTTATAATGGCTACCAAGATGCTGTTTTGATGAATAGATCTGGTCTTTGATAAAGTAAACAGATTGATTTATTTACAAATTGGATATTATCAAAGTCAAACTTAACATACTTGATTATCCTTAATCAAATGACGCTACGTGGCCTTCTGATTTCATCTTCATCAATACTAGCCAGAACAGCCAATACGAAAAGCAGTCTGCAGGGTGAATTTTGAATATGAGCAGCACTGCGCAATGTGCTTTGAACTACTCTCCTTTGCAAGGGCAAGATTACATATATTCATCATGCCCTGATATCCTGGTGGGGTGCAGGGCAAGGAGAGAACCCTGACAGAACTCTGATTTCTTCATTAATTTTTAGCCAGCTTACCAGGTTAATTCAATAGTACTTAAGTATTATCTCTCTTTTAAATATAAGATACCCAATTTTCTACAATCAAATAACTGTCAAATCTGTGCAATACCCAGATTTATTCAGCGATGCCAACCAGATGCTGTATAAGTCAGTAAGTGTGTATCAGCTCAAGTGGGATCTGATACGTAATGGGTTTGAACTACGCTGGCTAGTGAGTAAAAGCCTCTGTGTTTTTGACTGATACAACGCTACTGCCAGTTCTCAAAGATATAAATTATTTTAAAGTATTATTATTTTTATTTGCTGTTATGCAGCTTCTCAGAGCACAGGAAGGGTCAGGGGTTTCTCTTTCTTCTTGCATAGCTTTAATTGGAGAGCTGGAACCTGCAGGCCTATGTACAGGGTTGTACCCAGAGTGAATGAGAACAGCTAGAAATTATTTATGATTCCACTTGCAACCTCTGCTAGGTGACTGCAGGCTAAGGAGTATGCTATACAATCTAAACGGCAAGGGGGGAGCATGAATAAGGGCTCAGGAGACCTTATAGAGGCCTTGCAGTACCTGAAGGGGGCCTATAAGAAAGCTGGGGAGGGGCTGTTTGCAAGGGCATGTAGTGATAGGACGAGGGGCAATGGTTTTAAACTAGAGCAGGGCAGGTTTAGATTAGACATTAGGAAGAAGTTCTTTACAATGAGGGTGGTGAGACACTGGCCCAGGTTGCCCAGAGAGGTGGTGGAGGCCCCATCCCTGGAGACATTCAAGGCCAGGCTTGATGAGGCTCTGAGCAACCTGGTCTAGTTGAAGATGTCCCTGCTTCCTGCAGGGGGGTTGGACTAGATGGCCTTTAGAGGTCCCTCCCAACCCAACACATTCTATGATTCTGTGATTCTGTGATTCTCTGTGAGACATACCACCACGACACTGTCCACTACTGCATCCAAACATGTAAGTCCCCCCTGTTGTCTTCTACAGGTGACATCCTGAAAGCTCAAGGACAGGCCTGCTTAGGCCAGCAGGCATCAATTAGCATGATTGGCTCTTCGTTGCATTCATTCCTCCTTTATGCATGTTTTACGCTGGGGTTTTTACTGCATATTTGCCTTTATTCTGTTTTGGGTGCATCCGATACATCACCTTTTGCTTTCCTTTCGAACAAATTGTAGTATCTGTCTGTTAACACGTAACACGGTAAATGTACATAGTATTTTCAAGGCCTACAAATACTTCTCTGCTGCACAGATCACATGCCAAAGGAAGCTCTGCGAGACGCAGATAGCCCCCAGCTGCCTCTGTAGTCGCTGTAGAATGCTGGGTGCGGTGACAGACAAACAACGTACTTGTGTAAAACTCTGTTTCATACAAGCAGGTACAAGAAAGGCATTAAATATCACATAAATCAAGAGAAGCTTTTTTTTGGCCCTCCAAAAATCTCATGCTTCTCCTGATGTTGCTGCTATTATAACTTATTAAAAAAAATAATAACAAAAAGCACAAAGCCTCAATTCAAACTATTCAGAGCAAACAGAAATGTTATTACTGTTTTGCCCAAGTGCTATGTTTCCACATGTCATTTGTGCTTTCCTTCTTTTTCAATACGATATAAAAAATAAAAGCCATTATTTTGTTAAGAAGGGGAGCAGCCAGAAATAAAACATTTCTTTGTATAGTCTAATTTTATATAATAATCAAGAGTGTCTATCCAAATTTTCATCCCTAAGACTAAGGGAGTTCAGAGCCAGAAATTAAATTAGAAGTTTCTGAAGGTCCCTGATTCACATAGTTATGAAGTGTGAGTAATATCGCACAAACTTTTTGCAAATTTTTTAAGTATTTGTTCTTATTTGGGTTTATTTGGAATGTAAACGTACTTGCATTTAGATCCAACCCCTGAAATACAGACGTAGTATTACTTAATTCTGCTGAAACTATATGTTTGATTAGAAAAAATTTCTAAGGCACGTCTTTCTGCTTGTCATCTTGTGTTCCATTTCTTGCTTTCCAAAAGGTCATTTCAGTGTGCTCATTATTTCCGGGTTTTATTTTTTGATTCAAGGGATTTGTTTGTTTGCCTAAGTACACAACAAAATCCAAATAACCCCTTTCTCTTTCCTTCCTGTTTGCATCTCTTGCCTTCTCTCAGTATGAGCAGCACTAGAAAAAAATCAGTGCACTAGGGAAGTGCTCTTCTTCCAGATTCAGTTATTAAGTTGCTTAAATATATACATAAATTGAAGTTGGGCTATGGAAAGTCCCATGAAAAAAGTTGATGCTCATGACCTGAAAGATATTTTAAGTTCTCTGCTAAATTGTTTCTTGACTGTACCCTTTCCCATAAAGCTCCCGTGCAACACCTGGTAAAGTCTGTATTAAAAAAAAACCAAGCCAAACACAACGTAACCTATCTCTTAAATAAAAATACCCAATGAAAGAACTTCAAAGTTCCAAAATCAAGTGATCTGGAATTATAAATACTAGAATTAAGTTTTTACAAGTAAATTTTAGCTAGATGCTTTCTACGTGCCATATGCCACAGTCTTTAGCTACGTGACTCCTTACTATTTTTTCCAGATCCTTCCTTATTCAGGCCACAGGAACAGGCTGGGATGACCAAACAGCTTTTTGATATTTTGTTGGATCATCGTGGCACAAAGAGCGGCCCAGGGCACTTTTGACTGTGCAGAGTTTCAATTCTGTACTCAGTTATTACTTTCTGCCAGAGCTTTTGTGTGGTACTCGCCACCATTGCGTGAGTTCCACACATTATTATTAAATTAATTGCAAAACCCACCTTTGGGGTAGGAGGTTATTGTCTGTATTTTTCATAGGAGCTGTCACAGATGGATGGGGCTGGGGGAAAGACTCGGGGAGCAAAGGAAAGGATTCACAAGGAATCCTAGTATAGATTCTTCACACTTCAGAAACTGCCGTGCTCCAAAGTTCTCAAGTGCCCTACAGTTTCATGAATAAGGTCTTCTCTGTTCCCATGTGGCCAATCATGTGTGCTGCTACTTTGATTCCGATGCCATTGCACAGGAAACTGGCCCCATAAAACCTTCCCATTTCAGTACCTATCTCATGCTCCTGTGCCGGTAGCACATATACTCTGTCTCAATCTATAGATCAGTGTTGAATCTGTCTATCCATACGCAAACTAGTGAGAAGGTAATGCGTCCCTTTTACCTCCCTCACAGAGAGAAATATTCATCTGAGAATTTAAAGCACCTAGTTCGGGGTTAAAAACTTCAGTGAGAGTCAGAAATCTCAGAAGTTATATTATTACAAGGCGAAGTCTAAAATCCTTGGTGTCAAACAAACGTAGGGACTAAAGTAAAAGAATCCACGGATCTGAGTACACAATTTAAGATGCTGACCCCTATGTGGGGGAGGGAAGTCCGCATCGTATAGGTCTTTACATGTTCATGACACAGCTTTCTGTTACAGCCACATTAATGTTTGAAGTTGCAAATGTTCGTCGTTCTTCAGATAGACGACAAAGTCTCCAGTCAGCTCCAGAAACAGGGAATAAACCGCTTGGTACCAGCTGTGAGAAATACGTGTTAGGGCATGTGCAGTATCCTCTAGGAAGTCTAGGTTGTAGAATCCATTCCTGCATGGTTTAATTAATTAAAAAAGCCCTTTTGATAACATCTGCTTTCCTTATTACACATTTTGCAACTTCTGCTAGAAATATGCGAGGGGTCTACTAGGTGACAGCACCCTTCACTAAGGGATCCTCATTCATGCCCAGAGCACATTCCTTGGTCAGTGAGGCAGAAGAGCTGTGGAAAACCAATATATGATCATGCAAATACAGAATATATCAACACGCAGATGCCCAAGAAAGAAAAATCTCATGTCTGAGAGTTTGCTTTTACAACTGTAGTAATACTCCTTCAATTTCGGTTTAGTTTGGTTTGAGCTTTTCCCGTTCGTACGAGAGAGAGAAGTGAGTGGAAGTGGTTAAGGGTTGTTGTGAAAAATCTTAGGTTTATTTTTTTCCCTGCCCTTATCCTTATTCTGGTGGAAAGGGGCAGCAAGTAAGGAACAGCTTGTTTTCACTTCTTAGAATTTCAATAAAAGATACAGGATGACATAATGTCATAGTCATGCTTTATTTCACTCTAGCTGTCAGAAAAGAATCTCTCTGAACTATTTTGGGATTTGTGCCCTTTTTCAGCATGTCGACGTGCTTTGGTTAGAGTACGTGACCGGTGAATTACCATTGCCATTTTAAGCCAACCAAAGACCTACAGAAAACAAACATTAAAACAATATTATTTAATAATAATTACATAAAAGTGAATTTGGTAATGAATTTAGTTTCTGCTGACTTGCTAGCTAACCATATGGTTAACTTCAGAATCAATCAAGAATTTCCTTGGACTTTACTTAATTGGCTGACATACGATTTAAGTACATGAAGTGTGATAAATACAAGCTGTCTCGATGAAGATCGCTCTGTTGACTTAGATAGTGATTGAATAAGAGGAACTATAATAACGAATCTATGCATAGGTATTTTTAAGTAGAAACCAAGCCAGCCTATTAGAATAAGTGGCAGAAAGTTCAGTGTGGGCATCACTCTCCTTAGTTACGTACCGTGAGCAGAAGCGGTGTCATGCACACGCGTGCTGTGAGCCATAGGGTAAAGGCAATGAAAGATAAATTCTCCTTATTTCATTATTGCTTTACACTTTTAACTGACACAAATAAAAAGCTGAATGTTGCATGCATTTAGTTTATTTTTTATTTTACTGTTCTGCTGTACAAGGATGCTGCCGTTGCTTTGGTTTCGTTAGGCTGAACACCCTATTAGGCTATTTTTATTTTGATCCTCTGAGAAGCCAGTTTACAAAGTTGATTCCTAATGGTCGGAAGGAGCAGATACTCTTACAGATCATTGCTTGGCTAAAAGGGCGATTTCACCACCATCATTCGGATCACTTTGCTTTAAATCTGTGGTGTGAACTAGATGTTTAACCACATTGTCTAGACACAGAGAAATACACAGAAACAGCATACGGAAAAGAAACGTTGACTTTCTGGTGAATATTTTCTGCCCCCATGACTACTTTGCAATGGTGCTTGCAGTGATGTGATCCTTAATCATGACTCACAAAGCTGGGGTAGCCTCTGAACCAAAAGTGTGGTACTTGATTGGCAGCAACTGAGACACAACTATGAAAACGGCTGCTGCGTTCAACTTGAAGACTGTTACAAGATTAGGCTGATGAGAATTTTATCTACTTTTCCAAGCCTTCAGAAAAATCTTTTCCACTAAGCACCGATGCTAAAGAGATGTATAGTTAACAAGTTCCAGTTTGACTTTGGGCTGTGACTAAGTTTATCAACTATAGGAAGTAAACAAAGCATATTTCTGGTTATTGAAGTAATTTAATAAAAAATTATTTTTAAAAAACCCACTGCATTTGCTACTGGTTTGCCAATGAAATACTACTGCCCAGCTTTGTGGGCAAGAGAAAACGGCCTCAAGTTGCGCCAGGGGAGGTTTAGATTGGATGTTAGGAAAAATTTTTTACACTGAAAGGGTTATTAAGCATTGGAAGAGGCTGCCCAGGGCAGTGGCTGAGGCACCATCCCTGGAGGTATTTAAAAGACGGGCAGACGTAGAGCTTAGAGATATGGTTTAGTGATGGTTTTTGTCAGAGTTAGGTTGATGGTTGGACTGGATGACCTGAAAGGTCCCTTCCAACCCAGGCAATTCTATGATTCTATAATGTGCATGAGTAGGGGATGGCAGCAACGGCTTTCCTCAAATGTTTCAGGCTTCACTGTTGCCGGGGAAAGGGAATATGTTGTGGTTTGCTGAAGGATACTTCTCCAGCCAGAGGACGACACAGTACTGCTGGAAGGCTGCGCGCCAATGTAGTCAAGCTCCTGCAGTACTCAGCTCAAGCAGATGAGAAAAAAAAGAAAACCCTAAACTTAATTTGGTAAAGTACTTCAACTTAGGTATTTTTTAAAAACAAGGGGGATTTAATCAGCATTTTCTAGACTAATCACAAAGACTGGCCGTAAAAATGCCATGAACAACTCTGCAAGTTATGAAAATACAGAAATTTCCCTCATGTTCAACATTCAGGTGAAAAACGGCTAAAATAAGCACAAACTTCTTCATGACTCCAGATTCATTTAAAAAAAAGGCAACATATTTTTTTCCAGTTTTGAAAATGAATTTATTGCCATTAATCAGTTTTTCTGTCACATGGTCTTGACTTTATAGGTCTCACTCCACAAACTGTAATATAGCTCTTGTAATGAGCTGATCTTTCTTAGTGATATATCAGGTGGCTCAAAAATCTGCAGGAATTAGTAAAGGCTTGTCTGGTTTTTAATTCTCCCAGCTGGCACAGACAAGCAACAATTTGATTTTTCCCAGCTGACCATGGTTTTATAGCACCCATCACAGTCATGCATTAATATTACCGTTCTAAAACATTAGAGCCTGATACAACCACCGTACTAGAGTACCTGTAATACTACACTTGTGCCCTGCTCTTTATCTTGTGGTTTTGCCCCAGTCTGTCTTCAATCATGCCCACCGTCCAGATCTGTTTCTTAAATATCTTATCTCTTTGCAATAGTGGGGAGAGAGGCAGGACAGTTTCTTCCTGACTTCCCCCAATGGGTGGAACAAACCTACTAAAAAAAAAATAGGAGAAAGGGGACAGAATTTCCATAGATTCCAGAAAGGGAATACATGAAGGAGGGACGGGGCACAGAAAGGGAAGTGGGCATATACTCCCAAGGATGCAGAGAACTGGACCCCTGAATTACAGCCTGTGACTTGGGAAGAAATCTCCTAGGGGCAGGTTCATTCTTCCAGGAAGTTAAATCATCTGGCGAGAGTGAGAAAAAGATGCTCATGTCTTCCCCAACATAGAATGATAGAATGGTTAGAATTGGAAGGGACCTTAAAGACCACCAAGTCTCACCCCCCTGCCCTGGGCAGGGACACCTCCCACCAGCCCAGGTTGCTCCAAGCCCTGTCCAAACTGGCCTTGAACCCCTCCAGGGATGGGGCAGCCACAGCTTCTCTGGGAAACCTGTTCCGGTTCCTCACCACCCCCATAGGAAAGAATTTCTTCCTAACATCCCAATGTCCAGAGAGACACCATTACACTGCAGTAAGTGGCCCTATTGCAAAGACTGGGTTTTTTTCTTTTGCTCTCTAGAAAGACTCAAAGGGTATTACACTACCCTGACCTTGTATTTTCCTGGTGAAGAAAGGTGACTTTAACGAGGTCTTTTCTTTCCTCCCCTTAATACATCAGCCAGCCAACCCAAGTGGGGAAGCGCTAATTTATTACTCTTTTCTGGCTTAGTGTTGTTAAGGCAATGCTCCAAGAGCAGGTGAAATGATTCAAGGGTGCTAAATAATAGCACAGAAAACCTGTGATGGCCTTGATTAATCTTCCCTCTGATTATAAAGCCAGGAAACATTTCAGGTTTAATGTCTTTGCTCAGTTAAGCTGAAGCCTTAAATCTAAGGGTGGGTTTTATGTTTGAAGATGATGTGCTTATATTGAAGTCTTGTTCACCTGTTAAAAAATGATCTCTGACGAGGTCCTATTTTTGCTTGTGAGAGCCACTGAAGGTAAGCAGTAGAGTCATCTTCGTTATGTTGGGCTCAATGATCTTAAAGGTCTTTTCCAACCTAGATGATTCTAAGCTGAACAGGAAAGGCGAAGAATTGCAGTCTGGTGCCATGTTGTTAAGCCCCATATGTTGCAGCCCACAAAAAGCTGGTGTTACAGAGAAGTGGGTTCAATGTGCTAAGTTTACCAGGAAAGAACAGATAGCTGTAGAAATAGCTACTTTTTTTGAGGTTATAGTTGAGGCTGGAGCAACCTTATGATTGTAGACAAAAGTGCTGCCACAGAAGGTCTTTGCAGTGAAGTGGAGTTAATGTGGAGAACAGGTAACAGGCAGAGCTTTCTCAGAGTACCAAATACGTCCTGGTCACTCATATTCTACGTATGCAAAGTTACGGGGATTTTGAGGCTGTCAGCAGAGAGGTCTTAAGGGAAAAAACAGAGAAACTGGAATTAATTCCAGTGCTGGTTTCGCTTGCACACACTGTAGGCTGTCAGAGCAATACATAACATATCTCAATCTACCTGTCTGCTTCTCAGAAAAGACATTATACCTGTCGTTTATTTTCCCATTATGACATTTAGGGAGCATGCCAAGGGTGTGCGATATTAAAGACTGTTCAAAGAGATAGCAGTAGAAAAATATATGTAATGATTATTCAGACTTCTGTAAAAATAAAGTACGTCCTTTAACATAGCTTCTGCGTTCTACAGCAGAAGGGGTTGGGTAGGGCGAGGCTACGTCTCAATTCAGATCCTGGTTTGGTTTTTTTTTTTCAGTTTTTGTCCCACATATCACACCATGATCAGCTGGTTTCACATATATACCCTTAATCATAAAGCTGGAGGATATATCTTGCTAGCAAGAAATAGGAGAGGATAGATGGGGCATTTCTTTCGTGAACGTGCTACTTGCAGGGTAGATTATTATTTTTCTTACGGTGTGACTTGTTGATATATGATGACGTAGCTGGCCCTCTGCTTTAAAAAATTTCTATAAAAAGGAACAAAATGATGGCTGGATCACTGCTTTCAATACTAGACTGAAAGCCTCTGCCAAAGCTGCTGTATCTAGCATTTTGAACTGTCATTTGGTTTTGCTTTTTAATGTTGTGTATAATCCCTTCTAAATCGATAGTACCGAAATACCTTTAATTGTCTTCCTATGATTTTTGCATGCGCATTTACTGTGGTCCTGCCGGCGATTATAGGACACAAACTATTTCTTGCCAAATCAATGTTATTTTGAGCACTCTTTGTAACCTTAAATAAACATGTGGCATCTATTCAGGACAGTATAAAGTACTTCTCCAGATGGCTTGATCATGACAGATAACCTTATTTATTGTTATGACAGTACAGGGGCAAGCTGCACCTGTGGTCTCTTCCCCAGCCTGTCTTGCAGGCTTGTCTTTCAAGCGACAGACCTTACCAACGCTTTTGCGGGATTGAGTCCAGTGGTTGAACTAACTTTAGACTCTGTCCCTGCTCTCAGATTCTTGCCCCAGTTTCATGCCAATCAGTGCCTTATGAGTCCTTTATATGCCCTTTAGAAGTGTTTCTCCAGGTAGAATGTGCCACTATTTCCTCTTATTTTACTGTTCTTAGTGCTGATCCTAAGACCCCTTTTTGATAGAGTGAACCTATCGAGCCCACCTAAATTTTGATGTTGTCTCAATGAAACCTTTCTGCAAGGTTTTGTGGCAAAGATCAAAGTTACAAAGGGTATCTCCCTGTAAAGACATGTGTTATCTGTTCCCTGCAGAAACACGTCACAAGTAAAGAAAAGGTTGAAGATCATAATAGGTTCTCTTGCCCAGGTCAGTGGTACAAATAAGCATGACACACTGCTTAAAACATATTTTTCTTTCACATTTAGGCAAGCCCAGCTACTTCATATATAACCTCGAGTGCTTCTACACAACCTTGTTACGTTCTCAGTCTCTCTTTTGCATTGTTTTTCCAGGGCTGGCTTAATCTCTTCCTATCTATGTGATATTTGTTCACATTTTAATACCTTTTTGATGACAAAATTCCAAAAAGAAAAAGAAGCCTGTTAATCTAGCTGAAGTCAAACAGGTAGAAATTTCTCAGTCGGTAGTTCTTCTGGTTCTCTCTTAGTAAGTCTTGGTATTTCTATGTTATATCTTATCTGTGATAGTTGATTTTGCTAGCAAAGTTTTATCCAGCAATCCAGAATGATATCAGTCTGCCAGATTGAAGAACGCTAAATATTTATAATATGTTGTGGATACTTCCTTTATCTCCCACAAATAAACACTTTTGTTATAATTATATAAGAATATAAGAATAATACCATAGTGTTCTTAATTTCTTCAATTCTTAACTACCTAATAATGTAATTAAAAACAAAAATTTCCCAATCAATAATGAAGAAAATAAAAATGTTGATGTAATGTCTTTTGTCACGTTTCTGCTGTGATCCTACCGACTTACACGGAAATAGAGATTAGGGAAGTAAAGAGAAAGTTGACAAATGGTAAGGCTAATTGGGTAGCAAAATGAGGCAGCAAAATGCTGAAACCAAAGTTGTCACATACAGGTGCATCCTAATTTAAAACCAACTCTCTTATTCATTAGAGACAGCAGTGGTTGTTGTCTTGACAGTAGAAAACACTGTGGCACTGCTGTCTGATTAATAACTTCCATCCACAGTCTGGGTGTTGCTGACTACAATGGAATTCTTTTCAAAGTGACTCCAGTGCTCTATGATAAATGGGTGGATTTCAGGAAAAGGGCTTGATCCACAGATGATGCTGGCCATGGAGAAATCGCTGTGCGCTTTGTTTTGCTATTACTAAATTTCATTTAAATTTACATTTCTTTTTCTTTATACTTTTACATTTTCCAGTGTCTTATTATACACTTCTGTATAGTTCTTGCATAAATATTTATCTGACATCACTACCATTTCAGCAGAAAACGCTGCAGATTACAAATGTTAATAGGGGTTAAAAGCTAGATATTATGTTTATTGGCTTATCTCCACCCTTGCATGAGCATATTGATATTCAGCTTTAATTTTAGATTCTTGCAGTGCTTTTCAATCGGTTTGATGTTTCATCTGCTTACAAGAATGGCCTATGGTCCTCAAACTCCAAACCCATAGCCTGTTTCTAGATTGAATGATGAGTATTTATGCCGTATATTCCTCAACTCTGACCACACCTAAGTTTACTTCTTCTAAGAAACGCCCAGAAATTTTGTTGAACCATTGCTTTATCTTTAGCCAGAGGAAATAATAATGCTGGGAAATGGATCCAAATTTTATCATTTTTCTAGTCCCTTTTTGAGGAAAGCAAAAAAAAAAAAAAAAGTAAAGCAGGATAAAATGAACCCAAATAATAACTGCATGAGAAACGATAAATAAACCCAAGTATAAATAGGAAAATATTTGTCGTTTTTTGTTATGAATTTTGCATTTGGGAACAGGAGAGGCACTGCTCAGTACCGATAGGAATCAGCGTTTGGCTAGTGTTATAAAAGTTGGGAAATCTCTTCCCATATCTCCAGTTAAACATTTATCTGCAAATTTTAGATGTTAATATTGCACTGAAATTTAATTACCTGGCACCTCTGAAAATCAGACTGTGGGATGTAGATTAATTGCAAGTAAATATAAGTACTCACCAACATGCCCAACTTAGGGGCCTTATGAACTCCTAAGATAGGAACTCTTTTCACTAAGTCCAGTTTGATCTCTGGGGATGCCTTCCCCACTGAGGAAATTTTGGCCAAGAGTTCAAACTTTCAGCCTTCAATAAAGCGTTCAAAGTTGGCCAGGAGAGTGCCTGAAGTAATTTTAGTCTTGTTCCTCTTCCTCATTGTCTGTGCAATATAATTTAATTGCTCTTCATTGTTAAGGAACATCTTGGAATTGTTATTTTTTTAATCAGCCTTTTCATGCGAATTCATCTAGCTTTAGAAGTTATTTTAAGGATAATACGTGGTACCATGTGGTTCTCAGCAAGTTTTGTGTCGAGCATTTAGCAAAACTGCGTTGACGTTCTGCCAGGCTCTTGGTGGGAGCTGCTTGTAAGAAGTCTTGTTGTTGAATCTGATTCGCTCTAAGGCAGGTCACAAATCTCAGTCACAGTTCAGCAGATCATCCAGATTTTATTGTCTGCGTTAGCTTCTTTTATGGCTGGCTTCCAAAGCAGCGTACCGGAGTGTGAGTTCAGAAGAGGCAAACTGGGAAACGTGGAGTACAGGACTGAGAAGGCACCGTGCTGCTAACATGCAATCTGCGCCTCGCTAGCGGTCCCCTGGTTCAGTTCTTGACATCGTCCCTTGGGAATAACAGCAAATTAAACCATTACAAAATTCGTATCATTGTTTAGAGGAACAAAGATTCTCTGTCTGTTCTGGAGTTGAGTGTGTCTATTATCTCTGCCGTCCTCTTAATCAAGAGAAGCAGCTGACAAGAAATGTGCTAAATATGACTGCTGATAACAAGACTCAGTACTTTGCTCCAGTGAAGAGAATAAAAGTGACAAACCCGGGATAAATTCTTTTCCCTTTCCATTTAAAAATACCTACCCATGGGACCAGACAATATTAAACGTTCCTTTCCTGAAATCTGTTATCATGGGAAAGATAACTTAGGTCTACCGAGGAGCAGGTATCAGGTTTTACTGCTATGCATATATCCATAGCAGCAGGAAATATTCTCTTTTGTACTGAAATACCTCAGTAACAGTTCACAGGTTAGAAGCTGAACTTTTAAAATACAAGTTTCAGGTGCTAATGTTCTCAAGGATGTACGGCTGTGTACTGCCATCATATTTGATGGTCTGATATTCCACCTACTCACTGGAATCTTCTAGTAATCACAGTAATATTCCTAGTCAGCAAATTCTGGAGAGTGTTTCTATATCTATTGTGTAGAAAATGATCCTGGCTGGAATTATAGGTGAGAAAGTATTTGGTCAAGAATTGTTAGAAATATTTATTAATGACATTAACATATATTTTCTGAATGACATTAACATAAATTGTCATCCACACTTTGCTGAATGTCTTTAAAAGAGCGATTGCTCCCTCACTATAGTATTAGTTTCATCACGCACTGTTTAGAATAAAACAATTTAAACAATCTACTGGCAACAGCTACAGCTTTTTGTTGTATTTGCTGCTGGTTTTCATTACCCCTCAGGTATACTGATTAGGTAGGAAATTTATAGCATGTGTTTCTCAAACAAGTGTTTGAGAAAAATATCTGTCTCTTAAAGGTGTTTACAAATACCTTAGTAAAAGGCCATGAAATATAAGCGCAATGAAAAAGGTCATGACACTTGTTCTGCTGTTCCAGGAGGCATAGTAAATCTTTTCCCCCTTTTGACGTGCCTTCCCATTCTGCTCTTTTTCTGTGCAATAACCTTTATAATTATTATTAATTATATCATGTAATGTATATGTTAGCTTCAGTCCTTTGATAAACTACAGTATTTCGAACACTGAAATCCCATTTTTATGAGTATTTTTTCCTATCTGTTTCCATATTGAAAGTTGAATATTTTTTTTTCTTGCCTAATCCTTCCTAGACTGGTCTGTTGGTTTTGGTTTTTTATCAGTTAATTGTATTTCGTATTTCAACTATTGACAAACAAGTTGTTCCTTGTTCTCTAGAATGTAGACTTAGTTCTTCTCTAAATTTTGCCCCTTTTCACGCCTGAGCTATTAGCTGACATGTTTATTTTCCAGACTAGCTTTTTAAATTTGTTTTCCTTCCTTTAATTTATAAATGCTATAATCAATTATTTATACATTATTTCCCTGGTGAGTCCCAGGCGGAATACTTGATTGTCTTCAGATAAGTCATGCCACCAGCAAAGCGCTCTCGGGCAGCTGACACCGGTTAACCCAGCTAGTTTTTAACCTCTCCTGAGCCTTGACATGGCTGAGGCCAGCCAACGACTGCCTACATATTTTATCCCCCAGTGAATGAAACTGGTTTGCTGCACAACCCCATTGGCCCCCTTTTTGTTGAGCTTGTGTCGGTTTGCCTCTTGTATAAGTGGTCAGAAGATAGACCGGACAAAAAAACCACGTGGCTATGGGTGAGAAATACAAGTAACTTCAGTAAAAGCCTTCCCTCAACAGCAGCTCAGCATCGATGATTCGACAAGAGTCTAATAATCACGTTGGTATTCATTCAACCTGGTGGAAATTTGAGTGGTGTCCACACAGCATTACAGAACTTGTCCAGTTTTTCCAGACTTACGTACACAAAAATACTTTTTTTTTTTTTTATTCTGAAGTTAAGTACAAGGAAGAGATTTGTGCCCTTTGCATTGTTACTAATAATGTCCCATAGCTGTTCATTTTTTAACTTAAGAACTAATTTTATAAGTAGATGACATACTGTCTTCTAGACTCTAATTAAAACTTATTTTTGGTTCTTAGGTTTAATGACTGCTCTTCTGACATGAGCTCTTAATTAATGCACCGAGATCCTGAAAGTCCCACCTCTCCACAGTAATGATTGACATCCAAGGATACATAAATTACACTAATTGAGCTTTCCATTTATACGTTTTTCTGCAGCCAACTCATCAGACAAGGTAGGAGAACAGACCAGCATGAGAAAAGTTACGTTGCTGTCATCTATATTTTCCTGAGGGGGAAAATCTTGCGGAACTATTGCACATTTATTACTGTGGGTGTCAGCTCTTCTTTTCAGGTTTTAGATGTAACATTTGTTTTACTATGAAAATTAGCATTTTTAATTCAGTGATGTACAGTTGAATAATGACACAGTATTCACTATTCGAAACCAAGAATGCCGTACAGGTCGGTGGGCAATGCTTTGGATCACAAATAGTGTTGCATAGAAATACATACTTTCTGAACAGAAGTGGTTTGGTATGAAGATATCTCACTGTGTGAGCGGTGTTGTATCTCTAAATGTTCTCTTCATTTTGACCCACAGTTGGAAGCACAGATTTTATAGTATTTATTAAGCAAGTATTTATTTCTAGGGTTTAATTTAGTACTTCAGTAATGAACTTCATTTTGCATTTAATTTAACTCTATATTATTCTGATGTCAGTTAAGATGAGGTCACTGAAGTCGTTGAATAAAGTCCAATATTCTCGTCTGAGCTGAAGTCCATTGAAACAAAAAATACTGATAAGAACGAGGTAGATGGAGAGGAAGCAACAAAAGGGGCTTGAATGTATCGGAGAGATATTTGGCAGAGGGATTACTTTGCAAATGGTATATAGGAAATACTAAAAGCAGTTCAGGGAAAAAAACTGGAAATGAGGCCAAACATACGCCTAAGTAAAGATTTATCTATGTTTTAAACAGTAATCCAGGGTATAATAATAACTTATTCAGTCTCGGAAATTAGTTTTTGTCTGACCATGTTTTTGTTTGACTGCCTGGATAACTTAGAACACTTTAAAATGAACTTACTATTATGAATTTATAAATAACTTTAACTTCTGGTGGTGACTCGTGACAAATTTCAGTGAAAGTGGAGCTCTTGAAATAGGCATTGGACTTTAATGAAAGAAATCTGACCAGTTTTAGTGTTTATATTTTGTATTTACCTGGTATCTATACTCCTTTCTAGAAATGGGAAGCATTCAAGGTGGGGGGGAAACTGAACATGTTTCAGAGATGATATTTTAGGATGCTAAAAATGAGCCAATGGTTTAATCGGCGGTGCTAAGCTTGAGGGCTGGAGGAATTACACTGCCTTGGGGAATATCCATACTGGAGAAGATGTATAAATGCTTATCGACCTATCCTTAAATCTGGAAGAGAGACAGATCTAGACGGTTGTATCTAGACGAAAAGTGAACAGATCTATAAACATATATATGTGTGGTGACTAGGCACTGTTTAACTTCTGAGATGTTTTACTCCCTCGCTGCAGCACAAAGTCTCTAGAGAAAGGGATTGAAAGGAAAACTGAGACCAGGATAGCGTAAGGCAGGTGCTCAACAGAGAGAGGTCCCATAAAAGCAGTGCACTGACTTTGCAACATCCCCTTTGTGTCCAACAAGGCTATGAAAATGTGTTATTTCCCGTGCAAGACTACAGAAGAAAGCAAACTGGGAGTATGGGAGCAGAATGACTTAAGAGTCCAGGCCTTTGTACTTCTTCCATTAAAAATATGAGGACAAAATGAGGCAAACCACAAATTTAGAGATCAGAGTACAGAGATACAAGTGGAGGCGAAGGGCAAAAAAAAATGGGAATAAAGCATAAGAATGGTGGCTATTCTAAATGCCCTTCATATTTAGAATAACTTCGTACTCTTAGGATTAGTGCAAAACTACTAGTAGATCTTTTATGAGAGTGCAATTTCCTGTTCCTTGCGATGTAACCCTTTGTCCAAAGGAACCCGTTGCAAACTTTAATATTTGCCTATAATTTGTAATGTTACTGTGATTTCCACGTTGCACATATGGAGACATAACATCTAGGTATTAAGTACATTTTTCTCTTTATTGCTGGGCACATGGAAAGAATATGCGCTCTGATCTGGCTGCTTTGAGAAAGCTGAATTGTTTAAAACCTGACCAGGTTGGTAGAACCAAAATGTTTTAACTTATTTAAGGAGGACAAAGGTGCTTCTGTACAGCATAATACAGCCAGTCGACTGTCAAGGTCTAACTTTATTATCACGCCTTCAGAATTTGTGTATTTTTATACTTATGAAATGGTAAAAGCTCACCGTAATGTTTCGCCAGACTGTATATATGTGGAAATATCTATTAACAGGAAACATATGCATACATCCGGAGTGTTGGCAGCTGTTTTAAACTGTAGTTAAAATATGGTTTGTGCTAATTCAAAGTAATAGTTCTAGCTAAAGCAGCAGCTTTAAAGATCATAGCAAATGTTAGATCAACTGAGGACGATGTATGCTTCTTGCTTATGATACTCAATTAGACATTAATGATAGGTATTTCATTTTGAATAGCCACAACAATAAATTATTCTCAGGGTGACATGGTGGAGCCCGGTCTCCTTTGGCTTTTGGAACCAGTAAAATAACAGAACATCAGTCAAGTTAATAAAGTGTGCCCTTCTTACACATTCTGCATCTGTACGTAAACTGCCAGCATATGATCAAAGACCGCAGCTGTTTCGGTTATATCCCAGTCACATCATAGACCTTTTATAGTTATAGCAGAGGGAGAGTTGCAGGAACACCCCGGTCACCTTGCAGACGTACAGAGTTCAGTGGAACCTCGTTAAATTGCACCTTGATGAAACTGGTAGCACGTCTATTGGGTCTGGCATGTATAATTTCCGTGTTTAAAATTGGTTTGTGTGCATTGCCTGTGTGTCTTCTCAAGAAATCCGGGCTTCTGCTCACACAGAACTTCAGAGTTCCCTGTTTGCATATTTTAATTTTGAACTGGTAATTGCCAAATGCAGAGGACTATTAATAGCCAAATAGCTGTGTTGTATGGCACACTTTCAGGCCATGTGAAGGCATTAACGAAATATCTAACATTAATTAAAATAATTGGAAAGCTGGAATATTAAAGCGTGTTTTCATCGTTGTTGACACATTTTCCATTTCACCTCGGCGACGAGTTTTTCGCTTAAGTCAAGGAGTTTTGCCATTGACTCTTACAAAAGTAGAATTTCACCTAGTCAATTTTCAGTAACGATCAGATGTGTTTTAATCGCAACTTTCTATATTACCAGGTGTCAGTATGAGAAATGTCAGAGAGGGTGGGATCTTAATAAGAAAGTGATTCGAGGAGTTACTCCTGAAAAAGATGTTTTAAGAATTAATTAATGTTGAATGCAGAGTAGTTAACTGCTGTACTGCAACAAAATTAAACTGGGAACTTCTTCGGAATTTTAAAGACACTATAACTTCAGCTTCATTGTTGGTTTAGTTCCGCTGTAGAATTCACAAAAATAGTATAACTTTACCATTTAGGGAGCTAAGCAGTACAACACAATACAGGCAGCCAGCTAATCCGATATTTGAATCTTAATATTTCTGCTAATTTTTGCGGGAATTAATTACTGAAGGAAAAAAAAAAAGCCCAAGTTTACTTAAGGAACAGCTTTAACAAAAAAATACAACCTTGTGTTCTTAGCTGCTTTTCCTAAACTGATTCTTCCCACTTCACAGATAAAGAAACATCTGTGTATTTGTCCGGATAACTTTCAGTGCATGTACAAAAACTAATAGGTTGTAAAACTAAAATATGTTAGGTGGGATAATAATCTATTATGATAACAGTCAAATTGCTTGTCATGTCACGAAGGGTTATGCTTTAATTAAGCAATAAGGCATGACAGGTTGTGAATTACAATGCAATAATTCTTGCCTAGTGTATTGTTAGGCAAGAGGCCAAAGGCCTAGTGCCACCGAATGCTGCAGGAATGAATTATTGTGCTGTAATTTAAACAATGCAATATCATATTGCAATAACTGTAAAATATGACATTTTAGATGAAAAAAAAATGCAAATTGTAATATTTCTATACCTAATTACTCCCCCAGTAAACTATTTCGTTGCCAAGGCTATCACAGAAAAGAGAGACTTTTCTATTTAATATTGTATTTAGATTTAGATGGCAATTAAACTTTAAAGATGATTGCTTCTGGGAGATCTGAAGGATGCTATTTTGATACCATTTTTCCTAAAATAAACAGAAAACCTACAGCTCTGAGGAGCACATATTCCCTAAGTTCTTTCTTTTCGTTGGACAGAACGAGTGTACAACTCTTAAAAGTAAGAGCTTTGGGAAACTTCTTGCATTTAGTGGAGGCTTTGTTCTTACCTTTGCCTTTTGAAAGGCCCATTCTTCCCTATTGACAACTTTTCAGAAGACGCCTCATTTATAAAACCCTTCAAATTCATCTCTCAGAATAATTGGGGTTTTTTTTTAAAAAAAAAAAGTATTTTCCATGATTTTTTTTCCCCTGATCATCAAAGGAGAAGTCGATAGGAAGAAGACAAAACCACAGGATTGTGAGAGCTCCTATTATATTTCTCTGCTACAAAGCATAAAATCAAAGATACTGTAAACAGCTGGAAATGTTGAAAAAAGTGATGAGCTCTGACATTTTTCTGCATTTTCATTGGTTATATGACATAGGTAGCGAAACCCACGTAGTTAAGTCTTACAATGCATGATGTTTACAACTACTAGGAAATCATACCGTATTGGCCATTTTGCAAAGTTATTTCCCAGTTGATGTGTCTGACTGGAAAAGGTTCAGCAGGTTCCATGCCTTAATGGAGACCCGTTGTGCCGTTTCCTTCTTGAGGAAAATTGGAAGCCTCGTCCATTGATACTCTTGTTTGTCTGTAGCTGAGCAACATGAGTCAGGTTAGTGGTCTCAAAAACAAAAAAACACCTTATTTCTTCTCAGTTGTGAGATTCAACAGAACTGGACTGAAATGTAAGGGCTTTTCTCATTATTTTACGTTGCATTTGTGGCAGTGATGTAAATCAATACGTCTTCCAGAAGTCACAGGTCTGCTGTAGAGTATCACTCCAATCTAAATCTCTCCCTGTGTTCCATGGGGCTTTTTTGTTGCATTTTCGTGTTCTAGCCAAGACTGACTATTGTCTGACACTCTGCTGAAAATCAGATATGGGATCAAGTTGCTGTTTTTCTCCTTACTCGATCGAAGTTTGTGTCCTTAAGTAAAATCAGAATTTGCCACTTGACTTAATTACATTACAATTAATATACTTCCTTTCAATGTCGCAATATTTACTATGGTAAAACTAGCAAACAATGTTTAATACTTATTTTTATATATCATCACTTCTGTACCGTAGTGTAGTAGTAGTAATAAACCTCACGTTAAGAAGAGCGTTAATGTTTAGGTTGGGGCATGAAAAAAGAAGCAATTTTTTTCTCATAACACTTGAATTACAAGCAAATTTGCCTTCAAAGGATTCTTTGTACACTAAGAAAATCTGTCACTATGACAGAGTTCACAGGAGGAAGAAACAATTGGTTTAATTTTCCCAACGGTTGAGTGCCTTCCTCTTCTTTCTAAGCACAATTCATCAAAAATAAAACATATTGCGCTTCTGATATGGTTTACCACAGCCAGTTGAGGGATTTGCTTTTGGTTTCCTAGTGATTAGGAGGGCATCTCTACTTCTTAGCTCTCAGCGAACAGTTGTCTTTAATCTGAGACTGCTGCCTAGATAGGGGTTCACAGCAATTATTCATCACTAAAATGCTCTTAATGTCTGTAACTCCTCTAAACTCACGTTTTGACGTACTGTCTCCATTTTTGCACTACACAAATTTGCATAAATACTCCATAACTTCAGCAGAAAAAAAATAAAACAGCAACAAAAAATGTTCAGGGCGAAGGATAATAAACTGCCAGTTGAAGCTTCTGTTTTTCAAAACAGGAATGCTTTTGAGATTTGATTAGCAATGACATATTATATGACAAAAGAAGAAAAGGGATTTAGAAATGGAAACTAAAAATAGTTGTGTGGTAATTTAATAACCTGGCAGATTTTATTCCATCTGTTAGGAAGAGTTTGAAAGCCATTTCCTGCTGCCACTCACACCGCAGAAGCTTCAGAGTTCAGAGATGGAATCAAATACCTGATGTGAAAATCTGCTATTATGATTCATATCCAAAGATTCATATCAATATCCTTGCCTAGAATATTGTGTGGGGTTATTTAAAAAAGAAAAAGTGAATGCAAAAGTTTAGGATTATTATTTTTCTCATTGTCAATACCACACCTTGTGGCGGGAAAAGGACCAAAAATATTAATCCCTTGCAATTTATGAAAATAGTTGAAACTATTCAATGTGACTGGATAACTCAAGAGACCAGATTTCTCAAATAGGTGGCCCAGTATTCAAATTTCACAAACTTACCTTCAGGGTGACAGTACAGTGTTATCTTGATTGGCATCCAGGAGGGCCACGGAGGTGATCAGGGGGATGGAGCATCTCTCTTATGAAGACAGGCTGAGAGAGTTGGGGTTGTTCAGCCTGGAGAAGAGAAAGCTCTGGGGAGAGCTTACAGCAGCCTTCCGATGTCTGAAGAGGGCCTACAGAAAAGATGGGGAGGGACTTTTTACAAGGGCATGTAGTGATAGGATGAGAGGTTATGGCTTCAAACCGAAAGAGAGGAGATTTAGATGAGATCTGAGGAAGAAATTCTCTGCTGTGAGGGTGGTGAGCCCCTGGCCCAGGTTGCCCAGAGAAGCTGTGGCTGCCCCATCCCTGGAGGTGTTTGAGGCCAGGTTGGACGGGGCTTGGAGCAACCTGGGCTGGTGGGAGGTGTCCCTGCCCAGGGCAGGGGCGTTGGAGCTAACTAACCTAAATCATTCTGTGATTCTATGATCCAGAATTGATAAGCAAACTGGGGGAAGACAGCATCAAGTCAAATTATGTAAACAGGAGGTAAGAAGGAGAACATGTGTAGTGTAAACCTCTGGCTGATGAACTGGCCTTCCATCCCACCATGAATAAGTCCTGGCATGCACTGTGTTCTGGCGAGGAGTTAGCTGCCGCAACCCACCCGTATCTCTATACAGCTGGGTAGGTAGCTAGAATTGGTTATTTCTAGCTGACACTTCACAGGCGCTCGATAGATGTAGGAAAGCACAAATTAATTTTTGTCTTTAATAACAGAAAATCTGTAACACAGTCCTGTAATGTTAGTCAAAGTCACAGTACAGACAGTACAGCTTCTCTTTGTTGGGGGAGTAAGAAAGTAAGTTAGAATTCGGCATGAGCGAGCGGTACAAGCCAGTGTAAGCACTATAAACTCTTTTTACATAGAAAAAGGTTCTTTACATTTGGTCATTCAGGAAGAGAATCTAGAGAGAGAGCACTGAAGCTTCACTGGCCACTTGTCATTATTTTTACTTTTTTTTCCCTTAGCTGGTCAGAAGAAACACAGATAAGTGTGTTTATGTCTGAAAACGTGAAAATAATCTACCTTCCTGTTAGATAAAGCTTTCATGAAAAATTAAAGCTCTTATGTAATGCACTTTCCACCCATTCACACATTCACATGCTTTTTGCAAGTTTTAAAAGGCTCTGGCCCAAGATTATGCTTTATTTCACCTGAAATCACTTGTTTGAAAAGAAAATGAAATAGCTCGTTTTAATCACAATGTGAAGCGGGACCGACAATCGTAGCTGCGGCTTTTTCTGTATTTGTCCCTTCTGAAAGTTTCATCCCTATTTCGCAGGAACCTTTTGAGGTACCTGATGGAAGCATATTAAGTTCTGAGCCCTATAGGGGAGACCAGTTAGTGTCACATCAAGCGCTGGTTCTACAGGATGGGCATTTGCTTGGATATTGTCAGAACTGGGCTAGAACAGTGATCTAAGGGGATAAATCCTTGTGCTGCGTTATTGATCCGCCAGGCTATTTGCTCTATCAGGATGTACTTGTTTCCTGCCCGGGCTGTGCAAAACAGATGTGATATTTAGAAATACAGATCGATTGAAACAGCACCAGTGATAACGATTTTCACAAGCGCAAGAAAACCTCTCATTGTGAAGTTTCACCCCAACAGCTTTTATCAGGCTTAAGATTAGCCTGCTGGAGTAATTAAAATGTAATAATGCTAGATTACCGTGCTAAAGCTAAACTCACAGTGGGTTGATAAGTTTTCATATTGAAATCAATTTTTTTTTTATGTGTCGGTGAATAGACCTCAGATTTAATAAGACCAGCTCAAGCAAACAGAGTTGTTAATGTGCAAAATGTGATATTATTTTTTTTTTTTCCTCTGTTATCTGGGCTTCTGGAGAAGGATGTGTAACTAGCTGTAAGCGAAAGGGCTGGAAAAGCTGACCCGTGTGCCCTTCAGACTTTAAGTAGAATATTATGAACCGCAGTCCCAAAAAGTGCATTCTTAAAACTAGCACGAAGATGCAGTTTTCCATATGGAACAGTGAAGTTCATGCGTTCGTACGTTTTTATTATATAGATCAGGCACATAGGAACTTTTAATTAATTGACGTTGATTCGCAAGGGGAAGGCTTAATTTTAACCTTTCCTTTGTACAAGACTTATCCTAAGCATTTCCTCTCTTACCGCGTAACCCAGCATTAATATTTGGCCAGGTATAGCACGTGATACAATATTTACCTTTGTCACCTTATTTTGGTATAAACAAATGGACCCCAAAGATGACTCTTTTGCATAGTGCCCATGCTATAGCAATGATTGCTAGAAAGAAATAACAAGAAATCCGGAATATGAATACCTAGTGATATCTGGAATCCGTAAAAAAAAGTAATCTTGTAGAAAAATACATAATTTAATATCCCTAAGGATATAAAAGGTATGACAACTAACAGGTGATCTCAGGCATTGCGTTAGTATTATTTATCTAATCTTTCTAGTTCCTTTCAACTATGTATTAGATGATGGATTGCATCAAACCAGATTTTATCCTTTTCATTTACAAAGCAAGGATTTTTTTTTAGATCTGTAACTGTGTGCCGGCCGCCCCAGGGTGGCTCGGACAGCCAAGAGGAGTAGGAGTAGTCGGGGCGATTAAACCTTGTCACGGGGGGAGGTTAGACGTGGTGCTTTCTTCCCAGATGACAGGCCGTGACAGTCAGACAGCACCCGAGCGGAACAAACCACCGTGGCTGTTTGCTGCGAGCAGCGCGACTGTCACAACTCCCGCCGGAAAGCTGGAGGCGAGGGATTCAGCCCAGGAAAGTTTCCAAGAGACCATGCAAATTCTGGTTGCCAAAATTTCCCTGCAAATAAGGAGTGATGTGCATTAACTGCGGAGTGATTGTGTCATTACGGGGGTCATTGTCCACTGCCTGGCGCTGGCCGTGATCGAGGTTTACACCAGAGTGACACCGTTGATCCATTTACATTTGTGCTTGGCTGTTCCTGTTGTGGGAAATCTGCCTTCATTTGAGAGAGTGGGCCTAATTAGAATGAAGGTTATCATCGCTTTTTAACGACTGCATGTGTCTGTCACTCCGAAAAACTACGTACAGGGTGCTACGAAGGCCGTGTGCCTGACTGAGCCCAGGATAAAATCACGTCTATTCAGATATATCGTACAAACTTTCATTCAAAAGGGACTGACTCTATGAAGACTGCAGTGAACTTTGGCAGTTTTAGCAGATTCCTTAAAAGGCAAAAGCTAACCAAGAAAACGCACCCCCAAATTCAGTCTTTTCAAGTAGAGCGTTCTAGGCTTTTGTAACACAACAAGGGAGGCAATTTTACAGCAAAAGGAAACTCTGCATGAGGGAGTGGCA
This sequence comes from Stercorarius parasiticus, assembly GCA_013396915.1. Lineage (NCBI taxonomy): Eukaryota > Metazoa > Chordata > Aves > Charadriiformes > Stercorariidae > Stercorarius > Stercorarius parasiticus. The sequence continues at coordinate 216,599 of VWZL01002311.1, read as the reverse complement.
TACTATGAATATTTGGTTTTCTCATTTTAAGCTGAATTTAGACAGTGTTTTAAACCCAGAAGAGCAGTACTGTGAGGCTGCGTATGTATGTATTTTAAATCTATAAAGACAGGTAGAAGGGGGTTGGAAAAAGTTCAAGAGAGCCTCTATGAAGTCAATAGTAAGTCAATATAGATAAGAAGAGTTATGCTTAGATTTCTTACTGCACTAATATAAACTAAGTCATTCTGAATAAATTCTGGCTTGAAATTTTCAAGTTGCTGTTTGTTGCTATTAGCGCTGAGATTAGATGAAATTGTTGCACCTAGCTATGGATGGTGAAGGAACTGAAGGTTACAGCAGTGCAGTTGAGCTTGCATGGGAAATGTCCCTTGTAGAAGGACTAAGCTCCTCCTTTTGTACTTCTTTATTTAAAATTAATCCCAAATTTTACCATTTCTGTTCAGAGGATATTTTAATCTTGGAAGACTTTTTTTTTTTCGTAATTTTAGTAGTCATTCCTAAAAATGATGGTTAGGAATGAGTTTTTAAACAGTTGTTTTTCAGCACACGTCATGACCGCCCAAACAGGGGCCTCTTTCAGTTTTTTAAATAAATTAAGAAAAATCCTGTCCCATTAAGGGGAGAATCACCAAAGCTTATCTTAGATCTGGTCATCTGCATCCATCCCTCAGCGTGCTTCCCTTGCACTGCTGGGCACACTGCCTCCTGGCAACTCCTGAGCTTCTCCATTATACCCAAAGCAGTAACAGCTGCGATAACATTGACTGGTTGAAATACTGATATCGCACTCCACTCTCGCAATGCAGGGCATCTTTTTCACTCTATTCTCTCTCCAGCAAATTACAAAAGATTTTTCACATAAGAGATCCGTGCTGAAACATGAGTTCACTGTCTCGGACGTACCTGTCCTTTCCTCAGCCCTTTAATGCCCTTGTTCCTGATAGGAATTGAGACATGCTGGGAGGGAAGGATTTGTAGGCAAAAATGCCTGAGAATACTATATAGGGAGCATTGTTTCCATCTGGTGAACATTGTGTGGTTCGCCAGAGAAAAAGTCAGATCCATCTGTCTTTTCTGGGTATGTCAGAAGAGGTTGCTCTCTAATAAATATTATCAGTGTTCTGGAGTGGTTATGAGATGAAGCAGGACTTTGACCAAGCAGTAGGAAATTAGAAGTCTCCTTTTGGAACACCACTGTCTCTTCTCACTTCCCTTCCCAGATTTCTGCAGACCCTCCAAGGGCTGGCCAAGGGCATGTCATAATCCAGTTAATATGTGTCACCGAGCTAGGACTTTGGCCTTGTAAATCAGAACAGGGGCTTACAAGACAGAAGGAAGATAATGGTTGCCTCAAAAATTGCACTCAAATTAAAAAAAAAAAAAATAAAAATTAATACCAACCTCGACAAGATTAATCTGTCCGCTTTATAACTTCTGGCCATGAAATTATTACCTGAACTATATGATTAGGCATTTGAGAGCCGTTCTGCAAAAACAGACTTAAGCATTCTATTAGTGGAAAGGAAGCCTCTTCTACCTCTAATACCAATCCGGAGTATTTTCACAGAGCAGTATAATTTCTTTAAAAAGCTTCAGTTCTTAAGGAAAAAGGCCAGAGGAGGTGATGTCAATATCAACATTAAATGTTTTTTAATTAGTAAAATTAAGTTAATAAAATTGACAGCGGTTGAGTACAGAGTAATCATGTTTAGAAAGCTACTCAGCGGTTTGTTTAAAATAAGTCATTAAAGTTGTGATTTAGACGTTCCCTCTCCCTTACCCACCACACAAGCAGTTAATACAAAACATTCCATTTTACTGTTATGAAAGAAAAAAATATATTTTTCTAAAAGAGCCGCAAATTAGGTTGTGCTGGAAGCATCCATTTTCTTGCCTCCATCACTGCCAGCTCCCACTGTTTTCTTTGATATATGATTTGCAGACTACTATTATTATTTATGTGTTTTACAATTACTACGAATGACACCTCCCCTTCCTCAGCCCTAAGCCACAAATCTGAAATGAATAAATGCTGTTTATTGTGACAGTCTGCCTTTTGTCTGTGGAACAATGACAAACGACACCACTGACAGCCAGTTGCTGTTTTTAACTACTGCTCTCCAGCTCGGGCTTTGAGTGTTCTTCAGAACACGACAGCAGACAGTCTGGAATGAAATAAGTGAAAATGTATTGCATTTGTTTAGCACACCGTGACACCGTTGTCCAAGGCATTGAGTAAACAAGAAGAATAAATTACATAAGCATGAGAGGTTTTAGTTCTCTACGTTTCATTGCGATTCGTACGACTGTGGCCATATCAAAATGATTATGTTAAGGCTTTTTAGTATTAATCATTTTGATATTCAGGTAGAGAAATGCCTTCTGACTGGAATGAAGTGAGGGAGGAGACGTAAAGGGAGCACTTTTAATTCTTTGTGAAATCTAAGGAGGTTTCTATTCACTCTGTCTGAGCCCTTCGACAGGGCGAAGGCATCGTGGAATGACTTCATCTGTGTGAATTTTGTGAATGTCTTCTGACCTGCGGCTAGTTAGGTTTTTTAAGACATGTTAGAACGACCTGTTTAATATCTAATTGTACCTAGAAGAGCAGAGTTAGTAAGTGAATCAGTTCTTATATTTTGACTAGACCCTGGCTTCTGTCTAAACGCAAACTTGTAGATGTGCCCAGGTATTTATTTGACGTCATTGTCTTGAAATCGCAGTTAGCACACAAATGCAACATTTCTTCTTGAAACCAGCTGTTAGCCTTTTGTTTATGCCTTTTTCCTCCCCTTACACGCAGCTGGTGCACGTGCCGGCATGTGCACACACCCAGAAGCATACGCCAGTGCTAGCTTATAACCCTTTTTTCACATATTTATGTGTGTTTGTGTACATAAATCAGTACTGCACTGTTTTTTTTACTTAACTGTCTAAACACAACAACATCACAAAGGATTTTCTGGCATTTCTAGCATTGTCATAGAACATTGTGCCACTTTTAACAATGGAAGAGCAATGTCTAGTGTTTAACTTAAATCTTTATTCAGCGCATAATGCTACACGCGCCCAGTATCTGCCCGAAAAAAACCCTTTTCCTGAACTACATGTAGTATACAGATCCATTTTAGGTCTTTTAATATTCCTCATTTTATTTGTGGTGTCTTAAATTTTTATTCCTTTTTCTTTTCTCAAATCAAAGACAATGGAGAGAATGTGAGCAAGTTCCAAGTCTGCTTTGGCACTGCCAGCTTGTAGAAAATATATTTCTAATTAAAAAGACATAATCTTGCTTGGACGTAGTCTTGCTTGGAACTTCCCATATTTTACTACGTTAAAATCTGCAGTTAATTTTTTAATGTATATCTCAGATGAATAATTTGCTTTCTCCTTCAACTGTCTGTATCTCCTTTTTTATTGTTTTTTTCTTCTCCTTTGATTTTCCCTTTGAAGTCCCCTGTACCTGTTTTATTTCTTAAACTTCCTGTCTTCCTCTCAATATAGCTTTCTGTCTGTTAAACAGTGGGATTTATTATTTTCCGTTTTATTTTTAAATACAAACAGAAGCCATGACGTAGGGAGCAGGGCAGCTTCAGAGTGCACAGATTCGTGTCCTTGCAATAGAGTCCTTCCTCCAAGATTGCAGTTTTTATACTAATAGCCAGAGAAACCCTTTGAGAAAATCCATGAAGTAATATAGGCTCTTGCATATCTTTGTATACTGATTAATAGACAGTATAAATTGAGACGCAGTTCATCTCTGGGTCCAGCAAAGAGAAATAATATTCCGATGTGTTTGAAAGAACTGTTTTGTGAATACCTTTTTGAGGGTAAAATATGGTAAAGTACATTAAAATACAGTGTGTCAATATCAGCACAAGAATATTCATCTAACTGGCAGGAAGAGGGCCTTGTATGTGTCTTTGTGGGCAAGAAGTCAGAGTTGCAATTACATTCCCTTCCCAACGGCTCAATCCACACTAAACTCAAAAGAAAAACCCTTCTGATTCCAGTCTATCTAGGTTAGCAGTTTTTTATAGTGTTGGGCAGCATGAAATTAATGAGTGAATCACACGGCGTAACAACACATGAAATCAAGAACAGGCGTATACATTCCGTAGAGAAAGCCATTTTGACATCCTCAGCTGGGTATTCTAAGCCAACAGAGAACAGTACGTCCTCCTGCGTTGCCTCCTGGCTGCCAAACACATTCCCATTTGAACAAACAACGTTGTGCTCATTCGTACAGCTTAAGTATCCTTCCTAAAGCCATAAAGTGTGATTTAGCTATTTCAGATAATATATAGGTTATGGCCGTTGTCTAGCTATAATAAGCTACTCGCCATCAGTAGAGCTATCCAAACGTTACTGAGTTCTTTTCAAATCTGGTGGTCAGCTGAGCTTTCATGTCAGTTATTCGCAGCTGTATATTGATTTATTTATTTTTTACTTTCGCTAGGTATTTTACTAAGATTATTTAAGAAAGTCTCCTCGTTAGTCATTTTCTGTGTATTATAGCTGAAACAGTTATTGATAGTTAAAAACAGCAGAAAAAATGGACAGTTAAAAACGACAGAAAAAATATTTACACAAGGACAATGGATTATCTCTCAAAACCTTAAGACAAAGCATGTAGGAACCGCTGCTTGTGATATTTAAGGTGAAAATCTAACAAACACATGTTCCGAATCAAATCAGTGTTTACCGTCATCTGAATGTATACAGAGAGAGTGATAAAAGCCAATAAATAGGTCATTAAAGCATATGCAACAGGTACTTTACTGATTTGACATAGAGATGAGACTCCTTGCTTGCTGGGAACTTCCGTTACCAGTTACAAAAACTCCAGAAAATTAATAGTTTGGCCTGCAATATAAACGGCCCAAATTTTAGCTTTCATCAGGAGTGTAACAGTGAATTCTAGTTATCAAGCTTTAGGTTCCTAGTGTGATTTTACACATTATAATCTAAGTAGGTACGATAGATTCACGTGAACGTAAAAATTTACTTGAGTTATTGTGAACTGACTACCTTTGCTATGTCTCAAAACTTCAGAGGACGTGCAGTTTCACATCAATGGAAAAGTAGCTTTAAAGTAGCTTGAAACAAGCTACAGTGGTGAAGCCACTATTCAACAGAAATCTTTCTCACCCTTGTGAAACTCTTTATTTGGGGTGGATGTAGCCATTTGCAGAATGGCAGCCCAAGGGGATCTTTCTTCAACAGCAAGAAGGTTGAGGTCCCTTCATTATAAAGGAGCCGTGTCCCTTCCCCAGAGCTCTTGCCCATCGTTCTAGCTGGAAAAGCCAGAGCTTTTTGTGTTCGGCCTTCCTCAGCTTCTCCTTCCCCCTCTCTAGTTTAATTCAGCACACAACTGGACAGCACGGGATCAATGAATGAATGCTATTTCAAGTGACAATAGATTAATTTAGAAATAGGAATATACAGCCATTTTGACAGTCTAGATTTGGTATTCTAATCTAATAGAAAAGCTTTCATGCACTTACATTGCCTCTTGGCAGCCTAAACAAATCCCCATCTGTGAGAACTGTGCTGATCATATAACTATGCTGTTTACGCTTCAATTTGAATATATAAAGCAGGTTTTCAATTATAAATGTATTTCTCTTCCTTAAGTTTCCTCGGGCCCTGGGGTCACCAGAGATAAAAACCAAGAGCAGGAACAAGGAAACTGTAAGATGACCAAAAAAAGAGGCCACTAATTCAGACTCCTTGCAGCAACAGACCAATAATCATAAAACCATTTTCCTAAACTAGTCACTTGAAGTACACATACAGGTAGATTGCATTGGTATTAGCCATTACAAATTTNTTTTTTTTTTTTTTTTTGGTCCATGAGTATTCTCTGAGTGCTACTCTATGCCTCACGTTCATAGATTTTACTGGAACTTGAGTGTCCAAATCAACAACCGACAGCAGCAGAAGAAATGCAGACATAGGATTTGACTGGTGACTACCAGACGGTCCGATTTTGCTGCAAAGTTGCCGTAGGTAACACATCAAGAGCTCGCAAAACAATGTAGGAAACACCTTCTGAACTGTAAGTGACTGTAATTAATACAGTCCACCAAAACGACATAAAAAGAAATGACTCTTAAACCATTTCCAGTGTCAGTTCAATTCCTGTTCTTCATCTGTAAAGAAGTTACTACGTCAAGTCCAAGCTAACAGCAAAACACACCTCGGACAAGCTGCCATTTCATAGACTGAAAATGAAACCCTTATCTCAGAAGCCGTATAAAGTTTGCCAGAGATTTATTGTTCCTAGTTAACTTTACATATGGAACATCAGAAACCATTGTGGAAGGCATCTGTGCTTCCGGTTAAAGTCATTGTTTAATTTGGTAACATATCGAGCATATGCAGTTTGCATTAACTTCAGCTGTAACGGGGTGCTATAGTTTGTTCTGTTTTTCAAAAGGATATTTTACAGCTAAACACCTGAATTCTATTGATGTCAGTGGAAATTACTCACTAAGACTTGCAAATTACTCAAAGACTTGCAAATTACACAAAGATTTGCACATTATTTTTCTGTGTTGTCAAGTCAATGTTTCCCGGGCCTTTACTAGTAAGGGAGATTACAAAGCCTAGGTCCATAAGTGGTCATTAGAAACTGAACCTCAGAAAATGTAATTTTAGGGAATGTAATAAAAAAATAAAAGGTTTATCTACAGATGCTCTTTCTTTGATTAGTTTTTCATCAGCATAAGGAGCCACAAAATATGTAAAACTTGGTTTTGCATTCCAGTACTGTCTTCAGAATGCTAGGGTGTTCTCCAAGCACCGAAGCAGTGTAGAATTCCCAATGCCAAGAGATTTACAGATAAAAAATGAGGGATAAGAAGATTAGAACTAAAATATATGCCATTTTTGTAGAATATATAATGAAATCCCTATTAATATGTAGCCTAGACTATGAAGTTTCAGCATGGATCCCTCAGACTTTGCAGAGGATTTGAAAAATCTTTTTGGAGTAATTACATAAATATGCAAAGGAAATCTCTTCGTTTGCTCATGTTATCTGGCAGAAGCTTACAGAAAATGACGAGAGAGAGAAAAGCCTGGAAGAAAGCTAACAACTGCTTTTCTCCAGAATATGTGCCGCAACTGGTGCTGCTGAAAACCTAGAGGAGGGAGCAGTTCACTGAGGAGGAAATACTCGCCAGTGATGCAAGTTTATAGGGATTATTGACGACTAAGGAGAATTGTGAGGACCACCAAAAGAACCTGACGCATCCAGAGAAAATAAGTTCAGCGTTGGCTGATGGAATTCATCCTCCCTGAGAGGAGCACACACTGCAGTCAGCGAATTGCTGTATCCTTCATGTACGGAGGGACTCTGAATTGGACGTAGCCTCTCAGGACAAAGATCGAGGCACCACCGTAGACAGCTCAATGAAGACATCTGCTTAAAATATATCAGAGGTCAAAACAGTGAATAATATTTAGCCTGTGTAGGGAGTATTATGGAAAATATTACAGCGTTACATAAATTGATGTACATCCCTACCTTGACTGTTAAATTCCATTTTGGTCAACTCTTTTGTGAAAGTTATATGGCAAGGAAAATTGAAGGTTACACAAGGGCATACATATTTTCCTCCTGCTCAGAAGGGAGAAAAGTAAAAAAAAAAAAATATATATATATATAAAATTCTGAATAATGATCGAAATCTCAAATGGATGTTTCCCTTTGTTCAATCTTAATAAAGAGATCAGCTAGAAACATGTACTTTTATGAAATGTACGGCTGGTCTTTAGCACTTAGTAGATTTTATTTCTTTCAATTCAAGATTTGTGTGATAGAGTGTTTAATTAATTGCTTCCTGTCTGGGAATAAGAATTGAGCATTTAATGGTAGCAGGAAAATACAGATAACACTGAGAAACTTCATATTTTAAAACATGATATCATCATCTATTGTGTCCTAGAATTGCATCATCCCTGTGTGGTTCCTCTTTAGTCAAAGAGGAAAGTTAGGTATTTTTTCTAAATAAATACTGTTATTTTCCACTTTTGAACTCAGATATTTAGTCTGTTGTTTCCTCTGTTCCCAAATTCATGAAATCATGTAGTTTTCATTGAAGGGGGAGAGTGGGGGAAAGCCATTATTAAATATCCCACTGTATATTGATATGAAACTACCAGTAGTGAAAAACTTTTGCTCAAGTAGAGCTTGGATAGGTTTTTCCTATTTGTGACAAAAGTTTTTTAAGAACTGGAAGGTAGAGGAAATTAACTGTTGAGGATGCTTACCTTGACTTCAGTCTGTGTGCTGTGCAGGAATATTTTTCAGATTATGATCTGCCATCATAATCTGAAAAACCATGTCAATTCAGAGTGGACTAGAAGACAAACCCAGTAGTCAAATGCTCCTGTAGAGCACTTTCCCAAATATCATTTCAAAGCACTGTAATACCAGTAGGTGACAGTAATTTGAGCTTTTCCGGACAGTGTACACACATCTCACTTGTGTAGAATGAAGATTTTAAGATGGCTGGGACTACGGTTTATTTATCGTGATGGCTGTTTGGAAAAAAGATAATTATCAAATGGTTTATTATGATGTGATAGTAGGAGAGAAGATATTCATAGTGGGAGTCACAATCGACTGGGCAATTAATCATCAGAACATGAAGGAGTAAAAAGAGAAAAAGGCCCAGGAACCATCTTTCCACCTTTATTTCCATTTTTTTCTTTTTTTCCTTCCTATTATCTTGAGCTAGAAACGTTGTTATTCTAAAAAGATGAAGACTTCTTGATTCATTCTGGTTTTTACACTGTTCATTTAGTACTTCCACATACGATGCTTAGTATTTTTTTTATTATTTTCTCATTTTCTTGTTGTTTGTTACTAAAGGGTTTAATAGAGTTACTTCTACCCTTCATCTTCACCCAGGGAAAAATACTACAACTCAGCCTTAAAGCAATATTAAAAAAGAATAAAATTTAAGTATGATGTCATTTATAATGTCTACATCATAAATTTCTAACAAAAATAGTCTTTATCGCATGCAAATGCTAACAAGAAGGATAAGCGAAGGTGGATAGTCCTGAACTCTGTCCATTTTTACAACATAAAATACAAACCTTTTGCCAGACTTCTTCCTTAAAAAGTCATTATAGTCTCAGTTCGCTAAGTTTTGCTGAACATCAAAAAAATGTTGAAAGGGCGAGAAATGAAGGTATGAGCTCTCTGCGGAAGTATGGGTAGAAAACAGACAGTCACAGGTCTCCGGGCACAAGGAGTATCAGAAAAATGTTAGAGAGCCGAGATGTGCTCTCCATTGCCTGGCACGCCTTCATCTGATAGAAAAATCAAGTTAAAATGTTGTAGGTTGATCATTAGTTTTTGATTACTGCACTTGGAGTAGTTCTTAAATATCAGCAAGTACAAGTAGTACAACAATTCCGTTGAGAGCAAAAGACTAAACAGTTGCAGTCTCATTTCGAAAGTCTTTTATGGCTCTTGTATAAAAATTGGTCAAGAAGTTACATAGCTTTATTGATATTTGAATCTGTCCCTTTTCCCATTGTACAGTGCTATAAAATAATAAATGTAGATAAGGGGGCATAAGATGGCTTAGACTCCCTTTTTCTCATGCTAAGATTTATTATTTAACAAGTACTTTTGCCGTTAAATATGTGTGAAAATGATTGTGTATGGTCTTGAGTGAGCAAGATTCTGCGCACAATCAAGTTATATGCCTCGCTGAAGTCGGAAACTCTTACATTCACAGTACAATTCTTATTAATCAAATATGTAAGGATATGAAAAATTGATGGCTGCTCTTTATAAACCCATCTTGACTAACACCAGCTACATTATCTCCCTTCTCATCTTTGATAAACCCTGTAAAAAGTCAGTGTTGTACCTGGCACTGTTGTGAGCTCACAGGCCCATATGTACAAGGGCTCTCCAACTGATTCTTTGACACATTGACATAATACCTCTTTGACTGTGGACTCTAAAATGAGCAGCCCAATCAACTCCAACACATATTAGGGGGAAAAAAAATTTTGTCCAGAGAACTCATCATTTAATTCTTTCAAAACTTGTCTACTTTATGTGACGTTCTGATTTTTAAATGATGGGTTTAAGAACTGTGTTAAACTTTATCTCTAGTTACTCTCAACAGGGAAAAGATTTCATTGCCATCATCATATACATGATGAGCTTTCTGCCTAAATACAGAATGAAACTATTTATTGAATAATTCTGACATTTTTAGTTGTTATGTTTAACTCTGATGGCCACCGTTTTTTCCTTTGTACGTTTTCCTCATCTTTTTTGTAACCCATGGTTCTTTCAATTATCAATTATTCCTAATTATCACTAACAGTTTCAGTTTAATTTCAATGCCCTAATGCATTCTTCTTGTAACTGGTTTCGAATTCTTTAAGTGTTTGTTCTTAAGGAACTAAAATATGTATATTTCTCTTTTGGACTTCACATTTAGCACATGAAAACTAAATAGTCTAGCAATCTGTAGTCGTGTAGTCTGTGCTTTATTACTTACATGGCGCAGTGAATGAACGTCTGCGTACCTATGAGGTCGTTTTTAGGGACTAATTTATACTTAGAACTTTTATTGTTTCAGAAAGAGTTTCACAGAGTGTAGGCAAGCAGAGAAATATCTTCAAAGTGACCAAGATTTTTCTCAAAGGAGTGGAGCAGAGTTTATTGAAGATCAAAAAAATTCAAATCTATTAAAAGTGACTCGATGTGATAGAAATCTACTAGAGAATTACATGAAAGTGGTAGGAGAGACTTCTGAAACGTGTAAGATAAAGCTGAAAAATAAGCTGAGCGTCAAGCTCCCATTTCTTTTCCACCTCGGTGATATCACTCTGCCCGTCACAAGCTGGGTTGCCTCGCACATGGGGCTGGAAGCCTTGCATGGTAAATCCTTGTTCCCCCTTTGATTCCTCCGTGCCTTATCGGAAAATAGATGCAGACATACAACTCTGCAGCATACCAGACAGCAATATTTGTTAAATATTGAGTGCTCCTGTGGCACACACAAACCACTCATTTCTTGTTAATACGGCAACAGCAGAAAGTCTCCAGAGGGTTGTCCAACCTTATAATGAGGGGCCTGTGTTATGCGCAGTTCTGCAGCCTCAGAAGTGGCCGTGGATCCATTCCCTGCTGTGAAGTTTGGCTGCTGCCTGAGGCCCTGTGGAAATCGCGTTTCTTGCTATGCCCGGCCACGTGCAGGACCCCTTGCTGAGAAAAGCAAGGAAATTTGCTGAACTGCGTTCGTCTATTTCTTTCCCTCACCGCCTGAGAGATAGAAAAGGATCTGCAGGGCAGCGTTTCCTTCATAATTTTTTCTTCTGAAGAGGGGAGTAGGAGGGATGTCAAATATTCCTGAGGATGTGCTGATTGCGAAAGTCAGTAAAGGACTTAATTTCCGGAGGACAGTCATACACCAGCAGTTAGAGCAGAAACTACAAACTCAGCAACTACCAACACGTTGAAAAGAGGATGGAAGGAAGCCTTGAACATTCTCTTCTCAAGAGGTTCCAAGACAAGTGTAGGAGAAAAAAAGGAAAGGTGTTATGTGAACCATCCCTGTTCTTGTTATGATGTGCCAAAAGCAATGAAAGAGTAATACTCACATGCTTTTTTTTATATTTTATGCATCTACTCTCACCTAATTCATGTCTGCTCCCTCATTTTTCACCTGGGAGATGAGTTCCAAGAGCCAGTGAAATGTAAGGGACCAAATTCCGAAGAACAGGCTCTCGAATTATGTGTTCAAAACCACAAAATAATTACACGCAGAAAATACTGTGCAGCAAATGGTATTTCATATGCTGCGGTGCTGAAGTGTTTAGAAAACAACAAGTAAATAAGAAAAGTTACTAGCTTCCCCCCAAAGCGTACAATTGAAGCCTTCATCTCAAATACAAGGCATGTTCAGTGTTTGTTGGGGTCAGTGTCTGAAATAACAGTCAACCCAGAATGAAAGAAAGAGTATGTTAGACGAGTATAAATGGAAACTGCTCTTGAGAACACAATTGATGGGGAGGAAAAAGGCAATTTTATTTACTCTGTGTTCTTTTTCTTATTCTAATGTTTCCCGTTAAAATCCTGGGAAGAGCTTGTCTGGCATAAATAATATGTGTGTTTAAGTTAATAGAGCTGTCATAGCATATAATGATTTGAACTGGCCAAAAGAAAGATAAAACATTGCTGATAATGCTAATAGCAATGTTTTAATAAGCTTGGGCACGCAGGCAAAGATGTGCTCTTTTTTATTATTTATTTATTCAGTTGTGCTGCAGAATCGGGGAAAAGCAAACACCGAGATGGACTGGGGAGAGCCTTACCGGGGTCTATAGCTGGGGAGGGATCCATCACAAATGAGAAAACTTACCTTGCTGTGGTGGGATAAAAGAAGACGCTACGTAAATACACATCAAAGTGATGTGAGCCAAGAGCGATTCCAAACGGACTGGAGGGAGAGGATCCCAGGAAGCCAATGCCAAAGTCAAGGATTCCTTTCGCTGTCATTCAGCCAGGAGGAGTGTCGTAGGGCTGTTATAAAGAAACAGAATCAAGGAAAAAAAAGAAACTTGAGATGTAGTTCCTATCAGAAAGTAGAAGATAAGAGTGGTGTAATAAGGGGAACCAAGAAAGGGAAGGATTTTAGTTTTATAATTATTATTTTTATATATATTTAGACACGTATTTAACACAAAGAAATATCGACTAATGTCTGTGTATATATATATATATATAAAACCACACGCTGGTGCAGTATAGATGCTTTCAATGTAAATGTTTTGTTTCTTTTGAGGAATAATGATGAAGCACAAAAAACTTGGTAAACCATAAAATATTACATTTGCAGATTGGTCCATTACAGTACGTATATATACCTACATATATACTATTATGGATCTTTCAAGTAGAATGTTATGCTCTCAATGAATTTTGCAAATGTAGCTTACAACCTAGTTCCAGGTTGTTGAGTCGTAACATTTGTGGGAATCCTATAGGATTCTGTGCTATGCTTTTTTGCAACGAGGAACTCCTAGAAATTGTTTTGCTCCTGTCAGAGTGCTGGGTGCGCAACAAAAAGCTAGGTGCAATTTGTTTCACGGGTTATGCGCGTAATAGTTTGGGTAGAATGGTAAGTATATATAATCAAACCACTTTTGAAAACCATGATATTTCCAGGTTCGTATGAGATGATGAAATATTTGGTTTATTTTATTTTTTTTACTGTCCGTTTTTCAAATCAAATGATGTAGTGAAATCTTTACTTAAAGTCAAGAAATCGTCAGCAACGAGATCAGCTTTTGTTCTGAGGCAGGAAAAGAAACGTACAGGACTTAAATTAAGAGGTTTTATATGGTGATTCTGAACTGGTGAGGCAAACAATAGGTAGATACAGACAGTGCAACTAATACAGGATAGTCAAGTGCCTCAAAATTGAGCTTAAAGTATAAAGAGGGAAAAAACCCTACTCTGGTTGGCAATTGCACGAAAGTTGGAAAAAACGCTTCAAATATTGCTGGAATCCAGTGATTCTAGAGTATATTTATACAGTTAATATGCAGTATTCTGGGTTTTTTTAACTCCCTAGAGTCTCCTTCATTTAGACCACATGAGCAAAAAGCCAAAACCTTCTTCATTAGCACTTAAAACAGCACATTTCATCATGCCAATTGTCGGCTTGGCTGCAATATGTGGATTATATTTTCCTTTTTCATAATGCAGTGTTATAGATGAATATTGACTTACAAATACCACTACACCATTTTCAAATATAGTAAGCTTTTTTTTTTAGCTTGTTATTTAATACCTATTATTATAATGCTTGCTATTGCTTAGCTAGTTTTAAACTGCCGTACAAAATAATTTACTGCCGTCTTTCTCAGTGAGTTTTTTACTATCTCGCGTGAATGGTGTGCCGGGAAGTTCTGTTCCACTGCATAATACAACAGGTGAAGGGCACCGCGTCATTGTGAACCCCTCCGTTTCGCAGTGTTTCGTTTCAAACCGTAGAGAGAAATAAAGAACATTCTAGGTAACGGTGTAGTCCGATAGTATGTTTTTTATTTGTGACTTTGGGAGTAAATTGCGGTGTGGGAAAAGCAGCTGAAAACACGGATAAAAGGCGAATGCAGGATTATTGTAGACCCTGTCAAAATAAATGGGAGAATATTTTTTAGTATGTAATTAGATGTCAAGATTTGTGAGTTAATGGAATTTCTGTAGTCACATCAAGGTCAGACGAGCAATTACTGTTTATGAATTATCTGAAATCTTGTATAGCCTCTTCTAGCCAGTCTTACAGCATCTATTTATATTAGACGTCTTTGCCATTTCTGATGTTTCTCCCCCATAGTTTCTGTTAACAGCAACGTGGTGCATTTTGTCAATTCTGTAGTTGTTTGCAAAACCTTCCTTTATTTCACTGAAGAGCTTGCAATTAGCCCACTTCTCCCTATTGAGAAGCATCTTTGTAATAACAGCTTTCCTGGCGGAGCTTTTGTTAGGCAGATTTTAAAATCAAGAGTCTACAAAGGTTGGGGAGAAATCCAATCATAGAAAAGTTCAGCAAATCCCTTTCAAGGTCATATCAGTTAAGATTACATAGATTTTCCACTTCAGCAAACATTCGAGTTCAGCATTTTTAGGGACGGATTCGGGTGCTAGAAGGAATAAAATAAACCGGTTCTAAATGAAACTGTTTGCTAAACTCAAAGAAAAGCCCGGGCTCTTTTTTTTCCCCGCCTCCCGTCTTCAGTGGGGTTACCTTTCTCCCCCATGTGTAGATTCTTTGAAGTCGTTCACAGCCTTTGCTGTGACAGCCTCTGGCTGTGGGAAGTATCAGGCTATAGCAAGGATCTCCACAGCATAATCCGCCCGGTCGCTGTTGGTCACCCATCCAGCTGCACGCAGCAGCTTAATAGTCAAAGGGCATGGTAATTCCCTCCTTCTGCCTTTTCTTTCTTCCGAGGCAAAATCTTCACCTGGTGTTTTGGATTGACGCGTTCTAATTATGATGGCTGCCATCGGCAGCCCTGTGGGTGACACTAGAAATTCTCTGAGCCAAGAGCTAATACCCCAGCTTGTTAAGCGACCATGTCAGCCTGATTTTAGGGCCCATTTTGCAGCTCACCGCAGGCCTATCTAAAAGCATCAGGAGTCTCCGTCTAGCGGGACAGGCTCATTGTCTTTCTAAATGTCTCCTTCTGATAAGCAGATCCAAATATGGTTCATTCACTGTGGATTTGAAGGCACAGTGGGGAACTTAGCTCACATAGTGGATACAACAAAATGCTAAATATTTTCACTTGGTATAGAGCTAAAGAACCCAATTTTCAATTCCGGGATAAAAACATTTACTCCCTGACTATGATCAAGAGTTTGAAATTTAAATCAGAAGTCTTCGAAAGCTATTCTAACTCTCAAAGGAGCAGGCTTTCCCATACTTAGTACAAAGAAGAAAATCCTGGGTTTGTATCGGAGTTTGAGTCACACAGAATTCACACGATGACCAGAGATGTCCTTTGTTGCCTAAAGATATTGTAGGAAATTTTTCTCTGAATAATTTTGTGTGAAGTATGCGATTCTAGTGACTGTGGGGTTGCTAACAGCGCTATGAATGCTGCAGTCTGATCTGCCTTGCAAACTTTATTTGTTTTTAAATAAGCGCTACAAATGCCTTGCTGCTGTATATATTTCTTTTTAATGTTTTGGCTGACCCAAGCTCTGGCAATAGAAGGCAATGAATATCTTTCAGTTGCAGGAAATGAGAATTTTACAAAAAGTATACTAATGCGACTCTCTATATTTAACTGCCTCTCTGATCTGCAGACTATTCTTTTTTCTAGATAGAAGCAGGGCTAAGTTTTCTCTGACTACACAGGCATTCTGTCATCAGAATTCATAGGAATTATAAACATGTATTAAGAATAAAGTGTGTTTTCCATTTCGTGCTAATAACTATATTTGAGACCGTATTAAAACCTGGCTGCGTAGAAATGCTACAGCTTAGTTCATCTAAGAATCAGCAAAGACAGATAGGAAACAAATAGCTGGCCTTTCCTGGAGCATAAATCCACAATTATAATATTAACTCAACACCGCTTTTGTTCTCTAAGAAGAAAATCAGTTACTTACCAATGAGGTATATAAAAGTGCTTATCTTGCAGAACTATCAGTTTGAACCAGTGTGCATACGGGATGAGCTAATTTAAGAACTCCACAGGAAATTAGAGTGGCTCTTTTATTATCAACATCCATTTCCCAAAGACTGTGTTGCTTTTGGCTTATATTCCATTGACCTCCAATAATGATGCTGGAGACTTATTTCATCTCTTTGTAAGTTGGCAAACTGGCAGCCATGCCTATCTGGAAGCTTACTTGTGGAGATAAATAAGCAGCCCATTTTATTGCAGAAAAATCTAGTATTTTGTAGCCCGTGTTCCCTTTAGTGATTGTGCTTTCATGTGGAACGTGCTATCGGAAAACTTCTTCCCCCTTATAAATTCTGAAAGGATTTATAGGAAGAGGGTATTTCCAACATACGTGATAAATGTGCTTTGGCTAAAGTGTATATTTTTCCATTTTTGAAATGTAGATTCTCTACTGTAACCAAGAAACTGTGGCAAACCTTTGTTTGTGGCTGCACAAGACCAAAAAAAATCCCAAAGATACAGACTTGGGGTCACATCTCACAAAATTCATCTCTCTCTCTCTAAGTATTAAATTTAACTGAACAGGCAGAATTTCCATTCTCCTTATTTTCCCTCCGCTTTTTCTCTACTCTGTCTGGGAGGCTTTTTAACATGGTATAAAAACCTGAGAGAAACCTGAGTACAGGATGGGGCAAAAGCTGTGCAAGTTAGCGTGGAACTACAAGAGGAAAAATAGCGGGCTGTGTGGACTTAAAAAAATAAAGGTATGGGTCAATGTTTAAAATTACCCAAACAGAACAGGATCATTCAGAAAGAACATAATATGAGATATTTTGTGGGAGTGAAAAGACAGGAATAGGCTTAGGATTCGCTCCCATTGCAGTGGCATAGAGCTGCTCATGGAGAATTGTATTAAATTGGGTCTGCTAATGCGGGTTGTGAACCTTCAGCTTATTTGAATTATATTGACTCTGGTCTAGACAGGGCCCCACAGAGCGTAAACTTGAGTCCAACATCTTTTTCCCTTCTTCATTATCCTAAAACATAAACCATCTCTCCTATTTATGAAAACGTCTTCCATCACTGTAAGTATTTTTGGGTTGGGGTTAGGAATGAATGCAGCCAATTCCGCAGTGAATCGGACAAAATACTTCAGCATTGATATTATAAGAGTCGAGCGAATGAATTCATGAAAACTTCATGAAAACTTCACAGAGGAGTGCTTCATCCCCAGTCAGTTAACGTGCCATTAAAAAGAGCAAAACCCTACAACAATTATAAATCACTTTTTTTCTTAACGTATACAAAGTCTTAAAACCAGTATGAGCAAGTCTAATATTTTTCCATCTGACTTTATGTGAAATCTCAGTTACGATTTCAGTACTTGTGGACCAGTCTGCGTGCTGTCAATCAAAGTAGCCTGTTTGGACTTTGTTATCTCCCTTCATTCTTTCCAGCAGGCTGCAGGCTGCTTTCAGGTCTCAGAAGATATAAGCCTTTCCTTTAAAAATAACCAAGAGCTTAGCAATGAATGGTACTGCTGCCTCAATTCCTTCCATTATAAAGTCCTGCCTAATGCTTTTCACTTTACTTTTCGTTTCCTTTGTAGTGCTGAGATCTGGGAAAATTAAGATCTGTGGTACTCCATATTCAAGCATATATTTGAGACTTGCAGCTTGCAGCATTCTCGCATGATCTCTGCTATTAGGGAATGTAAAAACAGTTTCTACCCATCTCCCTCTTCCTATTTGCTGAACTAATAGATCAGTGGGAGAAATTTTCCATGCATAATGTGAAGAAATAGCAGCTTAGCTCGGGGATTTTTTGGTTTACCATAGGTCGGGGGAGAGGATGAGAATCTAGAAATTTTGTAATTTTTTCCTTACAACTTTCTGCCTGGACTTATGTCTCTAAGAATCATATTATCCTCTTTCCGGTGAAGGTGCTGGCAAAGAGCTGTTAATTTCCTCTATAATCTGATTCTGATGAGATAGACAGCAAAATGCATGGATGGCTGTAGAGGAGTAATATAAGCATTGTGTAGGAAAACTTGGGAAAAAACCGCAACCACGAAGCGTTCATTTGGGTACTGGTCAGTCACAGAAAACTCGCTGTTACATTAGATTGTAACCTTAGGGTTAATAAGGAGGTATCAAAGGAGATACTAGAGATCGCCATCATAAATGCAAGTCCTAAGCGTAGTATTTGTACAACTGGAGTATCAGAGGGTACAATAGCACTTTGCAGTACAGCCTGCTTTCTTGCAAAATACATAGCTAGCACTGAAGAGTCAATTTTAGGAAAAAAATATTTTTTTTTTACTATGTGCATGAGCTCAGTCTCTGTCTGATTCTGCTTGGGCCTCCAAAATTATCTCATTCATGCCACTCATAAAATCATAGAATGGTTTAGGTTGGAAGGGACCTTGAAGACCACTTAGTTCCAACCCCCCCCCGGCCTTGCTTCTTGTTGCAGAGCAATCTCACAGCACATGAACTGGCTATCTTTTGGTTGAAACAAAATTTGAAGATGGAATTCCAGCAGTATACCTAATCTGCTCTAATCCCTAGATATTTCTTCTGCGGGACCAAGGCTAAAGATAGTCCATAGCACGGTCTGAAACAAGTAGGATGGATGGATTGCGTCTCAGGACCCACAGCTGAGCTTTACAAATCTCCTCTTAGGGGATCACACTGGTATGAAGCCATAGCCATAGTTTCTTCTCTTTCATATAGTTTTATTTACCCATATTGGTAACTTGGTAACTGTCTTTGTAATTATAAATCGGAGGGAATCGTGAAGGAAGTAGAAGTGCCCTCGATGGGTCTCTCGGCACCCAACAGTACTGGGAAGAAGTCTGAAGAAACAAATCTCAGCCCTTTTCTCTTTTTTTTATCCTTTTGTATTGATAAACGCTCTTCCCAGCTGAGAGGAAATTGTTGTAGCTCTGGTTTTTAAGTCAGAGATGCTTCAGCAACTTTCCTGAACTTTTTTAGCCAATGAATGTTTTGTCCTTAATTCCTAAAACGGGCATTTCATTTTCGCTGTTAGCATGTATGTAACAACTAACATTTCAAAAGGATTTAGAATAGTGTAAGATATATTATATGCAGTCAGAAAGGACGAAAAAAAAATCGGTTCTTTCCAAACAGAATGAAGCCCGTAAAAAAAAACGGCTCATCAAAGATGTAAATGTAGCTGCATTACTACGTTCTCATTTTCTGAGTAGCAGCAATTAAATAAACTTGAAACTGGTGGCTGTAATCCTCAAGGTTGGATCTGATTAATAAAGCAAGTGATAGCCTGCTGATTCTAAAGTAAAAAGCTGAGTAAATACACGTTGCCATTTCCAGCAATAAAGTAATAAGCAGTTTAGAGTAAATGTGATTGGCACAAAATAATGTTAGAAATAATGTCAGATACACTCATGAAACAATGTCAAACACACTCATGATACAGCTATTGATGTCAAATTTGCAAAATAGGATGGCTTTCCCACAAATATATCCACAGTTTAGATCAGAGTTAGGGTGACAGATATGGTAACAAATTATTCATGGCAAATTTAAATTATTTCCTAACTAGTGCCGCAAGAGCAATATTTATTTAATCAAAGCATGATCATTGTTTGACAATTACTTCTAAAAACTTCCCCAAAATCAAATAGATAATATTTGTACAATTGTAATAGCTGAGCTGTGCAAGCAATTGGAAAGCTAACGCAGCTGTCCAAGGGAGGAAAGAACCTGGAAGAATTTGGCATAGCAAACCATTGCAGTACAGCAGCTAACTAAATAAAACCCTTACTGTTCAATGGAACTACTTGCGTACAAGCAGAGATTGATATTTTGATATCTCAAACCTGAAAATTAGCTTACAAGTTACAGTGAAGCTGGTAGCCACTGCAATTGCATGGGATAATTAAACCAGGTAGTTTCCTTTCCAGTACGGCACATTTCTGGAAGTACTTTAACTCTTAAGAGTATGACAATGGCCACAGCGGATCAGGCAGTAGTTCCATCTAACCCAGGAGTCTGTCACTAAGAGTGGCGATGCATGGAACCAGCGGGAAGAAGAGCTATGCAGGCATGTGATTCTTCCCCTAATATCCTCCCACTTGCCAACTGGTTCAAGCTTAGAATCATACAGAGACAGATACCATTGTACGCATTTAGGTATTCGTGGGTCTTCTGTCTCTCTTTTCCAGTCTCTCCTCGAGCTCATGTAGACTTTGCATGCGTATAGCCTTCCCTAGCAAGGACTTCCACAAGCATCCTCTCATTTTGTTTGGAATGTACCTTCTAGTTTCATTACTGGTCCCCAGTTCTTGTATTGTAAGAGAGGACTGGTCCCTATCCACCATCTCAATGCTTCTTTTGATGTTGTAGTCTTCTGAAATCCACACAAATGCATCTTTTAACAGATGGATGGGAGACATGGGGGGAGACCTTAACAGGGAGACCTTATAGCAGCCTTCCAGTACCTAAAGGGGGCCTATAGGAGAGATGGGGAGGGGCTCTTTATGAGGGAGTGGAGCAATAGGACGAGGGGTAATGGTTTTAAACTGGAAGAGGGGAGATTTAGATGAGATCTGAGGAAGAAATTCTTGGCTGTGAGGGTGGTGAGCCCCTGGCCCAGGTTGCCCAGAGAAGCTGTGGCTGCCTCATCCCTGGAGGTGTTTGAGGCCAGGTTGGACGGGGCTTGGAGCAACCTGGTCTGATGGGAGGTGTCCCTGCCCAGGGCAGGAGGGTGGAACTGGATGATCTTCAAGGTCTCTTCCAACTATTCTATGATTCTATGATTCTAAGCCATTTATATAGGAATAGCGTGGCCAGCAGGAGTAGGCAAGAGATGGTGCCTCTGTACTCGGCACTGGTGAGGTCTCACCTCGAGTGCTGTGTTCAGTTCTGGGCCCCTCTGTACAAGAGGGACACTGGAGTGCTGGAGCGGGTCCAGAGGAGAGCTACCAAGCTGGTGAGGGGTCTGGAGACCAAGCCATATGAGGAGAGCCTGAGGGAACTGGGCATGTTTAGTTTGGAGAAGGGGAGGCTGAGGGGAGACCTCATTGCCCTCTACAACTACCTGAAAGGAGGGTGCAGAGAGGTGGGTGTTGGCCTCTTCTCCCAGGTGAATAATGACAGGCCCAGAGGAAATGGTCTGAAGCTGCGGCAGGGGAGGTTTAGATTAGCTATTAGGAAGAATTCCTTTCCTGAAAGAGTGGTCAGGCACTGGAACAGCCTGCCCAGGGAGGTGGTTGAGTCCCCATGCCTAGAGGTATTTAAGAAACGTGTAGATTTGGCACTTCAGGGCATGCTCTAGTGACAGAGATTGTAGGTTTTGTGGTTTTGGTGGTTTTTTCTTTTTTTTTTTGTGTGTGTAAGGTTGAACTCGATCTCAAAAGTCCTTCCCAACCATGAAGATTCTATGATTCTATGATTCTTGTCACCGTTAATCAGAATCTTTATTTACCTGTCACAGACATCAGGATTACACATAGGTCTGCAGTTCCTCAGATTTCTCCTCTCCTCCCCCATGTCTCCTCTGGTATCAAGGCAGATTTAAGAAAGAGATTTTATACCATCAGTAATAGTAAAGGCATTTCACCTCTGGGTTCTCTTAGAAACACTGAGTGAATACCATCTGGCCCCAGGTGTTTATTGCCTTCCACTATTGTCAGTGTTTTCTGTAATAAATTCTACAACCTCTGTGACGTCAGATCCTCTGATGATTCTCTGTCATACAGGGGTTAGCAAGGGATTGTTCCTATTGTCTTCCACAATGAATGCAGGGAATTCATTTAATTTCTCGGGAATGGCCTTAGGTTCTCTGACACTCCTCTTGTCCCCTCCTTGTCAACTGGCACTGCCGAAACTCTGTCATGTGTCTTTCTCCTGATACATTTCAAGGAATATTTATTAATATTGCTTATTTCTTCTACTAGTTGCTCCTCGGGCTCCCTTTTTAGACCGTTTGGCTATGCGTTTACATTTACTCTGGCAGAGTTCATGGTTCTTTCTATTTTCTTCATTTTAATACGATCTCAAGTATTTGGAGGGTACGTCCTTCTTTGTCATAACCCCCTTAACCCTTCTTTGATTACGTAATATGCACCTGGTTTGTTTTTTTTCCAATATAGTATCTTTAAATAATTTCCATACTGTAATTTCCATACTGTCTGTGAAGATTTACTTCTCTCAGTTGCCCTCTGTGACTTCTTTTCAATAAGTGTCCTCATATTTATTCTTGAAAAGCCTGGCAAACATGGTTCCTGAAATCTTCAAGATTAAGAAGGATACTGTTTCACAGTGGGAAGCATATATTGGACATATTGCAGCATCATTTTCCATAATTTATGCTGACTGGGGTTATAATGACAATGTTATTTTTATTTTTCAATTCTCCAACGGGAGAAATATATCAGCATGTACCAGAAGGAGATTATTAAACATTTCCTACTGAAAAAAATATTCCCTGTTTTCTGACCTTCGCTAGAAAGTTTTAAAGTTTGATCTGGTACTTCAGTAAAAGATCCCTGATAACAGGAAAATATCGGAGTTGCTAGTGCAGCCTGTTGTCGAACAAAGAAAGCATTTCAGTTTTCCAGGTGAGATGTTTTAGTTTTAATAGAGTATACATGCTGTCTTGACACCAGGGCAGCCATTCCTTCCTTGGTTTTTAAATTATGGCGCAAACATCTCTCATCGATTGCAATTTTACAGACATTTCAAAGCTCGGCTTTGGCCCCATGGTTTCACTGTGCCTGTACAATTGAGGAGAATAACTTCTGTGATGGGTACTATTATGGTCACTGCGTTCCTGTGAGGTGGACCTAAGCGTCTGCTGAAGCTGGACAAGATGCATAAATGACTGCGGTCCTCTGACTGTTGCTGGGGGATTTCTGTGAACTCCCAAGATGTAAAGAATGTGCTGTTTTCCCTGTTCCGTGCAGGCTATGAAAACATACCATTTTTTGAAAAGATTGCCTATTTGCACCACTGCTGTACGGTTACTACTTAATTTCAAGAAGCGGGCTATGTAAAGAGAGGCTTTGCATCAGACTTCCTGAGTTTATGCCATTAAATAATCATCCTCTGATTGTTTGAAGTCAAGAGTTAAGTGCCTTTTTCCACTGTTCCAGTTCCTTAGGCGTGATTCTTCGATTGGTGCTTTTTGCCTGCAAAATTGAAATTCATGGAGTGTACTTCTGTGGCTACAGGATACCTCTTTTGTCTGATTTACCACCTTATGTATTTAACATATCTCACGTACTTAAACTGTATATTGATACATAGAATTTTTGGGAACTGAAAGTCACAGAAAGCTGTTTCACAGCAACCACTTCAGCTTCTGCTGCTACAACAGTATAAAAATCTTATTCACTAATATCTCTCTGAGTATGATTTTACAAACTCTAGGCAGTCCTTTTCCTGACTTTTTCATTTTTGTTGTCAATTGTTTTCTGCTTAGAGGTGTTCCACATAGACGCTGGTACTTCCAGAACTCATGATGTAAGCCATGAAAAATGAAGAGTGGTTTGTCATGAGAAGCGCAGCCCTTACTAGTGCTTCACAATATATCACGAAACGACACGTCTCCAGTCGGGCTCTCCTTATACCTCTACATCTGCGTGTGCTTTTGGCCACTACCAAAGGCAAAATAATTGGCTAGAAGAACTTGTGGTGCGGCATTGCTCGCGAAACTTTAGGACAAAATGTAAAAACTAAGAATACAAAATTCTAGCAGCTAGAATACTTAAGTCAGCTGTCTAAACTGATGGCCTAGGTTTTTATGTTTGCAAGCACTTCAGGCACAAATTCCTCCTTGGCCAATAGGGGAATCTTTGTTACACAAGCCTGAAATTTTCTGGAAAGTAGTTTTTGTTGTGCTGTCTGTATGTTTCACTTTTAATTCCCCATTCCTACATAGTATAATATAAGCCCATGCAGTCGTAAACACTCCGAGTTCCTTCTGCCAGAGCAGATTATATATTGTGCCCGTTTTAGCTTTATTTAATCCTGTTTGGAAAGTGCAGAATTTAATTCTAGTCCAAATATGAAATACTTAACCGCTAACAAACTTACTCCTATTGAAGACGAAGCTAGTTGTTCCTCTTTGTGTGTCTTCAGTGCACCGAATGGAGGTAAAATCCTGCTTCAAGTTCCAGTTTTGAGATTGTTGGGATCTATCGTTCGCTTTCCTAACTCTAGTAAGGGATCTTCCACTTCCTTTCTAGGCAATTTAATAAAGCTCTTTATCTCCAAATTCTCCTTTATTCTCCAAATTAAGCTCATCTGTGCCTGTAAAAGCAGGTGGGGAAATGAATATTCTGAACTACAATTACTCTACATAAACTCCCTAAAGAATCGCTGTTTATAGGTTACCTGTTCCATTAGGTAGAAACAGTAAGATGTCTGTGGTGTTCACTTTTTTAATACATTTTCTTTGTTCTGAGCAATCTGTTTTATTTAATAATGTTGCTTTCTTGGCCTCACTGCTGTCCCACGGGCAGCAAAAATCCGCCTTTTACCAATTCCTTCAAGATCGGAATGTTGTGGTCTCATTCTCATGAAGGAAATTTTTAATCTATTTTTTTGTTTATGCATAATGGCTGATCTAATGAAACAGTGTGTGTATTTCCAGGTTTTTATTTATTGTTTTTCTCCAAATATTGCTTTACTGAAAATAATTATGTCAGCCTAATAAGTCAAGGAAACCCAGAAGCTAATAATTAACTTCTCAAGGGCAGACATTGAAGGATAATGGTGCTCTACCTGCACTCTGAATTCAGATCTCTTTTTTCCAACTGTTAGGCAATTTCTCCACTGTTTTCTTCCCAACCAATTCACTTTTACGTAAACTAAACTACATGATCTAGAGGAATAGTTCTGAAAAACTCACTGGTCGTAATCCAGAAAACAAATTTAAAAAAAAATAATAATCGTGTGATTTCTCATTTGGAGCTGCTGAACAGTTTTCTCTTCAAACTGCATTAATACAAAAATGGGTGTAGCTAAAAAGAGCTTCTGGACCTTCTAAAAAAGAATCTTGGTTGGTCTTAGCAGCTCAGAACTTTGCACTACATTGCTACACATTTTCTCAGGGTTTTCCCACATCCAGCCACCTTGATCTTTAGGCCGCGTGTCCTCCATCTTCAGCTGTCCTTCTGTCCCTCTCTTTGAAGACCAGACCATACGCTTTTTTTAATGAAGCATGAAATTCGCCCTTAGTCACTCAAAAAAGGGTACTGGGAATTTACAAATGCAATAACTGTTGTGAGGCTCATTTTTTCACCTTGCTTTCTTAATTCCTATCAACTCTATTAATGTTAATTGAAAGAGCAGGAATTCCCTTCTTTCACACGCACACTTTCCATGAAGACGATTATTTGCGACTTTCTGAACAGACCTCACCAGTTCGAGCGGCTTTCCACACACTGCATTTTCTAGGTCACTGGGACCTCATTAGATATTTCAGAGCTGTGTTTGCGGATTCCTAATACTTGTAAGCCTGAAGAAAGTATTCCATCCAAATGCTGAGAAACAATCTTTAAGCTTCATTCAAATGGCATGTAGTTTGTCGTCATTTTTCATTACACGTCAGTTTATCTCTAAATCTGGGGGAAAAAAAAGTTTAGCCAGAATGTTTATAGCTTTAATAAAATATAAAATCCTCAGATTATGACATTTTCAGAAGGATTCAGACCGGAGTACTGCAACTCAAAGTGAGTATACTCTTACATTCTACATTAAAATTTTCCTTTGAGGTATTTCATTACTTTATAATACCCTCTCTTAGGTTAGTTTCAGTAAATTGCGTTAATACTGAGCGCACGTTTGGAAGTCAGCTTTCGGTCAAACACATTAGCTTATAAATCCAAGTTGTAAACACATTTCGGGATATATAGCAATTTTATACTTCTCTGGTCGCCAAAAATATGCTGTAATTTATGGGGGGGATTTCCTCCATGGCTGCATCTGCTGAACGTTAAATTGAGAATATAGATGATCTTCTGAATTGATACAGTCCCTATATACTTGAAACTACACTGTGTAAAAAAAAATTTCTGTATTCAGACTCTAATCAAAGATGAAAAGGATGAAACAAGCAGTCCCCGTAGCCGTTCAATAGAGCTGGGTATTGTACGTGCAAGAATGGCACCAGGAACCCCCACGGGGAAGTGACAGGATGAGACTAGGAAATGTTTGTGACTAACAGGATACAAAGAGCGTTCTTTCACTTTCTAATGTAAACAGGTTCAAATTAGCCATAGTACAGCATTTCCCCTGGGAGCCACCTAAATATTTTAAAAGGGGGTTACAGAAAGAGGACAAAAAAAATCTACCGTGACTTCTGGTGTCCAACCACAAGTAAAAAATCGATTACAGTTGTCTTGGTTTCAGAGGTTTGTAGATAACAATTTCTGTTTCTAAATTTCAGCATGACACTGAAAATGTAAGCTGTTGCAATAGGCACTTAGATTTTAGAGGCAGTTCGTAGTAAAGTTGAGGTTGTATCTCTTCATAGCACTGACTTTCATACACTTAAATGTAGAACAGATTATATTTACTTATACTACCTCCTATCATTGAAGAACAGAACTTAAATATAACGTCATTGCCAGTTGCTCTCTATCCATTTTGATGCGTAATTGTTTTTCTGATTGTATAACGTGATGGTGTTTTGGAAAGCAAGCAGTGCTAATTCACAGCAGTATTTAAAGTATAGTGCAGAATCATCAACTGTAATTGAACTCATCAGAATGCTCATTCACTTAATTCAAAAGTTCCCATACAATTATATGAATTAAAAAATATATATATAAATTTGTATTTATAGATAAGATTTAAGTTCTACATATGGACAAGGCAATTTCTCTGTTTCCGGAATTCTTTTGTGCAAGCTTGTGTTTGGACATGCGCTGACTGTCAAAAGCATGTGATCACCCCATGTCGATTTGTAGCAAAGTGCGTTGTGATGAGTACTTGATATTACCTGCCAATTGACCGTTGTCATCAGAAGGAATGCTGGCTATTCCGAAGGTGGTGGAACATAGCCACAACTCTGGATGCGCACGTCTTTGAGCTTAGGAGAAGCTGGGATCAGACCCAGGCTCTGGGTCTGCAGGTCTTATATGAATATAAAAAGCACAGATTGTATAGTACAGAAGCAATGCTCTTGTAAACACAAATGGAAATCTCTATGAATCTCATCTTGGTTACACACAAGGGGGGTGTATTCTCCACTGAAGTCTAATGGGATGTGCATCGAGGGGAGAATAATATGCGCCATTGCCTTGTTCACTAACAGGTGAAGGGTAATACAGATGAAATTGGAGAACTAATGGGCAAGGCAGTTCCCATTAGCATATACAAGGCAATTCCACATTTTGCATAAAAATAAAGGCAAAGTAGTGGCATAAACCAAGGAAAGATTAAGCCTAAGACCTGCTGTCGATGTGATGAAAACAACTTGACATTTGAGTCTTTCAAGTGCTGGTTTATCACATGAGTGGCTCAAATGATTACTTTCTCTGTAGAATCTGACAATGAGAGAACCTGAAGGACCCACGCACCGTATCAGATACGGTGCAAAAGAAACATTGAACTGTATGAATTTGGAGATACAGTGTGAAGTTGTTGTTTTGCACATTTCTAGCAGATGACTGAAGGAAGTTACTTGGCTAAAGGAACTGGAGTATTCTTTTTTGTCAAAAGATAGATCCATCGATCAATAGATCTTTAAAACCCCAATCAATTCAAGGCTTATGTCAATGATTTTTTGCTGCCGTGAGTTCCAAAGGTTGACAGTACATACAGACACGCTTCCTTTTCTTCTAGTTCCGATGTAAAGCGTTTTTCCATTCCTCCACAGGCATTCAAGGACAAATCGCTCTTAAATGTGGCAATTCAAATACCTACCACATGATGTTTTAAATGTGCTTCTGAAACTTTTTAATATTGTGAATGGATCTTTGATATCTGCCATCTGGAGAAACACATATTTTTATCTGTGTTCTCTTTAAAAAAACATTGCTTTTTTTCCAAAACTGCTGGTCAAAGATAATTAGGCTCCAAAATCAAAACACCTCAAAAGATATTTGTAGGAATATGAAGAACATAGTATATACTGGAAAATATGATGAAAAATGAAATATATATATATAAAAAAGACCGATTTTATTACCTCTAGTGAATAGTTCCAGAAGACAGAAGACCCTTAATCTAATTCTGATTTGTTCACAATGTAGCTATCTTTCCTTTGTTTGTTAGAAATAACAGAATACCTGCATAGGGATTTTAGTATTCACTGATACCAATTAAATGCTGTGAAGTCTTTTCTCCTACAAAAAAAAAAAAATAGATACATAATCATCTGTTTTATATGTGCCTTCTAATAATTCATTATGTCTTCAAAAGATCTTTTCTAGAGGTAACAAGAAGAAATGAAAAGTTCCTTGGTTGGACTGAAATGTTTATACATTATTACTTAGCGTACTCATTGTAGCACTACTGAGACTCTGTGGAAGTGCATGACAGCTGTTTACATTATCTAAAGTATCTATCTGTACACTGGAAAATCGTAATTAACACAATTCCTTGAAATTGATTAGTCAACATAATAGAAGCTATATAGATCTCTAAGGCTGTGAATCTTTTGACTATAGGAGATCCGTTCTATAACTGCACCTCTGCGTGCATTGTGAGAATGATGATAAACTCTTTTATACAGTGACTTTTCAAAAAAATGTACCGATTTAAACTGGGTTTTATTTAATAATAATCTTACTAGATTATCATTAAAATATTTTTCACTGAAATAGAAAGGATATTAAAAAAAAAAAGAAGCAAATCTCAAGCCTGATTTAAACAAACATGAGTTTCGTTAACATTTTTAGCAGTACAATTGACTTTGGAAAACCACAGGTGCTTAAGCTGCAGTAAACAAATCCTTGAAACAAAAACTCACTAAAAATTTCATTTCATCTTTTAATATTTTTAATTACTATTTCAGTTATTAATTTCTTAGCTAGGAAAAATACTTTTCTTGTTCTTTGCACAAAGTTATATTGGTGTGTTTTAATTATTTGGGGGTATTTTTGTGCTGTATTGAAATTTTAGGCAGCGAAAGACATGTTGGATTAGATTTAGGTTAACAGGAAGGATTGTATTTTATATTCTACACTCCTGTTAGCAGCCAGAAATATTACTGGGAAATAATGCTGTAGAGGAAAGCCTGAACGATTATTTTGCTGTATAATACAGAGCTGGAAAAGGTAAAAAATCAGTTTTCCAGGATAAGCTTTCAGAGGCACTGAAAGTCCCAAACTATACTTCTTTTTTTCTAAGCATTGTGGCAGTCCAGTTATTGCTGTGCCTTCGGAGAACAGCACATTCATAGGTGTGTGCACCTATTCTTTTGCGCTCTGCCCATTTGGTCGAACCGCTTTCTTCACAGAAACTAATGAAGGGGCAGGTATGATATTTCCTGATTATCAATTCATGCTGAGAAGGAATGGTAGATCTTTTACACCAGTTTGATTTTGGCTCCCTGTTTGCAGCACCTGTCTACTTTTGCTAGTAGTAGTACTAATAGTAGTAAGCCTAAGAATAATAATAATATTTATACTAATAATAATAATAATAAGCCTAATAGTGCGGTGAGCAGGACT
>VWZL01002311.1:109956-186716 GCA_013396915.1 Stercorarius parasiticus | reverse complement strand
GGATATTAGGAAAAATTTCTTCGCTGAAAGGGTTGTCGAGCATTGGAGCAGGCTGCCCAGGGAAGCGATGGAGTCGCCATCCCTGGAGGTATTTAAAAGATAGGTAGACGTGGTGCTGAGGGACATGGTTTAGTGGTGGACTTGGCAATGTTTGGTTAATGGTTGGACTTGATCTGAAAGATCTCTTCCAACCAAAGTGATTCCGTAAGTCTATAATTCTAAGCCTGCTGTGCCTAAAGCCAAATTCAACTTGCACAAAGTAGAAACAGGTTTTAATCACCATACCTCATGAAGGCTATATTGGAGAGGACCCTCTTTAACTTCAGTGAAGGTTTTTCTAGTATTGCTGGGCTGACACCACTACTAAGCTGGCTGCAGTATACAAATATTCCAGTATTTCTTTTAATGGAAGTAGACATAGTGGGCCCAGCCAGGGTAAGCAGAGTGGGGCAGCTGGTGGTGGGCACCGAGCATGGGAAGCTGGTGGAGCCACTCGGGCAGGTCCCTCGGCACCAGGACAATCGAGGAGGCGGTGAGGAGTGAGGTGTGGGGCAAGGTCCATTCCTGGGGCAGGAGTATTTCCTCTCAGCCATGGGACCAGGTCCTCCCCTCTCAGCATAATCTGCCTGTAAAGCTAGTTTTCTTTCCATATTGTTCCGTTCCGAAACTGGAAACACCTTCTTTGTCAAAGAAAATATGACAATGCAAGGAAGAAGTAAAGAAAATGTAAGTGTATTTATTAATAGACATAGTGTTTTGAACTTCCTTCCTATACGATGTGTTCCAGGCTGCAAAATTGTATCAAATTGTTGTGCTTCTATTCCAGTGGCGCTATGAACAAATTTAACCACATGACCCATGTTTTCTCTGAATTTTTTGGTTTCTTAAAACCACTGTCACTCCTGATGTCTGGCACGCATGCACGGTAGCAAATATAATCCTGTCTGCAGCTAGAAAGTTGTATCCACAGATAAAGTAGACCACAGGTTTTCACAGCATGTTATTAAAGGAGCACAAATCTTCTTCAACAAAGGTAAACACAGCACACTTGTTACAGTGAAGATAAATATTAAGATGCTTTAATTCAAAATAAATAATTTTAAAAATGCTTTCAATACAACGTTGTCAGAATTTTACAAACTTAGGCTTGGGTTCTGAAGTGACACCAATAATGACAGCTTTTAATGGGCAAAAATTGCTCAGAGATCTGACTCAATGCATAACATTGTAGGACGGCAGCTATAATAATTTTTAAATCGTATAATCATACTATGCTTATACAAAGTATTTTCACAGGTTTTCTTTAGATAACCTCTCTTGTCGTCTAAAGACGGACAGGCGCAGACCCCATTGGGTGGCCAGATTTTTCGCTTCCTGCCATTAAACCCAGTCCCCTGCTATCATGAGCATCCATGTCACATAATCCCTTTCATCAGGACAGAAAGCAAGTCACGGATCCCTAATTCCGAGGTCAGTTCTGCTCCAGCGCCATCCTCGATTAGAACAGCCAGGGGTAAAAGCGCTCTAATTCGTACCTTTTTACGGGAGCTCCGGAGAGGTTAGCCAGCACAGCCCACTGCGGCCACCCCCTGCGGAACCACTTCTAGCAACCCAACACGCTGCACTGTGCGGATTGAAATGGGCTTCACACAACAACAGCTTCCTCTTTGCTCTCCCGTAAAAGGCAAACTGTGATTCTAGTGAAGGGAAAGGGAGATACTCTATGAAAACACTCGTGTCCTTCATTACTGGCATATCTCAAGCGAATGGTGGACGAGAGGCTCAACGTGATCCATCAGTGTGCACTTGCAGCCCAGAAAGCCAATCATATCCTGGGCTGCATCAGGAGAAGCGTGGCCAGCAGGTCGAGGGAGGTGATTCTCCCCCTCTACTCCACTCTCGTGAGATCCCACCTGGAGTACTGCGTCCAATTCTGGAGCCCCTACTACAAGAGAGATATGGACGTGCTGGAACGTGTCCAGTGAAGGGCCACGAGGATGATCCAAGGGCTGGAGCACCTCTCCTATGAGGACAGACTGAGAAAGTTGAGGTTGTTCAGTCTGGAGATGAGAAGGCTCCGAGGAGACCTTATAGTGGCCTACCTCTTAAGACGGCCTACAAGAAAGCTTGGGAGGGACTTTTTAGGATGTCGGGTAATGGTAGGACTAGGGGAATGGATTAAAACTAGAGATGGGACGATTCAGACTGGACGTTAGGAAGAAGTTCTTCACCATGAGGGTGGTGAGATACTGGAATAGGTTGCCCAGAGAGGTGGTGGAAGCCCCATCCCTGGAACTTTTTAAGGCCAGGCTGGACAGGGCTCTGAGCAACCTGATCTAGTGGGAGGTGTCCCTGCCCATGGCAGGAGGGTTGGAACTAGATGGTCTTTAAGAAGGTCCCTTCCAACCCTAACAATTCTATGACTCTATGAATGTGAAACAGATTGATCTCTTGATAGGTTGGGAAGGTGTAAAAATCACCTGCACTTCATTTGGAGGAAGTCGGGAGGTTTTGTTGCATTATCTGTGTTCCCTGCAATATGGAATCCATATTTTTTGCTTTTGCAATTTTTAGAAATGTGTTACATACACCTATTATATGAAATAGAATTTATGGAAATATTTGTCAGAAACAATTAGAACTCTCTGCGTGATGCCAGCCCCATTCCTCTGATACCAGAAGGCTCACCCTTTGGCTGCTAGTGGTCATCCACGCGTATAGTGTGAAGACCTGAGTGCACTCTGTTTAAGAATTTAGCATATATAATTTGGTAAAATGCACCCTGCTTTCATTTGCTTAGTGTAAAGTTGCATGATTAAGGAAAGTCAAAGACGTTGGAGACTTGCACTTCATATTTCCCAACATAAATTTCTGTTGGGAGTTTCTGAGCAGGTAGTGTGGAAACTCACTAAAAGCAACCAATGTGTGAACCATATAAATCTGTGAAGTGGTGATACCAAACTGGAAGGGATTTCTTGACATGAGCATATACTCTGTAAATAGAATTTAGCATATTTGTGTCTGACAGTTTTTTTTTTTTTAAATGGCTGTTAGAAAATTTCTTGCACTTGATGTTCCCAAAAAAATGGGGTTTAAAAAAATAATGTACGTGAAACTGTAACGGTGTTTTATACAGATAGTCACATAGAAAATACTCCTCTACTACTAAAATCTTAGAATCATTTAGGTTGGAAAAGACCTTTAGGATCATATCGCCTGTTCCTTGGGAGAAGAGACCGACCCCCTCCATTCAGGGAGTTGCAGAGAGCGAGAAGGTCTCCCCTCAGCCTCCTTTTCTCCAGGCTGAACACCCCCAGCTCCCTCAGCCGCTCCTCACAAGACTCCTGCTCCAGACCCCTCACCAACTCCGCTGCCCTTCTCTGGACACGCTCCACCACCTCAATGTCTTTTTTTGTGGTGAGGGGCCCAAACCTGGGCACAGCCCTCGAGGTGGGGCCTCACCAGTGCCGAGTACAGGGGGACCATCACTGCCCTAGTCCTACTCACCACAGTATCCTGATACAGGCCAGGATGCTGTTGACCTTCTTGGCCACCTGGGCACACTGCTGTCTCATATTCAGACAGCTGTCGACTAACACCCCCAGGTCCTTTTCCACCAGGCAGCTCTCCAGCCGCTCTGCCCTAAGCCTGTAGCGCTGCATGGGGTTGTTGTGACCCAGGTCCAGGACCCAGTACTTGGGCTTGTTGAAACTCACACGATTGGCCTTGGCCCATCAATCCAGCCCCCTCTGCAAAGCTTTCCTACCCTCAAGGAAATCAACACTTCCACCCAACTTGTTGTCTGCAAATTTACTGAGGGTGCACTCGATCCCTTCATACAGGTCCAGATTCTAATTTTCTCCCTGCATAACCTCACAACATCCTTGTAGTCCTCCTGAGTTGCCTGCCCCTTCTTCCAAAGCTCGTAAACTCTCTTTTTTTCCCTTGACTTCCAGCCATAGCTTTCTGTTCATCCAGGCTGGTCTTTTTCCCTGCCAACTCATCTTTTGGCCCATAGGGACTGCCAGCTCCTGTGCCTTTAAGATTTCCTTCTTGAAGAATGTCCAGCCTTCCTGGACTCCTTTGTCCTTCAGGACTGCCTCCCAAGGGACTCTGTCAACCAGTCTCCTAAGCAGGCCAAAGTCTTCTCTCTGTAAGTCAAGGTAGTGGTTCTGTTGACTCCCCTCCTTACTTCTGTGAGAATCAAAAACTCTATAATTTCATGATCACCTTGCCCAAAATGGCCTCCAACCATCATATCATCCACAAGTCCTTCTCTATTCATAAACAACAGATCCAGTGGAGCGCCTACCCTAGTTGGCTCACTCACCAACTGTGTCAGGAAAATTCTCTTCCACACATTCCAGGAACCTCCTAGACCGTTTCCTCTCTGCTGTACTGTATTTCCAGCAGAGATCTGGTAAGTTGAAGTCTCCCAAGAGAATAAGGGCTAGCAATTGTGAGACTTCTCCCACCTGCTTATAGAATATTTCGTCTGCCTCTTCAACCTGGTCTATAACAGACTCTCACCATGATATCTGCCTTGTTGGCTTTCCCCTTGATTCTTACCCATAAACACTCGACCCTATCGTCACCATCATCAAACACTGACAAACAAACAGAGCTACCTCGCCACCTCTCCTTCCTTGCCTATCCTTTCTGAAGAGGGATAAAATATATATAAAATTTATATATACACACGAGGAGACACTGAACAGACACAACAAATTCATTATATTCTTTAGCTGTGTTAAACTCATGCCACTGTGATTTTTTGTGAGAGCCAGAAACAGAAAGAAATTTTCTTTGCTGGACTGAAAGGCTGTTCTGGGGACATATATGTTCTTCCACATATTTTAGTCTTTTCAAATCCTAGATCTTCATTTTTCCTTCATCTTTGCCATTTCAGTGTAGGAGATGGAATAAGCTTTCACAGTGCAATGGAAGCTCCAAATAGTTAGAAGAGACATATAATCTTACCAAAGCCAGTTCTGTAGGACTTTATATAAAGTATTGTATATTATTATTATGTAGTTATGTGTATAATATATGAATATGTTATGCCAATTAGTTGCTTTTGGGTGGGGGTGGGGGTTTCTGTACTTTAAGATTCCAAAATTTCTGTATTGAGAACTGAAAAATTAGTAAAATTTTATTTTGGTCAGTTCTTAAAACATAGTTAAACTTATCTGTAAGGGGGATCTACAGCTACATATTTTCAATAAACACTAAGTGATGTTTGTTCATTTGAAAACTATATAAAGGGCATGTGCTTCCCTCCCAAAAGAATATTTTAGGACATTAGAAATGCTTACGCTGAATGGAAAGCATTGAGAACTAAAATAGCTGCATCACAGAAAAAGTTGTTTACAAGTTAAGATCAGAACTCAAAATGGGAAACTAACTTTATCAAATCATACTCACATAATGCAGTAAAAAGCAGGTAATGTGGTGGGACTTTTTTTCATTCCTTACCCTTAACTTCTGATTTAGTTAGATAGTTTAAAATAGATGTTTTCATACTGAGCCAGTCTTGAGTGTAATTGCTTTAAAATGTTAAGAAACTAGAAACAGTTGTATCTTCATTATACAGAATTCTTTTCGTCAAAGCTTATTTGCCAAACAATAAAAGGCCCAGGCGTCAGCTCTTTGTTATTTTATTAATCGTTTGGCAAGTAAAGTCAATATTTTCATTTTTTTCATTAATTAGGAGAAGGAGATGTTTTCAAAGAAGGAGCTGATTGTAAATCATCGCTAAAATAGAATATAACGGAAAATGGGAAAGGGAAGAGAAAGAATATGCAAATTTGAAATAGCCTTCTTCAAATTATTACACAATGTGTTTTTCTTTAATCAATGTAGATGTTAAACAATATTGTATAATGACACTCTGCAAAATGATCACAGCAATAACAGAATCAGAGAGATTAATGTTTTGAATGTGTGAAACCCTTAGGAAAGCTGATAAATAGAAAAACAGAAAACAGTTATCACAAATTAAAAATACAAGACAGAAACTTGAACAAGATTCAAAGGTCAATTTAAAGCATATTTTTAAGGAGCTCTTTATCACATTCCTCATCCCACACAAAAAGAATTCAGTTACAGGTTCTTTTTCTAATGCTTCACACATATTTCTGAATCCTAGTAGAAATGTCATAGTCTGGTTATGCTTTTATAAGCAAGGAAAATAATAGCAAGGGCAAAAAAAAGAATGAGAAAGACATGTTATAAGCAAAACAAAGCTCTAATGTAGTATTTACCAAGGTCCAGAAGGAGGCTTTTATGGAAGTACTTGGATATGTGTATAACCTCCTCACTTCTCTCGCACCCTTTTTCGCGACGTTAGTGACATCCATACGGCACTTGCTACATTTTCAGCTAATTGTTGGTCGCGTGGTAATGTTACGTGATTCTGAGAAGTTACTGCTTGCAGTGAATAATGCCACTGCTCATTGTGAAAGATTGGAAAGTGGTGGGTTTGGCTTGTGCTCTTTCCCTTTTCTACAGTCATAAATGTCTGACCTTTTGAGACACAGCAAGTTCTCTCGCCATCCCTACCCTCACCCACCCAGAACTCCATTTGGAACAATGGCTTTCTTCCTCTGGGACTGTTCAGCAACGTGGCTGAAACCAGTAGAATTAAATTGGTACTGAAGTGCCTGATGATTATAACCGTCCTTACCCTAAGTAATACCTTTGGGTATTTTTTTTTATCTGCCCTTCCTATTCTGTAAGATATCCTTCTGCTATAAGCCTCACCAGCACAAGAGTGCTCAGCAGAATCATAGAACNAGCCTTCCCTTCTCCAGGCTGAACACCCCCAACTCTCTCAGCCTGTCTTCATAGGAGAGGTGCTCCAGCCCTATGATCATCCTCGTGGCCCTCCTCTGGACCCACTCCGACAGTTCCATGTCTTTGTGCTGAGGGCTCCAGAGCTGGACAGAATGAAAAGGTCACCTGCAGCTCAGTGTCTGATTGCAACCTAGCAGGTCGTAGTCCAACCATTTTAGAGCCATACAGCCCTAATCTTTAGAAATCTTTTTCTTTTTTTCCCCCCAAATTAATCAGAAAATAATTTTGCTGTGAAAAACTTCACATGAGCAAAAAAATTAGCTTTTTTTCCCCAAGTGTCCGTTCATAGACCTTGCTGCAGCACATGGATAATGTCCTAGTAAACCATATTACAGGTAGGGAAGAGAGTGGTGGCTGGTGGAAAGGGAATCCAGCATTTTTAAGTCTACATAGATGTGCTAACGTCAAGAATGTAGATCAGTGGCCTGACATAGCCACTGGTATTCAAGGTTGAGGCAGCAAGTATTTTAGTCAGCGGAATAATAATCCCAGCAAGATGCAGTCTGGGCAAAGCTCATAAATTCTTTCATCCTTATGGTTTTTTTATTGCCATGAAATCTGAGAGTGACTTTTGTTTAAACATACTGCTAACCCAAGAGCTTTGTAGAGCAGAGACTCACGAAGTTGTGCCCCTCCATCCCTCGCTATGTGGTATACTCTTTGCACTGTGCTGATGAAGTTCCCAACAGCATTTGTGCTGCATAAAATGTATCTGTGGAGAGGAAAACACACCTTGAGGTTCCAACATTCCATCTGCCTGAAGGATTCTCATAAATAATGCAGTGCTTTTGAAAGGACAATTTAAATAGTTTGTCTTAAATTTCCTTAGTCTTGAGTGTCATTCTTCTCTATGCTTCTTGATCATTGTATTTTTCACTTTACATCTTGCGTCTCAGGGTATCCTTTTTTTGTTGTCCAGTGGGTCATTGGTGAAGGGCAGAAGGCTTTCCGGGTTAAGGAAAAAATGTAATTTTAATTTTAGGTATAAGTTCAATTTCAGGCTTCTCAACCATGACTGTGTCCTTTTAATGGGAGTTATATGCACATATCAAAGAAAATAGGTACTTAAATAGCTGTTTTGATTGGCTGAATCTCTTTCAATAATTTATATACAACTGTAATCACAATATTTCTTGTCTGATGAGCTTATATGCTTGATTCAATGATGGGGAAAAAAACCAATAGGCTAAATTGTTGATAGTAACTCCCAGGGAAAATATTCTGTACTAAAGGATTGCTACTATACGTATTGAAAATCTTGAAATGTTACAAAAATTGAAATTATAAAACCACTGAAGGAAACTATTGCATGTAATCACCATAGTCTTTTTCTCACAGCTTGACTCTATGACAATTTGATGGGTTTATTGCAGTTGGCATGGATTGCTTTGGCTGAACTAAATGGCAGCTATCTCACATGCCCTTGATTGTCTTCAGATTAATCAGAGGCTTTTGAAGCGATGGCTTTTGTGTGGTTTTGAAGAATGGTGCATTTTAAAAACCGATATATCAAGGCATTTTAAAATAAAGGTGTTGCAACAAGTCCTGTATTGCCTCAATGAAATCCTACTGGGATCTACTTCTCTCTTCGGTAATACAGGGGCAAAGATTAGGTTAGTCCTTCGTTATGACAGTTTGAGCCTTTGCTGGTTTTAAAAAGTGTATACATTGCTTAAAATGACCATCCTATTCCAACCAAATTAATTCTCAGTCAGATCTGGAGATCCTCAGCACAAAAGTCGGTTATAGTGACTAAACCATAACTGACTTAGATGAGAGTTACATAGAGACTGGGGCTGGATTTAACAACTCATGATTGATACAGGGAGAGTCCATATTATGGAAGAAGTTTAATGCTAAAGTATTTAATAAAATATTTGTTCTTCACTGTTTTGATCAAAGCTTCTGCTTAATAGAGAGATAGAAAGAAGACAGATAAAGAGAACGTAGGCAGTACATACCCTTTGATAGCTAAAACATAAAGCATCTCAGAAAAGAAGGGGTTCCTCTCAGCTACTTCTTGTGAGTTAAATTTATTCAATGTCCTTTTTCATTGCCTGGTGGGTGACATATATAGTCCCTCACAAAAGAAGGGCAATATAATTAGCCATCATTTAGATTAATTCCTCTCCATAAATCCATCAGCTTGAACTGTTAATATTTACATGTAATGCACTTAGCATCGGAAGCTTTGCATTACGCATAGTAGATCATGATGGAAATTTTGTATTACGTTGTCTTCTTTCTGCTATAGCAAAATTCCCGGATGCGCCTAAAATAGTTAGTCTAGTCTAGTCTAGTTATTAAATGTCTCAGGTGATGTAGCATAATCTCATCGTAAAAACCTCCTCTTCCTCAATGTAGCGTAATAGCTTACGCTGCGCCCAGCCGCCTTGATTCTAGTGGAGGTAGGATGAGGATGAGGTGCTACTGTCCGCCCAACTGACAGTCACAGAATATCATTAAAATCTTTTTTCTTCTCTTTGGCTATAGGATTTATTCTGTCGGGCGTAGTGAGAAACTGAATGATCATGAGAGGTGTCTCACTTCTTTTTCCTAAACTTCCCTTCTTTCTGGAGTCCCTGTGGTATTATGGCCTATACAACCCACAACCCACTTTCATGTGCTCCCCTCCTACTAGCCCCTTGCTACTAATTCATGCACTAGATGTGGAGAAAGTCACAGCCTTGCTTGCTCCTCCTTCAGACACTCCTCAGTCCACACAGGGATATCAAGGTTGTAGTGCTTTCTATTCTTTTTCTTATATATCCTTATCTAGGAGTATCTCTGTTGAAGACACTTATCGTGGAAGACTGAACTAACACTCCTCTGAGTGCCTGTATTAGCATAAGTTACAATTAGCCATTAGTTAAAATTTAAATATGTAATTTTATATAATATATAATTAGATTTCGATCTCTCCCGTGCTTGGATTTTTTTTCCTTCTCCGAAATCCCTCTAATTTGCAAAAAACTTAACCTACAACTGAGCTAACCTCTCTGCTCATGTCATTAGAATAATTCCAAATCTCTGAAGATAAGTCAAAATGCAGTGTCCATTCTAGTGCTGCCAAACGCTTCACCAGCTTATCTGTGAGTCCGTCTTCCCTGCTACTGAGAATTGCTTCCGTTCTCCCTCACTAGAGGTCAGATCAAAATGAATTTTGCTAGTTACTGCTCAGTATCAGAGCTGACAGTGGTAAAAATTAAACTGCCAGACAGAAAAAGAGCAAGAGAGAATAAGTAGTGAGCAACCACCAATGGCAATTATTTCTTGGTTACAGCATCCATTTTATTAAATATAATGGAGAAACCAGGGAAAGTGTTTAAGGGTTCGAAGATGCTAATTACTTTTTTCCTCTCCACCCTCAAGAGATTTGACATGTTTTACCTTCCCTCTCCCTTTCCTCTGAATTTTTTCCAGCTCCCAGTGAATCCTTTCTAAAATCTGAGACCATTGATGGGCTCTGTGCTATGTCCTCCTCACGTTTGAAATGAAAATAGAAAGATTCTTATATATCATAGAATCATAGAATGTGTTGGATTGGAAGGGACCTTTAAAGGTCATGTAGTCCAACCCCTAAATACCCCCAACCCCCAAATATCACTGGGGGTTGGAGATCATCATCACAACCCTCTTTGCCTCCACTGAGACTCGGCTTTAAGGATGTGTGTTCATGTTTAATCAAGTGAGCTGGAATCCCTCCAGGCGGAGGTTTTAGCACCAGCCTACTGAAGTGCGGGGTTTGTACCCGTAGTGGAATTTGTAGTGCTGTGACAACAGGCAGACTGAACTAGAAACAGGGGTGTCACCTACTGCGGTAGCAGCAGGTGCCTTCCTTTTCAAAGGAAATATAATCAAATTTTGTTCCATAAGACAAATTGGGTATTTACTTCTGTAAATTATAGTAAGGGTAACACAGTAAGATATATAAGCATGCAAGTAAGAGTTATAATAAGGGTTGTAGGCAGCCCTCCAGCGTGACTTCCATTTGCATCAGTTACATTTCTTGGACTTTTTTCTCAGGGTGTTTTTTTCTCTTGGGTTTTTTCCTCAATTGCAACAATGAGGACTGATTTTTTTCTTTTCTTCTCCTTTTTCTTTCTTTTTTTAACAATAACCCCTGAGATTTCTGTGTCATCAGATGATACTGGGAGCAAAGGTCCTAGGCACAAGCTTTCAGTACCCCTGTCTGAAACTACTTATATTTCCTTGGTATTCACTTAGACTTTGAGAAATCTCACTGTGAGGAATCAAAGAAACAGGAGACGAAAGAGAAGTGCAACCACAAGATAAAGTTGCTTTTTCATGGATGAATAAGAAATGCATACAGGCTTGGATAATATCTCTTCTATAGAATGGAAAAACACATCTTAATATAGGTTTTTATTTTGTCAGGAGTGAGGAAGGCTTAGTTTACTAGGAAAATAAATGAAATACTCTTTTTTTTATTTACTGTTGAATTCTGGATGATACAAGATTGCTTTTATAGCATTATTTTTCATTGTATACTTTTATAATAATTTTTTCATCTGATTTGGAATCTTCCGGTCTGAGAGATCATCATTACCTTCAGCAGACTGATCCACGTTGCCGTGTATCTCAGTGTAGGAGACGTATTTTCTTTCAGTTCAACCTGTTGAATGATTGGCCGTTGCCATTGGATGGTGGCCTGCAGCAGTATTTATTTTACCCTCAAACTCCTAAGTTATTTGTTTAACAGTAAATTACTGCATAAAGAAGTTTCAACCAGAACTGCAGCATTTGTACGCTTTTTCTATTATATATATTTAATATGAAAATATGAATTCAACCCCCACTTTTTATTCTGGTTGGTACTTAAATATTTTAAAATTCCATCAGATCACCTCCTCCAATCTGCCCATAATGTTGCTTCCATCAGAAGTTTCTCTTGCTTTTCGCTTTCTATCACCTTTGTCCTTTGTATGCTTCAGTAGCGTCTTGTTTGTTTAAATCTGTGTTTACTCATCTTACCTCATCAGTCAACTCCCAGTTATTTCTCTGAGTGCCAGATTGACCATATCAGAGACACAAAGCTGTTTCCTTGCACAGCTGGTTCAGGTTCAGCAGAGCTTATGAGGCGCAGACGCAGCATCGCGGGGACGTAAATGCGTTGGTCCCAAGACCAGCGTGCCTAGGCTTGGTTCTGACAGCAAGGTACCGAGACTTCTAGCTACTGTAGGAACAAGCTTGGGTCTTGCCATGTTCATAAAACCCAATACCGTGCTGTTCATGCTGAAACTTGGCTGGGTTTTGCCTTGTCTCTGTCTTTCCCATTATTTTCTGTATTTTTCTATTGTTCGCTATATTTCAGCCCTCGTCACTGAAAACCGCTTTCCTTTCTCCTCTAATT
This sequence comes from Stercorarius parasiticus, assembly GCA_013396915.1. NCBI lineage: Eukaryota > Metazoa > Chordata > Aves > Charadriiformes > Stercorariidae > Stercorarius > Stercorarius parasiticus. The sequence goes on along the minus strand of VWZL01002311.1, from coordinate 174,487 downwards.
CCTTGCTGATCTTTTTCATATGTATTTGCTTTGCATCTGAGCTTTACCTCTACCCATGTTCATGTTGCATTTGCATTCTGTCAGGGTTTTTCCTATGCATCTTTCTCTTTTTTCAAACTTTGTCAGGATGGTCTCACCAACGTCTCCTTAAGTCAGTATGATGCCTTTGACTATTAGAATTGTAAGTGTCATGGTCAGGAGGACCTAGTCATTTATACTTGTAAAGCACATTCTGACTTCCAGCATTTTCTGTTTAATAAAACATATTCTATGTCTATTGCCCTGTCTTTCCCGAAGGAAGGAAAGACTATAACAGTAAAACAAGAACACATCAGGCATTCTCTGTAGATTTATACCTACTCCTGAAAGTTGCATCATGCTTAGAAAACTATTTCTTCTTCTCCTGTATTGTATTTTATTCTTTTTTCTACTCTTTGGCTTTATTTGGAACCAAATGCAAAATTACTTCCAATGCAGATCAGCACGTTCAAACTGCAACTCTGCCCCACTACCTTCAGAGCTTCCTTTTTTTCCAACTTGGAAGTGCTGATATTTTCATGAAATATCCTGTTCTGATTGTGCGTGAGGATTAAATTTACACACAAGCATATGTGCACTTGTCATACTGGATTGACTTACCAAATCGTCTGTAATTTCACCATTCCTTACGAGAGTGAATCAGCTCAGTAGTTTGATTGCAAGTAAAAAGTGGTGTATTTTTTTCATGCAGTATAACAACTTCAGACCTAGAGAACATTTGGTATGACATTTTATTATGATCATTCATGCTTCGTGAAATCACCAAAGCAGCCCGCATACAGACACGATACAAGTTTTCCAACCGTGTACCATCTGAATACAACATCCCCGTTCGGTTTCTACTGAGTTGTCCGTAGTGTAATGACCTTTCATTGACTTCGTTGCTGGACATATTTACAGTTGTTAGTGGTTTAATTTCACACATTTAGGTTTCAGCATAATCATTACTGTCATGATGATTACAGTAGTTACGGTGATAATGTGGCTCCGGCGTGCCATTGAAAAACTACTCTAAGGATGGCCAAAGTCAGCTACTTCTAATAACCAAAACAATCAGTTCCAGGTTGCTTGTCACGAGTTTAAAGATGCTGTCTTCAAAGATGTTCAGTATATTTTTATAACCAGCTGAAATTGGCAAGTTTAATAATCCATTGCCAAGGTTATTTAATGAAGAGAAGCGATGTCTTGATTGTTGCCCTCATTGTGTGTTGTGTTTGCTCATTACCAGCAGCCAGCAGTGTCACACCAGTGAAATGGTAAAAGGAATAATAAGATCTGAATATATTCGGTTCTAATGCTGCAGTAAAGTAGAAAGGCGTGATCAGATGAATAAATTTGGGGTATCTATATGGCACCCAGCCCTAGATCAGAGGCTCTGATTTGCCAGTTTGAAAATAGCTCAGCTTAGCAAGGCGTGAGAGTTATTATGTGATGATTATTGTGTAGCGAACTGGTTAATTCACTTCCTAATTGACAGGTTGTTATATCCACAAAAGCTAATGCCACAACTGGCACTCGAGTTTGCACTATTGGTAGAAACAGTGAGCGCTGAATGGGGCATACAGACTACGCTGTTGTCTTACCGTCACAAATAGTAGTTCAATGGCAGCAATTATATACGCTGGTGGGAAATTGGGGTAGCTTTTTTCTAATGTGAACAATGCAAGGCTCAGGATTTGAAGGCTGTCCATTTGGTGCCTTTCACAGGAACTAAATAGGTTGCAAAAAGAAAAAAAAAATGTATTAGAAGTATGATTTGTCATACTTAATCACCATATGTTTGGGTGTACCAAGTAAATATACTCAGAGTTCTCAAAAGGATAATATTTTTACCTATCTGTATGATCTTCGGAGCTTTGCCAGTGGTCAAGAGAGCTTCTGAGTATAGAATAATATAGCATATATTTATTGTAGTCACATATATTAATATGTGAAAGAGAAGACTTACTACTTGTATTACTCTCTCTACATACATTGCAGCTACAGCAGAACATCTTGTATACTGAAATGTGCCGTCAATTTGGGAATCTCTCTTTTGTTAAGCAGGGGATTATATCACCGTATCAGTAAGCTTATATAGCACCATTACCGAGCGAATAAACAAAGCAGATACGCAGGAGTGAGATTTTTCATTCGTTAGCAATTCTTTTCATTGGTGGAGCCTGACAGTTTTGATCAAAAACAGAGAGGAGGGGACGGAGAGAGAGAGAGAGAGAAAGAAAGGAAGGAAGGAAGGAGGGAGGGAGGAAGGGAAAGGAAGGGAAAGGAACGAAGGGGAAGGAAGGAAGAAAGGAAGAAAGAGAAAGAAAGAAAGAAAAAGAAAGGAAGGAAGAGAAAGAAAGAAAAGAAAAAAGAGAGAAAGAAAGAAAGAGAAAGGAAGGAAGAAAGGAAGGAAGAAGAAAGAAAGAAAGAATGAAAGAAAGAAAGAGAAAGAAAGAAAGAAATCCTTTTACATTTAAAATAGTCTCAGGATACATGTCCTCCCTAAACAACAAGTTGAGTTCTATACTTAGATTTACTTTTTTTTCACAGGTTCTTTTTACTGCTTTACTTGCCAGATTTATTGCATTATCAGATATTCAGATCTACCCCAAACCAGTAATTATTGATGACTCACGTCTTTATGATGAAAACATACTGCAAGGAGAACAAAGTAAAACATTAATTAGAGATGACTAAGTAGTGAAATTTGGTATTTAGTCACTGGTGTTGGATATCTTCAGTGGGTCATGAAATTGTACTAAAATATACAGAAAATGCAAAGTAATGCGTATGTGACCTTACTGTGCCTTTTGGTGTTTACCTTGTATCCGAAGGCTAACAGGAACTGGAGATACAGGTCTTCCAGTCTTCTATTCCTTTGCTATTGGAGATATTCTGGGCTACAGTACAGGGTCTAGGAAGCATGCTCTTCCCATGAAATCGTTCCTCTCTCTCACAACTGAGCTACTGAGAATGCAGGCTTTTGTAGAAGACTAAGAAAATTGTTGGATCCAAGTTTTATTTTTGCTCAGCTCTCGGAAGTGAGTAACTGATGATATACTAAATGCTGTTGATGAACTGGATGGATTCCCATGCACTTCCTTTGAAGACAAGGCATGGTCCTTGTTTAGGCGTATTTTCATTTGCAGTCTAAGACAAACTCTTTCCGGCATTTTGTGTCTTAAAATAGGTCTAATAACGATATACCTATTCATTACCACTTGTCAGGTTTGTGGGAGGGAGCGGCAATGAGTTGGAAAATCTAGATGATCTCAATTTTAGCCTGCCTGATTTATATTTTAAGTAGGTCGGAATCAGATGAGAATATTCAACATGTACATATACATTAGCGTTCCTAAATACTGAGGCTTGCAACACTGGTCCAGCCTGAGCACAGATTCTCAATACTCCCTGAAGACTGGAGACATCCGCACACCCCCATGGTGGTGGCTTCAACAGTGCTTCTGGAAGGTCCCCACGCTTTCTGAGCAAAGCAGCTAAGTCAAGCCACGTTCTGAGCCCTCCTGGTCGTCACTTCTTTTCCTTCCAATGGGTTGTGAGGGAGGAAAAGGACCACAGCAGCCATGACAGGTTACTGCTAGCTCACTCCTCCCATTACTGTCCTCCACTTAGTGGATACACGTAGAATTGCCCAGGGTAAAGCAATTAATGCCTTATGTCCCAGCATTACTCCAGTTTCTTCTCCCCCTGTATCATCCCATGCAACCAACCATGCATCATCCTGGATCCTGCATTTCACTTCAGCTCCTCAAGTCCAGTCATTTCTAATTCCAGTATATCAGTGCCCTCAAGCCAGCATCATCCCACTGACTTCCACTTTCCAACTGTTCCATTCCGGTCTCAGTGTCAGCTCTCTAATTTGTATGTATTTATTTCATGAGAGGAATAGGGAATGTGTTATTTTTTACAGGTCTGGGGGGAGTTTTGCTTCATTCAAATATCATTAACTAAGGTGCCAATTTCTGATGTAGCCTCTTCTGGAAAATGTTAGCATCCTTGTTACACTTGTACTATAGCACAGAGTGATAGGAAGTTCATCCCAGAGGATGAACAGCTGAATACTAGTGTCAGAGAGGAACGCTACGGAAAAGAGATATTTTTCATCAATTCATAGTTGTTGGATGCAAAAGCTAGGAGACAAGGAAGTTGTGAAATTGTGCTTTGCTGACACCCAGGTAGAAAATAGACCCTTTAAAAAATAAAATAAATTTAAAAAAAAAAAAAAAGCCTTATTGTTTCTGAGTAGATTAATAGCTGTCTGACAGTACAGTTCTGATATTATGCAGTTTGGGGAGCATGGATGCTGCTTACAGTTAGACTATTAAAAATCAGTTTATTTTGACTGGTAAAGAGGTCAGAGCTGAACAAAGCAAACACTAAACTTGTATATTATCTACATATTATCTATATACATTATCTATGTAATTTAAATCATGTGTAATTTAAATATCTAGTGTATACTATTACAACACTTTCTGATGTATAGATTGTCTAGGTATTTTATCTGTATTTCATGCCCAAAAGGGTAAGTTGAACATCCTATATCTCAATTTGGCAGTATCAGCAGTATAGAGAAATACCTTCACCTGAATTATTGTGATGAGAAAGATGTTTGGAGTGGGAGCCTGTGTCTTTAACAGGGGTATGGCGGAAATGTTGTAGTTCTCCATTTGCTTCCCTGAAGTCACAAGCTGCTTGCAGAGTTGTACTATAAAACTTTAATACACTAAATCTCCAGCGAGGTACCCCTAGGATGTTCAGAAGGAAAAGAAAGAGTATCCATATAAATTTAGGACTGTTACCTCCCGGTAGTACTTCGGATGTGGCATTTTCAGTTTTAAGAGTGATCAAACAACATCCCATGGTGATGACCCTCAGTCGTCCCACCTTTACATCAGCAGGCGCCCTGGGATGATGGAGTTTCTATTGTACAGTTTTGTCTTTGCTACATTTTTAAACAATCCCTCAGATCTCAACATATGCAACCTACAATATTGTTTGCGCAGTGAACACATGAATTGTTGGCCTTTGGCAACCTACTCGCTATGAAATTAATTGTGGCTTTAGGTTTATTAACCATATGACTTGGCGTAAGTAGTAGCAATCTATCCACAAAACTCGAGTAATACGAAAAGCCCACCCCATTCAATACTTTACATTTGAACAAAGAAAAGACCCGTCTCTGCCACCTTCCCACGTTCCACATAGGTAATTTTTCTGCAGATTTTTGCAGGGATTCAATAAGACATTTAAGCTAATGAGTTTGGGCCTACACAACCACCAAGTACAAAATAACAGCATAAAATAGGCATATATTCCTACACTGAGGTGAAATCAAAAGGGGGGAAAAACCAAACCAAACCAAAACATTCTACTCATCAAGGAAAGTGTTGGCTGCTTAAAACATAAAATGAAAGCGAACAGTTACCTTGTTAGAATTAAAGTACCTTTTAGGAGAGGAAAACATTTTTTGCATGCGATCTCATATTTTAAGAATTTCACATTTGTCTTCTCAGTTCTTAATTTTAGTGTGGTTAAAATACATCAGATCTTATGGTACCACTAAATTATATAAACTCTTGTGAAATTATATTAAATGAGAACATAAAGTTTAACATTTCATTGGGAAAATTCTGCTAAAAGAAAAAATTAATCTGATATTAATTATGAATTTCCCTGTGAATGTTCACAAATACGAGAACTTTTCCTGTCACTGCTTTTGACGCCATCTGTACTAAAGAGAATTTGTTTTTTCATGTAGATGGCCTTGAGAAAATAGAACTTCATCTAGCGTGTTCTGATTTTGAAAGCTTTTTTCATTTTGTGTTCATAGCTTTACATATTTGTAACTCCCAAGAATTTTAAGAGGTGGAACTCATTACACATGACCTGGCTTTCAGTGCAACCTGCAGGACTGTCAATACCAGTTTCAGGTATTAGTTCCACATGTCTAGTATTTTTACCTCTTCTGGTTTAAGTTCGTAAACCATAACCTCATGTGTAATTTAAATCAGTCTTTTCTGGAAGTTCATAAATATGTATTTGATGCAAGGGATAGACCAGAACTCACTCCCAAGATGCTGTTCGGGCTAAGTGGAATCTCCTTAGGAACCGCTTCAAAGATCAATTCCTCTTGTCCATAAAAAATAAGTTTAAATTGTCTTCTATGAGCCTGCTGTTAGCAATTGTACTGTTACATTATGTATGATTCTTTGACTGCTCATTGCTTCAACAAACTGCAGAGTGCTCCATTAGCGATTTTCAATTTCATGCTAAGCTTTGCAATTTATTAGTGTTGTTTAGGCTAATGTACTATTATTTTGCATATTTTATATCATATTTCATTTGCTATTCATATGACCTAACAGTTAAGTATTGGGGATCAATAAGCCCTCTAAATGTTTTCATATTCATAGTAGGAAAAAAGAAGGAAATCATGCAGGCAGACAAATACACAGTCAATTAGGACAAAGTTAATTTTTTTAGCAATTTTCAGTTTTCCCTCACGTTTGTCTGCAGTTTTGACTGCAGGTTTCCAAACAATGACATAATGGCCAGATGCCATTCAGGAAAATAATTTGTTTTAGTAATGATCCTCTAATTGTAGATACCTGGGCCACGCTCATGAGGATTCTTTGCCAATGTGCTCTCTCTCTCTATATATAAATACCAAGATTTAATTCAGCTTAAATACCGCCTAGTTCCAAGAAGCAGGTGCAGTTCCACACTTATTTTGGTTTTGATTTCATCCTTCCTGAGCTGTGCGCTGTTCAAAAAGGGAAATATTTAGTATTAGGCTGAGAAAAATTAAATTCTTCTCCCTTGGAAGGTTGTATGAACTTAAAACTTTTGTGTGCTCAGTTGCTGTATCTGGTAGAAAAGCACAAAAAAATCAACAAGCATCAATCCCAATTTTCAGATTAATTGACTTCGCACCTTTGGAGTTCCTTTTCTTAAAATCCCGAGGTTTGGAAAGCAGCAGTGCTAGAAAAATAGACTTTTGAGGGTATTAACAAAGTGGTTTGAAGTGTTCATGGAAAATATGTATGTAAACATACATCAGAATTGCTAAAACATTCATGCAAGCAAGGAACAAAATGTCAAGTATCTTACTGGTACGTTGCAAATAGGGAGCAGGACTGAAATTTTGAATGCACCTGAAGGTGTGGATCAAGGCACTAACGACTGCTCAGTAAAGACTACAGTAGAATTAGTATTTAAGCATTGATATTCCTCTTATCTTTTTGAACATTTGTCTTTCGTATAAAATTTAGCACATGTAGTCTTTCAACACAGAACCAAAGACACAAGAAATTTTTGAAAAGGGAAGATAGGTATTAGTTGATAAAGCACTAGATAACCACACAAGGTTCTATTCCTTTCCATGATTTAGATATTACATCTCAACTGCTAAAAATTCACCAGGGAATTTTTATTCATATTCAGCAAAGAAAAAAAATAAAGGCCTAGCTTCAACTGGAAACTTTGCATTTGCCCCATAATTTCATCAGCAGCAAAACCTGTATGTGATTTTTGGATAAAATTTTTAAAATAATGAAAACTGACTTCAGTATTTTCATGTTTAAAATCTCTACATTTATAATGGAAATCAAAAATACTTACCTTCAACCTCAGCAAATCGTTTTTCAAAACCAGTTCTGTTCATTGACTTCCAAAAGACATGTCATGAGAGAAACTTTCAGTTGTTCTGAAGGCCGACGATTTGCAGGGTGCAGATTTAGTTGCTTTTTGGAATCGCCAGGTGCCTGGTTCTCCTACCTGGGACTTTGGGGTCCTTCATGTCCCCAGCTGCGAGCAACCAACGCAGCCAGACGGCACCAGGAGGAAGATCTACACAATCACAAGTATGAAACCAATCTCCACGTAGCTGGTAGGAAATAAGGCCTTTTCCTCAGAACTGCATGTATCCGCAGAGTATTTCTCATGTGGCACTTCATCACAGTCAAATTAAATTGCATCTAATTGTCTCAGGTCAGCCATGTGTACGCACACAGACACAGAGTTATAGAGAAAAGGAGGCTGAGGGGAGACCTTCTCGCTCTCTACAATTCCCTGAAAGGAGGGGGTAGCCAGGGGGGGTCGGCCTCTTCTCCCAAGGAACGGGCCGTGGGACAAGAGTAAACGGTCTCAAGTTGTGCCATGGGAGGTTTAGATTGGATATTAGGAAAAATTTCTTCGCTGAAAGGGTTGTCGAGCATTGGAGCAGGCTGCCCAGGGCAGCGGTGGAGTCGCCATCCCTGGAGGTATTTAAAAGACAGGTAGACGTGGTGCTGAGGGACATGGTTTAGTGGTGGTTTTGGCAGTGTTAGGGTAATGGCTGGACTCAATGATCTGAAAGGTCCCTTCCAACCTAGATGATTCTATGATTCTATATATAAGCCCGGTACCTTCAAAGCTGTAATTCGAGAGTTCATTAGTTGTTAATTTACAGGCATTTTATTAGCAGACTTCCCAGCGCCATACGTTTCCCATACTTGTATATGGGAATGCAACAGGCGTATGGTGCCATCAGTAGTAAAATCTCTGCCTACTTTCCTTTATATCCCTGTCTTCCCCATTTAGAGCTTCCCCAGTCAGAGTTTCTTGGCATGCCAGTGGCTTCTTTCTCTGTTAGCATATGGAGAAGACCGAGCTCCTTTCCACATTCCCCTCTGACACAGGCAGCCCTCGTTTTACCCATCTGGATTTGCCGTGATTCCTCATAAACACCCAGCACGCTTCCTTCCCAGGGCCAACGTAGGGAAAGCAGTGATGTATCGCCAAGTGTCAAAACTCCATCAAGATATCTGATGAGAGCAAAAGATTCCTTCATAAGGGCGGCTTTTTCATGGCGTCGAGTAAACTCGAGATAGTCTGAAGGTGCCAGAAGAGGACAAAGAGAGATTAAGTTCCTATTTACAAAAGGAAATACTTTCTCAAAATCTGTGAATAGTGGCAAGAGCGGCAGCTCTGTCAGACTGCAGAAAGGGTTACAAGTGGTACGGCTATCACAATAATTGTATTTGCGGTAAATTCTTGGTCTAGACAGGGCATAGTTAAACTTATGTAAATATTTGGAGATTTGTAGAGATCTGCAGTGATTAAAGATCTGCTTCAAAGGATTATTTTGAGGTTTTTGCTTTTTCTTTTACTGAAAAATATACAAGTATGTATAACAGTGGGTCAAGCTCATGTCAACTATTAAGAATGAAAAAATAAAGCAGGCGTCTGTGCTGGGAGATAAATGGTTGTGGTTCACGGCACTAACAATCTCTGCTGATGCAGCTGGTGGAGATCGTAAACCCCATGATGAAAATATCTCCATATCCATATTATGATGCTCTAAAGCACTGCAGGCACAGATGGCAGAACTTGTAAGTTCTCTCAGAAACATAGTTATGGTTCACAACATTTTCAGATTCTTCTGAAAGAGCAAGTATAGCTTGTAAGCCCTGAGGAGAAGTTGATGGCACTTACAAACTATGCCAGCTCAGGTGGCAGACCTCGTAGACATCGGGAGAAAGAAATAACTGTGATTCACAATGCCTGCCAGAGAAGTGCTAGCGTTTGCAAGCTCTGATGACGCAGTCAGCAAAGCAGAGTTTTGGCATGTTTATTTCAGGATGGCATCTGAAAAAAAGGGGGGAAAAAAAACCCAAACCACTGTGCAGTAAAGTGCCTTACATTTCTGCTTAGCCATCTCAGGTAGATAAAAGACTAAATCAATCTTCCTAGAACTTCACCTGTCAGTCCTAGGCAGTCTCATTAGTTCTTCTTGTACCTTTAACACATTCAATACAAAACTGTACAGAAAAGCTTCATTATGTTATGCAAAATGGCAAGTTACATAATACGTAAAGGAACGAGCAGCACCCTGTAATTAAGTGTTCTCCTCTAAATACCTTGTTTAGAGAGAAATACAGGGATATCTGAGTACCTTTGGGAAAAAGAAGTCCATATCAAAGGCCATTCATTTCTTTGAGAATTCACTCAGAAACCTTCTATTGACTTCATTGTGAATCGAATAGGGTCTGTAATGAGACGACCTATGAATTTAAGAACCCTTAATTTTTCTGTCTTCCACACATAGCCATTTCATCTTTGGAAACAGTTCTATAATCATTCCTTTTTTAATTATTGAGGGAATATTTTGATCTGAAGAGATATTTAAAACTGTAGTGATTAGGATAAGTAATTGAGTCACCAGTAATTGCTGGTTTGTAGAGCAAGTTCGGAAGACTACGGAAGACAGAAATGAGCAAAAAACGATTGGAAAATCAGGGGAAAGCCTCTGAGACGTGCAGTATTGCTCTGCCAACCAGGCTTTAGTGCTTGAGTGTTACCCAAGAGCAGATGCCTACCAGTTGGAAGCACTGAGGCAGGAGCTGTTGTGCGCGATGTGAGAAGAGTCATTTTGATAATTTGGTGTTCTTGAGTACCTAGAGAGATGTGAAAATTAAGTGGCTGTGACTTAACAAGTGCGAGATTGTTATTTCCCATGCTAAAAGAAATATATGCACGTTTTAGTGAGCCTATTTGCAATATATACATAGCACATTTTATGTCTTTCTGTCATTATTTAAAATACACATAAACGCCAGTATGAACCAGTGTTATTGAGCATTGTCCTTCAACTAAGAGGGGTACCCAAGCAGATATTATGAAAATTTTTCTGGTTTTCTTTTGTGTTTGAAGAACAACATCCGAGTGATCCAAATCCTTTCTTGTAGCTCAAAGCAGATGGAAAATAATAAAACCAATTTACATCACTTTTTAAAGAAGTTAAACAACCAGGATGGTTACTTGTCTTAATTATTTAACACTGAAAAATAAAAACAAAACAAAACACCTTCCTTCCCCAACTCCCACTCCCGGTAAATAAATAAATAAATAAGATTTTAAAAAATATGTAGCAAAAAGCAGTAAAAAGTAGGCCATAATTAATACTGATAAGTACTGACACAATACCAAAAGGAATTATTTAACAGTTCAAAACTAGTTTCTAAACTTCAAATACCATCCTGTTGTCAGGCAAATTGAAAAATTTGAAAGATGAACGTGAAAACCTTCCTAGCATGTAGAAAAAAGAAAAATACTTTCAAATTTCTAAGAGATGTTATTTTCTACCTTAGGTGGAAATGTAATTTTTCTTTTTTCTCAGTACCGACCCAACCGTGTTATTAGAAAAATGTTATTAAAGTTAGGATGTGTTTTATTGTTCCATCTTCAGTTTCGCTGACTTATTTACAAAAATTTAAGTGACAAGGTGACAGAATACTTGGCAGATACAACCTTCCATTTTTACATTCTGGGGATAAAATTCTGTCCATGTTGACAGGTACGAGCACATACTGGTCTTCATTTGTTTCCCCTTCTTCCGGCGGAAATCTATTCATAGAGTCAATCCGGACCTAAAAGCAGTGTCTTTGGGGGCTTGAAGGAAAGACGTTCAGAGCACCAGTATCAGATTTTTGTATAATATATCCAAAACCAAGTCTGAAGTAGATTTCTTAGCCCTTCTCTGTGTGCCTCTCAAACTCAAATGCGGCACAGAACGTACCAAAACAGGTTTGGAAGAAATCAGCCGGGAGAGATAGTGAGTTTAATCCCTGTTGTTATTTTAACTAGTAATATGTAACCTGAATGAACTGCGAGCAGACTAAATGCGTTGGTAGCATTTAAATACTTGTCCTATGCACGTACTACAGTTTTTGCTGACAGATCAATATGGCTTTTCATTCATTTTCTGAGAGATACTTTATGATGCTTTAATTTCTGCTCGCCAATAAAATTTCTTCATATATTCTTTGCATATAAATCTGTAATATTATTAAGAGCTAGAGGAAAATAAAAGGCTCGTTTAATTCCTCTCTCCCCAGTAAAATATCTTCACATACTGTTTTCATATGAATATGCCATTTTATTAAGGTCCAATGAAAAAAAACAAAAATCTACTATTATTTCCCAAGGCAGTGTTCAGGATTTCCTGAAAATTTCAATCGAGATACTACGTAATACTTTTCAAGTATAGCTCAAATACTAATTAATATATTTCTCCAAAAGCTGTGTGAGCATATTGAGTAAATATTATTTTCTTTTTCTCATATATGTGGAAATTGAGGTGCAACAAGGTTAAACGGCATGCGTAATACACAGGCAAAACATTTAAGTCAAATTGTTGCAACGTATTTCCAAACATTCTTTTGATGCTCCAGAGGAAATATTTGTAAATGGAAATGCCTCTTGTTACTGAGTCCTCTTCCTGCGATCGTCACTGCCCTCAACTCTGAAAGATCTCCAGGGGAAAAGATTAATTAGGTTTCAATTATGCTACAGAAAACTGTACTTTACATACAATCTGAAAAGCATTGTGGTGTTTCTCTAATGTGTTTAAAAATTCAAAAATATTTTTAAAAGCCACTTAAAAAGTCAAGCCAAACTCAGGCTAATGGAACATGGTGTCGTCCTTGAACGTGATGTATTCTCTGTTCTTCCAGGCTTTGCTGTATGACATTACATAGATATTGCGTGAATTCTCTCTGAATCATTAGTGAAATTTTTCTGGGAGATTAATCAAACACGTTGATAGATGTAAAGGATTATTTCTCCAGCTTTGCACGGCTTTTAAACAGAAACAAACTTCCAAACCTGAAATGTTAGGAAAGCACCCTCAATTATTTTTGCTTCTATATACAAAAGTTCTTCTTTGTCTCCACATTTTATTAACACTAGCATTTTCTCACAAACATCTGATATTTGAACTTCTAGACATTTCAAATATATATTGTTAGCTAACACAATATAATTTTATGACATTAAGGTGAAGTTACAGAAAGATTTTTTAGTTTTTTACGGTGAGGTTTCACTTTATCAGTATTATTTTCTTGAAAAAATAAGTGCTTGGAAATTATTTTGAAATACCTTCTCTTAAGTCTTCTCTTAAGTAAAACCACATGTGAAACATGAGCAAACAGAAAATTTTTTAAAGATTAGCTTAAAGAAAAGTTGACTGTTCTAGTTGAGGAGTATAGCATTGTGATTACATTTGCGCGCAGATTTTTTCTATTTATCACCGAAGAATGCACCCAGAGGTTACAAGACTGACTGACCATCTATATTTTAATCTGGTCTTTTTCAAACTTCTGCACCGGGCCTGGCTGATCTGTGTATAAAACTATTTATCTCCAAAAACTCATCGTTCCCAACAAAACCCCCTTTATCTGTTCTTGTTGCGGCTTGAAGCTTTTCTCCTTCAACAATTTTGTATCTGTATTATTCACCTTACCCAAGGGCTTGCATCAAGCTTTTCCTGTTGATCTGATAGGCCTGACGTTATTGGAATCTTAAATTATTGTTCAAGTGACAGTGCGGAAGTTCAAAACCTTTCAATCTCTTAGAGAGGTCAACACACTGGTATGGAAAACCAGTGCATAGACATTGAGTGGTTTTGATTTGTTTTAAGTAGCTCTCTAATCTCTGCAGATAATGAGTGTGCATTTGTCACAGAAATTTGTTTCCAGCCTAGATCACAAGATCTTAGACAAGAATTTTGTTCTGTCATAAACAAGAGAAAGACATTTATTATGCCTTTATTAAATCATAAGCTTGTTTAATAGTCAGCAGTAAAAGTCTGGTTTGTTTCCAAGGAGTACAAAATTGTACATAGAGCAACTTTAATCATTAATAGAAGCAAAACATTCCCTTTTTTAAAAAAGGTTGTTTTAAATTTCATTATCGATAACCTCATCCCAAAAGGGGCTGAGTAATCTAAAGGCCAACTGAAAGAAGTAAGTAAAAGATTACAAGGAATAGTTGTATGAAACAAACACTCTCCAAAAGAGAGGCAGGTTGCTGTGGACATTAGGGACCTTTTGGTTATGCAGGTCATTACCTGGAGTTCCAGTATAGAGCTCAACAGATTTAAATGGAGCTTTACGAAGGCTAAGATCTTAAAAAAATGAGGTACACCGAATCTTCTAGAATTAATAATGCTGCAGAATGTTCAGTTAAAAACATTTCACCGGTGGCAGCACTGAAAACTCATTGCGGCTCTTCCAAATTTGCAAAGATATGAGAGAATGGAGTGGAGTGGAGTGGAGTGGAGTGGAGTGGAGTGGAGTGGAGTGGAGTGGAGTGGAATGCAATGGAATGGAATGGAATAGGATAGGATAGGATAGGATAGGATAGGATAGGATAGGGTAGGATAGGATAGGGTAGGGTAGGATAGGATAGGGTAGGATAGGATAGGATAGGGTAGGATAGGATAGGATAGGATAGGATAGGATAGGATAGGATAGTTGGAAGGTATCTACAACAATCATCTCGTCCAACTGCTTGACCACTTGGGGCATATGTGAAGTGCATCCATTTGCGTTTTTTCACAAAACTGCCCCCCACCCTCCCCAGTAAAAATTCCAACTAAGACTGATGCTACTCTTAACAGTACTGGGCAGCTCTGTGTCCTTAGCACAGAGGACTATTTTTTTTTATTACAGCAATTTGGAAATTTCCTATCAATTGCTAGGAGAGCTCACCTTTGTATTCTCGTTAAACTCTGTAACACTTCACCCTGCAGGAAATGTAGTTGACCCCTTCTGCCCCCATCACCCTGAGTGTAAAGTCCATCGCTGCCAGAATGCCTGCCAAATGACAGACCCCCAAATTGCATGGTGGCTGGTTCACTCTTTTAACCTCTGGAAAGTTTTCCGGATCTTCTGCAGAATTTTAGCATTTATGAATCCTGTACAAAATTCAGAGTTGTGGTTGTTCAGCCTGGAGAAGAGCAGGCTCCAGGGAGACCTTAGAGCCCCTTCCAGTCCCTAAAGGGCCTCCAGGAAAGCTGGGGAGGGACTCTGGATCAGGGAGGGGAGCCATAGGACAAGAGGTAACAATTTTAAACTGAAAGAGGGGAGATTTGGATGAGATCTGAGGCAGAAATTCTTTGCTGTGAGGGTGGTGAGCCCCTGGCCCAGGTTGCCCAGAGAAGCTGTGGCTGCCCCATCCCTGGAGGGGTTCAAGGCCAGGCTGGACGGGGCTTGTAGCAACCTGGGCTGGTGGGAGGTGTCCCTGCCCAGGGCAGGGGGTTTGGAACTGGATGATCTTTAAGGTCCCTTCCAACCCAAACCATTCTATGATTCTATGATAAAAAGCATTCTTTTATGCAGTTAAACTCTGTGCCGTGGAATACAGTTTTTACAGGTCAGCTGCGTGCACTCCTGTACAAGGTCAGCACTGGCGGCCAGCATGCTCTGCTTCTCTGCACCAGCGGAGTTACGCACCTGCTACTCCTGAAAAAGCCAGGCACTGAGAACCAGTCCTGCCTTTTGTTATTTGGAGGCAGGGAGAACAAAATAACACCACTTTTTATCTTAAAGACATCGTGTCTATACTTACTATGTCCTCTCCCTTCCAAATGACCAGTTCCCTTTTCTTACCATCCAGGATTTTCTTATCGTCTAAGGCCACTTAAGGCACTTGTACAAGTGAACCAGAAGAATGTAATTCAATTTATACAGTAAGATAAAGGCCTGACAACAGGATAGGATGTATTACAGGTCTATTTATATACAATTATTGTACATTTATTACCTATTACTGCAAGGAATTTTAAAAATTAACTTGCAGCTGTGAATTTAAATAATTTTTTTTTAAACCTTGAAGCTCTCAAGTAAAATCGTGGAAAAGTTTTGCTCTTGTTTTAGCCAGAAAACATTCAAGAAAATTGCTTTGTAGTGTCTGTCTATTTTTGCATTTCTTTAAGGCCAGAAGAAAGGTTTATGTCTCTGTAATTTAGACTTTATGCTAAAGTTTTTGGAAGAGTGCTTTGGAATTGAGCCCACGGAATGGTACATATTTTGTGGAAATGGGACAGCTCAGAAACTACAGATCAAAGGAAGACGTTCTTCCTTGTCTTAAATATGAACCTGCCATTTGGAAATAAATGAAAAAGAGGGAAAGAGAATTCTGGGGACGAGCTTAGCTGTATCAGGTTATTGTTACAATATTCGTAATACTTCGTTCAGGTCAGTGGAATCCTCTCCTATTGCAAAAAAACCTTCCTCAAAGCCAAATGTCATAAAAATTCCATGGAAAAGGAAGGCAGGTGTTCAGTCCATCTGCTTTAGGTATCCAATTTAAGGTGTGTGTGTGTCAGTTCGGCTCCCGAAGCGCTCTCCGTAGTCGGTGGAGAGGGAGAGGCTGCTGGAGGAGCGGATTCAAGCGTTGATGCTCTCGGCTGTACGGTGGCACAGCCTGTCTCTTCCCACCGGCTGCCTGCAAAACTTGGCTCCCGACTTAGAAACCTAAAGTTAAATGCATAAATTAGACATTATGTATACCAAAAAGAGTACTTTGTGACTTAGTTCATATCCATGTTGTGTATATATATGCCTTAGCCTTTTACTTATGCCTGGCATGAAGGTAACTGTGGCAATTTAGAGTTCATTTTGTCATTAAAGTTTTGTGTAAAGAAAAAAGCATGTCATTATAGAGCATTTTCCGAATGCTAGATACTTTTATATATGGTGCCTTTCTACTGTGCTGACAAAATAAGAAGCAAACCAAAAATCACTGAGCTACAGTTGATATTTAATAACACAGAAAGAGGAAATACACATATTTTTAAAGGGTCTAGTAGAGTTAATATGAGTTTCTTTGACAGATTGCTTTACCCAGCAAGTTATTTTGTTCCAGAGCATACTGGCAAATTATGCTGAACCATCTGATAAGAAAATTTTCCTTTAAATGTTCCAAGGATAAATTCATCACCTTTTTCTAGGGAAATTTTTTGTCAAAATTACTGTATTACAGTCCTGGCTGATCTTTATTTGCTTAGAGCATCGTATAGATTATTTTAGTGTTGGAAATCTTTTTAAATACTATTAGAAATAGATTTTAAAACCACAGCATGTGCTTCTGTCCCTCGGTTACCCAGGCTGCGTGACATCAGGGACACTACCTTGATAAATTACTGATGGCATGATGATTATGGAAATGGTCATTGACTGATCAGCAGTCACAATTTATTTCAAATCAATGCCCAGAGTCTGCAGCGTGAATGAAAGTTTTAGCAAAAGCTCTTTGGTATGGCAGGGCTCTTCCAAGAAAACTTCTTCTGAAGAGCATTTCAGCCTTGTTGGGCCTGAATGGAAACACTGAGAGACCATGTGGCCTCAGGCAGTCCAGAGGAGTTAGAAGACTGCTGGACTACCACATACTCCTGGGAAAACAATTGGCAAAACACATTAATTTAAAAACCAGCAAATGTGCCTAATGCAAAATCTCTCTCTGGACACAGAGAATCTCTTTTTGTTATTTTTTTTTTCCTATCCAGTTGGCAATAAATGATAGTGTATGAATCTAATTTGCTATTAAATTGCAAGTAAATTGTTGCTGAATCATGACGTAACGGTCTTTTACGTCTCTCAAACAATTTCTGTAGCAGGAAATATAATTTGTACATTTTTGCAGAGACGATGTAGTGTTTCATTATTTCTTTCCAACACATTTAATAATTGTAGTAATTTTAGGTAAATTAAGCCCAAGTAAATGGCTCCCAGTGGTATTATTGCTTACTATTTTTCTAATTTCTAGTTCTTTACCATTTGCAAAGGATTATCTACATATGAAACAATGAATAAATACCCCATGTAAAGATTTTCTTTTAAATGGGGAGGGATGGGAGACTTAAGGCCTCATTTTCTTCTTATTTGTCACTTGAATTCATCTGCTCTGGGCCCTCTCCGGCTGATCTTCAGAATTAGCCGCGGAGAAAAGTAATTTTTTATTTTTAGGAAGAAGATGCTATCTCACTTTAACAGGTATCAAAATTCCTTTCACTTTAGCATTTTGTACTCATAAAAAAATACAAAAGATGTCCAAAAAAACGCACAAGAGAGAAGGTTGCTACTCTGCTAGGAACTTCTCCAGCTGCGCAGCAAGACATGACATCTTTCCTGTATGTTTACCATAAGATAGATATGGCAGACAACAGATGGGCAAAAGAAAGAACTAATTAAGAGAAACAGATATATAATGGAATCAAGTAGCAAAGAAGTATTAAAAATTGTCATAATTCCATGAGTGGAAATATGAATAGATAATAGTTTTCCTGAATGTCAGTCTTATCCACAAGCAACTTCCCAGTCATATGCTTTGGGTTTATTATAAACAAAAAATATTTTCAATAATTTATTAAAATTTTGCTTAATAATACTAGTTACTTCAAACTTATTGCAAAAAAAAAGAAAATAAAATTTTCTTTATTACAATTTTTTAAATACAAAAGAAGAAGAGGTATAATCAAGCAGATACTATTTTCTTAGAGCAAAGAGCTCTAAGGAGCTTAGCCATCCTCTTTCCCCACAAAATATTGCTATTTTGTCTTAAGTAATCAACTTTCTTTTCATACATAGCTTCAGTTTTGGTCTGTATAGCTAGCATTTTTATACAGATTATAGGAAAATTTTGGAATTATGGCTTCCTTATTTGAATAATATGAATATATATATATATATGAAATACGAATTTGTCTTCAAATTTCCCTAAATATAAATAAAGTACAAATTTTAACTGAAATATCCCGTTTGGAAATCTTCTAGGGGTGTAGCCCATTTCTAAAATGCTCAGTATAATCTTTCTGTGCAGTTAGAGGGCTGGGACATCCAAATAAATCAAGGGGGAAAGGTAGATTCTGTTCTTCATGGAGGCTCTCACCTCTTTTTGAACCCTCCTTTGGCTCCGTGGCTAACCTGCTGTCTGACAGCGGGGAAGAAAGGCAGCGAAACCGTTCATTATAGTGTTCAGCAATATAAACACGTCATATGCTATCTGGCTCATTATATTGGGCAGATAAAATCTATAATCATCAAAAATTATATATATTCCGTTCCAAGTTTTGCCTCGTTGGAGGTTTCTGAGAACATGTGAGAACAAATCCGAGAACAGACCATGGAGTGAAAACTTCTGTTTGGCTTTGGGTTTTTTTGTCTGAAACTCAATTATGTGCCTCATTTTCTGTGGAGGAACCCAAAATACCAGTATGCTTAGAAAAAAAACAGCTGTTGAATAAAGATTTGCTAGCACGAGTTGAAATCAGGGAAAAGTGATGCTAATCAGAAAGGAAAATGCTTTAAGAGTTAGATAAAATCCCTATTCATTTCAAGGTCTAATTGGACTATTACTACACTTTAATAATGAGATTCTTACGGATCTCAAAATGGTTCCTTTGCCTTCCAACTTGCTAGACAATGCCTCTCCTGCATCTGGATGAAGAACTGGCCATTTTGACCTATGCGGCTATTATCCTGGAGTTGGATTACTTAAACTCACTGTATCAGAAGCTTAGTGTACAGTCATAGGCAGATACAGAAGGTATTTGAGCACTTTCTCCGTTGCATTTGTGCACATAAAGACCATACTTATGTCCTCTACTGGCTTTCAGTAAGCTTCCGATGCCAGTCTGAGGCTTTGATCTTCAAAGTAATCTTCAAAGCACTTAATGGATTAATTCTTAGCTAAATTATGAGAATTAATTTTGATGTACATAACCCCATTCTTGTTGCTCTCCTGTAAAACAAAACAGATTATTAAAACCAAAGTGAGAATAAAGGGTTGACAATCAAGGGGATCTGTCTGTAGAAAGAGCAAAAATCTGGGTAAGAGAAGATGTGTCTAGAGCTTTATGAACATTTTCTTTGAAAAGACATTTCCATCATAAACACTGTTGTGACATCATGACAGCTCTTTTCACCTAATAAATCCCTGCCAAAAAGAAAAGAAAGGAAAATAAGAAGTCTTTGAGGGACTGGAGGAAATTGTGGAGGCTCTTTGCAATCCACTAGGGACTTGGTTGTCACTATTCATTTCATGTAGAAGGAACTCAAATATTTCAGTAAGGGTAGCTGTCTCTAAAAGAGATGACTTTCTGATTTTATCACTACTATAGTATGAGTCACAATAAATATTGACTGAGACTTAAATTACAATCCATTATTCTTCCATGAAAGGGGAAAATGTTAATTAGATATTATGAAGAGCATGTCCTTTACAAAGTGCGCAATAATAGTTTTTTCCCAAAGCAAAAAGTATGTATGATCATTCCATTGGATGTATCTCTTTTAATTTGCATACGCCTTTCTCAGCATTATTTACTGGCATTAAAAAAGAAAGGCAAGAGAAGAAAGAAGGGAAAGAAGAAAGTTCTCCATCACAGGACAAAGACACAAAAATTTGGCTACTGCCACAGTGTCTCTGGCTTCATAAGCACAGCTAGCAAAAGAAACAGAGAACCTTGTAATCTTCTTGTAAATAGGACTCCCGCAACTCAAAAACAGAATTCTAGGAGAGAATACTCCACAGAAATAGGTGACTTACCAGAAGAGTTTTACTTTCTTATTCCGTGCTGTTGATCTCCTAGACAAGTAGTGCCCAACCTTTGCTTGGAGTCAGAACCCTGTCCCCTTTCATTGTGTGGACTGGTGCACACATCTTATAGGACAGGTATGTGGTGAATGTGCATTTTGCCACATAATGAGAAATTACATGTAAGATGGTTGCGAAAAACACGTGGCGCTCTCATTGCCCATCATTAGAAGACCTCAGGAAGGAGTATGCCCAAGAATGGACTGTGGAGCAGACTTCTAGCATGTCAAATGCAGACAGTGGCACGGCACTTCTCTCCTACGGAGTGTGTTCCAGTGTTTCGAGTGAGCCAAAGAGGTGAATTGGTTGAAAAATGAACATTTTTGTTAATTAAATATGCCTACTTAAGTCTTGCTAGACACCTTTTCTTGACCTAGCTGAAATGTGAATCGGGTCTTGAAAAATGAATTTCACCTAGAAGTGACCAGTGGTTTCCTGCATTCTGGCCAGTCTCCAGCAAGCTGCTCAGAAATCAAGCAGCTGCACTTTATTAGTATGTTCAGTCTGGTATTCCAACTAGACCCAGAAAAAACTTCTCAGTCGTGCAGTCCAGAGGTAATCATAGACAGATGATACAAGCAAAGAGTATACAGAGATTTTTAGGCATAATATCATTATTATATAAATAAGAAAAAAAGTATCCTTATTCTTGCAAACCGAGTGTGCAAAAGCAGTGAAAACTAAAGGAGACCATGAGATTGTAGTCTTCTTTGAGTCTTTCTATTGTAGTGTTTTTGCTGAGAGCAGGATGTGTGCTTTTGAACTAAATCTCCTGATCCGCTCGCTGTTCGGATTTGGTTCATGTTCAGTAGCTATTCACAATGCCTGAAATGGATTAAAAGTAAGCTAGAAGGTGGACCAAAGTGCGCCTGAGGCACCCCTGCTGCAATGGACATTCAGTCCATGGACCCAGTCTACAGCCAGTCCTGAGAACTGCCCCTTCCTTGAAATGCCTAATGCGGGCATTAGGACCTGAGCACCAACAGTTGGACTTTGTGGTTTTCCTTCTGTTGGGCTGTTTCAATTGCTGATGATATGCATGAGGAATGCCCCCTTAATACATATGGCAGTAGGTTCCCTTGGCTGCTAGGAAGCACCTCCTACATCAGTGAGCGCAACCTCTGCTTCCCTGGATCAAGTTTCTGCCACGTGGCTTTCATCCTTCACATAGTCCAAAACCAGCATCAGGAAAGATGTCTAGAAGAGAAGAGTGTGTGGGTCAAGCAACACACAGAATGTTCAACACGAGTATGGAGCATAATGTTCCCTATCCAAGGTAAAGGGTCATTTTGTAAAATTGAGTAAAACTTGGGTAAAACGTTTGATCCCATTTGCTATAAGCCTAAAGCGTGGCACATAAAGCAGAATTTCTTTCTTTTTTGTTTAATCCAGACGTTTTCACCCATACTGTGGTTCTGCTGCCACCTGTGAATCCTGAAGCCATCACTGAAATGAATCATCTGTGCAATGTAACAATGTCTGATCAATTATCACAATGGGAGTGGAAAATCTCCCGTTGACTTTGGAGTCTTTGCAATGTCACTTACATTGCTCCTCTGCCAATACAAACAGAAGAACTGAAGCAATAAAGAAATTAAATCAGAAAGGAGAGCTGAAGTGCTGAACACGCACCCAGAAATCCAAAAAGTAGTGTGTACTACTTATATTATATATTACATATCTTAGCAATTACCAACATCAATAGATTAGATATATTTAAGCATATTATATGTTACATGATAATTTATTAGTAGTATGTTTAGACTTTTAAAATATATAGGTGTACTACATTTTTCTCATGCAAATTCCATGACATCCCAAAGCAGTGACCAACTAAATAAATGCTAGGTGGCTAAAGATAGAAGGGAATTTAAGAATATTATAGAGGTTTACAAACCTTGATATTTCTCAGAGAATTCCATTTGGTAAAAAAGTAAAGAACTGATGCGATTGAAAAGGTGGTACAGTATACATACCTTAAAACTCCACACGATAATTCTCAAATGATAAATTATAGCGTGTGTTTATGTGTAAAAAAAGGAAACAGCCACCAGAAGTCACGCTGTCGCATACTCTCCTCAGTGGACGTTACTTGTTACGTAGGTATTTTCGGGTCCTTGCGTGGGTTTGCAGCTGATAGAGCTCTCTGACTTTCACCTGGTTGTTCATGAGCAATCATCCAGGGCCAGCATTCAGACTAGCCCCGTCACCCACTTAGGGGCATGATTAGCAGCAACAACAGCCAGTCTCGGTTTTCAAGAGCAATAAACGGCAACTCAAACTCCCACACAGAAAATTGGGAAAATTAAAATAGTCTTTCTGTTGCTCAGTCCGCTAATTTTCTCTCCTTGCAAATACGAATCAGATGGCCTAGCCAAGAGTGCTTTACTGAAAGGAGAAACAAAAAGAACAGCAGGGAAAGGCTGCAACATACAATATCTAATTACTCCATCCCCACCGTGGAACCATAACTGTTTTCTCTCCTCTTTGGTGTCTTGGTGCAGCAAGTGCTAGGCCAGCTGGCCGCTTCCTACCTCCTGCAGTAAAACCGCACTCACAGTTTGCAATTCTCAAGTTTCATGGCTTGGTCCCTTATCCAGCTGGGTAGCGAGACCTCATCCAAGATGCTGATGATCCTGCTAGCCGCACTGTTTTAGCTTGCTAACAGATTCTGTTAATTCCTTTTCGTTCTTCAGGGGGAAAAAAAAAAATAAATAAGAAAATAAGCATAAGGATCAACACACATTCCCTACCACTCACTGGCAGGGTACTTCCTGAGCAGACTCCCCTGTCCATCCTTTTCACCGCATCTTTTGCCTTCCAAGATTGCAAACTACTCACTGGCACACCAAGGCTTGGTTGTTCAAGACATTTACACGCTGTTACGAGATGCTCGCAAGATGAAGAGAGCTGGTTTTATTGTTCTGCCCAAAAAAAAAAAAAAAAAAAAAGATGGTTGAAATACGCTATTCGGTTTACATTAGAATAGTAAATCTATGTATGTCAAACTTTATGGTTATTCTGGTCATCAAAACGTATTTCCCATCTATAGAACCAAATAACAATCCATGTTTACTGATCAAATATGAATATTAAACCACCTGAAAGAATCATTAGACTGAAATCTTAATAACCTAAACCAGATCCCTGGTATTTTGAAAGGAGGAAAGTATGTGCCAAATTCCAGTAGCAAGTGTCGTCCCTTTCACAAAACATTTGCAGCAACTCTAGCAACCTGTTCAGAGGACATCTGAATAAAGAGGAAGCAATATTTGCTGTCGCTTCATGTTGTAGCAGAGCCTTTCCTGGCTCCATACCATTTTAAACTCGCAGACTCATGCAGCCCTCTATTTTTTTTTTCAAATTACGTACATATGCGTAATTAGCAGTATACTTTGCTCAAGATGCAAGGTTTGAACAACAGCCTATACCATATTAAAAGGTCTTTTAAGCAAAGTGACTTTCCAAAAGAAAAATTCTTCTTGTGACTATTAGACTACAGTCTGCTAGTTTCAGTTCACTATTTAAAAGGCGATGTCTGTGATTGATTTGGGCATGATGCCACTGCTTCATTTACTTTGGCTTGATTTTTTTTTTTCCCCCACCCTTCTTCTGGCTGCTCTGGCAAAAGAAAGTATTTAACGCAGCAGTTACCCCTTCGGAAGGGAAAGATAAACTGAATTCTCAGGCACGCGTTTTCAGTCCGCTTTAGGAAGTCTTGCATGACTCTACTGCGTTTCTTGAGAACCAGCAATTCAATGGCAAATACAACCCAGGGATTTGCAGTAGCGGGAGGGTCGTGAAACCCATTGGATTGTAAAGGGATATTCAGATAACGTGGTTTACAGGACGATAACTGTATTCATTTAGTTTGTTAGCATTTTAGCGTTTTATCTGGTTTCTAAGCTTTTTTAAGGTTTTTTAGTATCTTACAATGTTTGCAGGTACAAGGGTCCTACAAATTTTCATGGGAAATTCATAATATAATGATTTCTATGAGGCAGCAATGCCTTCTAGGTCTTTTTATCAGAAAATTTTAGTTAGATGTTTTTACAAAGGAGCCTTTTTGTTTTCACATAATTTTCAGGTTGTCATGCTAGACATTATGTATGTATGAGCGTCTTTGCTTTTCAGCTGACTTCAGAGACTTCAATAACATTTGGGGATTCGTGTGCCTGTGACTTACTCTATAAAATATATACGCCTAGATACAAACAAAACATATTTTGAACAGTGTCATTAATATTCACTTGCCCTTAGTTGAATACTTAAAGTTTTTAAAAATTGATGAACAGCTCATTTAAAAGATTGTGAGATAAAGTACCTACTAAATACATCACAAATATCATTGTTGCCGTTTGTGATTGTCAGATTTGAATGTGCCGGTGCAAAAAGCACTTGATAATGTACCACATTTTTTTCAGGGGAGGTTGTAAACAACACCTCGCTAATACTATTGTGATCATATGTGTCAAATAAAACCTTTTCCACCCTCCAAGAATAATAGTTTAATAGTCTTTAGAGCCATATAATTTTGTCCAGAGCTATTAGTGGCACTTTATGTCATATAGTCATGAAATGCATTTCTATGAAAGAGAAAAGAATAAATATTTCATGGCTACAGCTTTTGAAGAACACTCTGTCTTTCAATCTTGGGCCAGTCTTTCAACATATGTGCCAATCAGAAGTCTTTAGCAGATGCAAAATGCATCTTGTCTCCTTGTCAGTGAAGAATGTAAAGATTGCAGGATGTATCTGAAATATTCATCACATAGGCAAAAATCTGAACATTGTAAGGAATTGCTGAGCCCTGTAATCGCTACTTACCCATTTGTTCTTATCTCCTCATCATTGCCCCTATAATAGTGAAGAGTTTGGCTAGTCACAATATTTTGGTTACATACTATATCTTGGCAATCAATGATAGTATTTTACATCGTGACCTTACACCTTTTATCTTATTATTTCCTTTGCTTTGGATTTGGTATTGAGACACCTGTGAGTGAAATCATGCCTACATCATTTTCTAGTTATAAGCTTTTAAAGTTACTTCCACTCATACTTAAGTTTTGCTAAATAATTGGCTGCTTCCAATGTGTCTCTAGGAGAAGAATATCGCTGATTGTCTACTGTATTCCGGTCTTTATCCATGGGCTGCAGTAAAATGGCTGCAAACTCTTAGAGTAGATCATACGTGGTCTTTTCCTGTTATCCTAGCTCTCAGCTAAATCCGAGGCTGATATAATCAACCGTAACTCCAGTGTAGTTGCATCTAGTCAAATCAAATCTACTTTTGGCCTGTGACCATGTGACAGGGTTTATGCGCAGCATGCCCTTCGCGTGAACCTGTGACTTTCGGTTGCAATCTGGGCGAGCCACTCCATCGCTGGGCGCTGCTGGAAGCTATTAAATCTTGGGTTGCTTTATCTCGGTTAAATGTGGTTAAGTGAAAGGACATTCTTTTAGCTGGCTGCTGTGCCAATGGAATTTTCGTAAAGCACTAGCTCACAGCATTTCAGCTCTAACACCGTGCTCTGAAAAGTTGGGAAAATTAAAGCTTTAGAAAGAATTAAACCTTTGATTAAATGCATTAGTTTTTCAAAAAGAAAAGAAAGGTTGAATTCTCTTTCTGTACTCCAAGTTCTACACTTTAAATGGTATTTTTAATGTCTTTTTTTAGGTCTATTCATATTCTTTAGAATACGAAATTTCTTCATAGAGGTGAAAGCAATGAATTTTTAACAAAAACATTGTTCATTCCATTATATTAGTGATTTATCATTACTAATACAATGATATAGAAACATGGAAAATGGGAAATAAATGTAGAAAGAATGCTGAAACATGTTTATTTAATGAAAACTACCCATGAAAAACGAACCACTGAGAGCCAAATTATGTGCATGTGGAAAATGTGACACATTCAAATTTCTAAATCTGCATTTTACTAAATGCAGATTTATCAACTGAAGTCGGTAAAGCTTCTCACATTTTTCTAGCACCTAAAAGCAAGAAACCAGAGAGGTACAAAAGTATTTCATGAGCATGGCAAAGACAGGTCTTGGGCTTGTCTTGTGGTGTTTCTGTTTGTCTACAGGTAACAGGAGAACCTGCAAATACTGGGCCTGATCATTTCTAAACTTTCTGGGAGCATTCCTAGTACTAGTGGTTATTTAATTTAATTGAGAATTGGAAGATCTGGAATACTTGATTAAAAAGGACCTTTGCAGTGATGCAGATGGGAGGAACAAAAGGTATTTTCTTCCTGAAAGATATGAACTTTGCCAGCTGGGAAAGAAGGGACCTGAAAAACAGTATGGAGAAATAATTGCCTGGGAAGGTGTGGTATGAAAGGGTGAGATGCAGAGGCTGGTTATGAGGAGTCTCGGTACGATCAGAAAGGTACCAAAAGGTCTATTAAATATCTAGGCTGTATGTATCAAGCAGACAAAACCTGGGTGTAGAGAAATCTAGGGAAGGTGTTGGTTTGAAGCAGATTTTGGTGATTACAGAATTCATGAATTTTAACTGGAGTTTAAAGAAACTGACTCTGGAGGAAGGCATGTGTAGCAGGAGCGATTTTCTTCAAGGACTTTGAGAGGCGAAGATTTTTCCCGTGGGGCAAGTGTGAATTTCTGTTGTGGCAGGAGAAAATGAAGGGACAGGGTAGTAGGGAAGTGGGGGGTAAAAGGCATCTGTAACTCATTATATACCCTGCATCGATGCCCTCAGCTGCTCCGTGCAACCCATCCCCTCTCCCTGCACAAGCCTTGCTGCATTCAAAAGCATCGCTTAAATCCCTCCCTTATCCCAGCACGTATCAGAGGCAGTAGATTTCCGCACCACGCAGTCTCGTTGGGCACAACGCCCAACCTGCCGCAGCAACTCTCTCTGCTACCTCCTAGCAATTTATGGTTTTACCGCTTTCCTGCTATGATAATTTTCCTTCATGATATTTGAAAACCCCTAACAGGCATTTGTGGCTGCAACCCTAATATGCCATCAAACAAAAAAACAAAAACTTGTGCTCTCTTAACTGAAGCTACATGGTGTAACTCATTTATTGGAAATGCATTAATATCCACGTTGAATTTAAATGAGGTGAATGGCTTTGCTAATATCTGGTCCTCTAATATCTAAAACTCCTTTTAAACTCTGCTTCTGTTGAACCCAGTGAATACGAGATTGGGGTTTGTTTGTTAGGAAGCAAAAAGCATGAGTTGTGAGGCTCTTTTTCTTTATGGGAAATAAGAAAGACACTTAAAAGCTAACTGAACATTGCTAACTATAGACAAGGTAAAATTTGTGCTTATAAAAAAGTCTCAGACGATCCCTTTAGTGTTCCATCACCGGTCCGTGAATGCCTGAGTGCACAATTTACTAATACAAGCGAGCAGTGGTAAAGTGATTCCGTATTTTCCTTATTGATTTAACATGGAGTGACACTAATCAGCGGTTCATTAAATCATTTAACACCAGAAAAAATAACTGTTTTCTCTCTGGTTTGATTTGACAGAAGTGGTTCCTGATCACCGCGTATTGCCCTTGAGCTCTGGCAACTGGCAATGCGGTCACTGTACTTTCCTTCCAGTTGTTTTTAGCGTGGCTTCCTGATGAAATGAGATTCACCTGTACGTGCTCTGTCTGTCCGTCCGTCTGTCCATCTAGCCTCCAAGGAGAAAATGGTCCCTTGCACTTAGGAGTGTCCACACACGCGAGTACTTCGGTGAGCCCAACCCGCTGGGAACTCGCACTTCACCTTACTAACGCTAATGTCTGCGCTGCTTTCTGTCCACACTGAATTAGACCCAATGGTACTGTCTTCTAAAATCATCTTTTCTTCAGCTACCACAGGAGTACTGGAACTTCTCATACATCTAGTATAATTACTTGGAAATGTATTGTGAAATATTTTCTTTGTATGTCCATTGGAAGAACAAAGCTATTTAGATTTCATTGGACTCTATGAATGGAAAACTTAAAAATAAGAAAAGTGCTTTTCCAATTCTCTAATTCTCAAAGATGCCCAGTGTTTCTCTGTAAATTACTCAAACCGTATTCAGCATCTTTTGTTATTAATCAGAGAAAGGCAAAGTTAAAAGGAAGTCATCTAGTCCATCCCTGTTGTCCAAACCAGAAACAGCCATATCGTTGTCATTCTTAATAGATATCTTCATGGTTGACCTCCAATACTGCAAACTCCATCATCTTCCTGGGCAGTCCGTTCCTAATCCTTTCCAATAGAATTTATTTTTTCCTGTTGCCTGAACAAAACCTTTCTTACTGCAATTTAACTGCATTATCTCTGGTTGTATTCATCATATGATATGAAGAACAGGGTTTCTTTTCTCCTGTTTGCAACAGCCTTTTCTAGTTATAAAACCCCTCTTCAGCCCCTCCCCTCCACCCTTTCTTTTTTTTGGCTAAACATTCCCAATCTTTTCGATCTTTTCTCATAGACCATATTTTCTAGATCAGCCTTTGTATTCGGAAATATTTCTCAACAGATACCTTTTCTTGGTGTACGACACGCAAAACTGAAGACATGATCTTGCTGGAGCCATCACTGATTCTGAAAAGAACATAAGGAAAATGCCCGCGATTTTGTCAGTTGTACTGTTGTTCATATATCCCCGTTCTGTCATTTGCCTTTTTCACAGTGTAAGGTTGTTGGCATATTCATTGCTACATCATCGCTTTCCACTTTAGCACTGAGATCCTTTTCTGAATAGTTACTACCTAGTTAATTGATCCCCTTCCATTCTTACGCAGTTGGGTAGACCTGCCTCTCCGTAATACTTTTCACCTGTCCCTATTGCAGAGTCACCCTTTCTTTTCCAGACCACTCTTCAGTCTGTGAGACACATAACTGAATTTTAATCCCACTCCCCAAGATATTTACAGTCTCTCCAGTTTTGCGGTGTCTGCAAATTCAATAAGTGCACCTTCTTTTCCATTATTGAACACTGTTGGACTTAGGGTAGAGAGATTGAAACTAAGTAGACCAGACTATTCTTTTTTTCCCTTTTAAAAATAGCAATCCATTTGCTCTTTTTCAGTCCTCCAGCATCTCATCTGTCCTCCATAATTTTTCAAAGACCACTAAGCCTTCTGAGTCTATTTTAATCAGCTAAGTCCCCTAAGATGAATGAAGTTTATCAGCACAGATGATCTGAGAATATCTTTGTTATTTAAGCACTATGTAACCTTTCCTCTTCCTATTACAGAGTGAGATCTTATCCCTTTTTGCTGGTATTAATTGTGTCTGCTTGCAGTTGATCTTTTTGTGAAGGCTAATGTAAAAGAGGTATTAAATTGGTTTTGCTATGTTATGAGTCTATAGATTACCCTCTTTGTTGAGTAGCAAACTAACGTTTTCCTCGTGTTTCTTTTACATAAAAGTAAATTGCTAATAAGCAATTTGCCAGACTAAGCAAGCGCTGTCAATCTATATACAAACACAGAACAGGAAGAGATCTTCTCAGTGACCAGTTCCAGGCAACTGCAGGCAATGGCATCTTATTGTCATTTCATGTAGTCATCCAAGTGGTATCTGAAAATCATTAGATTACTTGCTGCCACTCTTCTTTGTTGAAAGGTTGTTTCAAAGTCTAATGACTCTCATAGTCACAATCTTGTTCTAAGTTTCAGTCAAAATTTGCTCCTGACTCCATCACACTGGTGGCTCGTAGCTGCCCTGTGCTTGGTTCATTCATCCTGAATTTCTTTTTCTGAGGCTGCCAGATTATGGCAGAAATTTTTGTTCTATCACCTTAAGTAAATGGAGCTTTTGTTTTAAAGGCACTCTCCTCTGCAGTATTAAAAGTGTTGTATTAGAAGTTTAACTTTTAACAGTAGATCAATTGTTAATTAATGAAATATCATAGCATTTCTGAACTATCAGTCTTCCATGGGCCCAATACCTAGCTGGCTTTTATCAGTGGTACGCCTCTTAAAAATCATCGTTTACACTAATTTTTAACCTAACCTTAAGAGCGTGTTCCCCAAAAAAATACAATTACTTCTAATGTAGCATGTTCAAACCGAGTTTATTGACACAGGAGTTCATGCTCTTGACAGACACTGGAGATCAAGATGAGCACTGAAAAGAAGCCTACTACTGCCAACAGAGCACTTTGCGATTGTATCAAGAGCTTCATACTTTCACAAATTAGTAGTCTTGGGCACCTCAGTAAAGAACAGAAGAGAGCACTTCTACAAAAACATTTCAAAATGTATGCTTCATTCATAGAAAATGAGGTCCGAACCGACATGCAGGGTTTAAAGCCCCCTGCTGTTTCATCGCAAAGAAATGGCTAAATGACACTATTAGCTGCAGTAAAATTAAATTGACCTGTGTTACCAATTCGTTGGCTGCTGGGATGAAACAGCATTATTTGTTCTAAAATTTTCATTTAACAGCTATGAAGTCATTTGCAAAATAGTATTCTTTCCCAGGATATGGGTTGCTGCGTATTGGAATGGAGTAACACATGTACAAGTACAGAACTAACAATCCTCTCAAAGGATCTTTTTTGAGATATTGTGAGAACTGTGCAATTACACACAGACTAAATGTTCGTTTACTTCCACATTCTCAGCTCTTTCCACCCCGTGGCTCTGCTGTGGCTTAGGATGGCGTCTCTCCAGACTCCTTCCCCAGCTCTGTTCAGGTACGCCAGTCTGCGGTGGAGGATCTCCAGGAGATCCTGCAGTGACATTTTTTTCCCCATTCCAGAGCTGGCAAATTATGCTACCTGCTGAGGAGGGAAAGCCAAAGCTGGGCTTTTCTTTTCTGTTTAGGCAGCAGAAAAGCGAAAAAAAAAAAGAAATTGCAGCCGACTCTTAAGAATGCGGGGAAGCCTCCCTTACTATATTTCAGGTCATTATATCTGCAAGTGGAACTGCAAATCTAGCTGAAGTAATTCCAGATAAAAGCAAAGTTAAAAGACAAATTTGAAAGTCTGGAGGCTGCTCCTACTTCTCATTTTTTCAATCAGATGGTCTAGAGTTCCATTCAGCTTCAGCTCAGTGCCTGCGCACAGTGCCAATAAAACTTCAAGTGATAATTTGCAAAAGCCACTTGCTATAAAAAAAAAATCCTGTGCATGAATGAACAATGTTTATAAAACTGTAGTAACTCAGCCAAGTCAAAAGAGATTTACAACACAGAAAGTCAGGAACATTTCTAATTTATGCACCAAATTATGGATATTTTTTTTTTTTTTTTTTACTCTTTCTGGGTGGATATCTAGACCTACCTAAAGACTGACCCAAAGTTTGTAGGTATAACAAGACCACATTTCTCCCCTCAGTTTTGTGTTCTTAAAAATATTCCCAATGAATAAGACAATACCGCTTCTGACAGCAAAAAAAATTGTGTGCTTTGTCACGAATCTTTTGAATTTCCTAAAGAACTTTTCTTTGCCTCAACAAAATGTACAAAATGAGCTGTTCAAAACCATCACAAACATAAATGTTGTAACTCCCTTCAATTCACTTCTAAAAGGTAGGACATAATTGGAATTTTTAAGATCTAACAATCTTGGTTTTTTCCTGAGATTTTGAGGATATGGTTGTCTCAAGTAAACAGGGTTACAGAGAGAGACAAAGATTAGAAGCTTGGGTGCAATATGCTTCTCATCTTAGTCTGAAAATAGACTGTAATGACAAAAAAGCAAATGTGACAATTAACTACTTGCAATATCGATAACAAGCAGGCCACCTCCAATTCTACCTATCCAATAACACTAATTGCAAATGACTGTTTAAAATTTCTCTTTGTGTGAAAGTGTTTCATTCCTAAAGCTGCCGTTTTAACAAGGTGCCGTCTAATTTTTTAATTATTTAGTTTTGTCATTAGTCAAATAGGTTCAAAAATACTTCTTGATTCTGATTATTAGTCTATTAAATTGAATAGAAATATAAAGGGTATTTGTAAATTAATAAATCATTAATTTCTTACGTTTATGCATTTTTCATTTGTTCAGTATTATGATGCCAAAATTAATATTTTGCAAGAGAATTTAAATCCTTTTAAAATTGCTCATAAAGAAATACATTTATATTTTCAGAAGTACAGATGTTAGCAATTAATTTGAGGGAACATTTGCTTAAGTTGCAAATTCTGAGTTTAATCATAAGAAAACATTTGTTTCTTAGTTACAAACATTCGGTAATTAAATTGTTCATTTGATAAATACAAGATGGGGGAAAAGGGTTGGTAAAACATTTTAGACTGACTTGCTAGCCGGAGATGTGCGAGTTACCCGGAGAAGGTGATGATGGTATTTCTGCTCAGGTATTTCTGATGCAATCTTTTACGTACAAGCAAAGTGATCCAGAATACAGTGGATTAAACTTGAGGAAGATACTTCTTCTTTTGAACCCCTTTTTCAGCTGTTCGTCAACCCAAAAGTTTTTTCTGTATTTTTCTCAAAATCACTCTATTTGTCCTTCTACCAGTTGCGGGCGTCAGGGTGGTTAAAGTTCCCCCACGAGGACCAGGGCCTGTAAATGTGAGTGGGGCTTCTTCCAGCTGTTTGAAGAAGACCTTCTCTACTTCCTCTTTGTCACATAGAGGGCAACTCCTCCTCCTCGCCTTCCCATCCTGCCCTTCCAAAAGAGCCTGTGTCCCTCCACCGTGGCACTGCAGCCATGTGAGCCATCCCACCATCTCTCTGTGGTGCCAGGGAGATCATAGCCTGTAGCTGCACACCGAGGCCTGACACGTTTGTTCCCCGTGCTGCACGCATCAGTGCACGAGCACTACAGAGGAGCATTGCTGTCCTGGTTTGCACAAACCGTGACAATTACACACACCCAAGTGTGCCGATTCCCCAGAACAGGCTTGAGAGGTTTCCCCATTAGGCTGTTCTGTAGGCACTTCTTTCTCTACTCGTTGTTTATTGCTATAAAAACTTCCATGAAGGCAGGCAATTATCCTTAATTTACAATACTACTCATAGGTGTGTCTGTCCTCACCTTTCTTTTTTCCAAGTTGCGTGTTTGAGAGTAAGCACCCAAATTCACCCTGAAACATTTTCATCTAAACGTTCTGTTTCATTCTGTTTAGGCCAAAATTACCTCCAGACATAGGTCTTTCTCACCCCAGCTAAATTCTGCTAACTCGTGCCGTATTAAAGTTCTGAAAATAGAATCATANCAGGGAGTTGTAGAGGGCAATGAGGTCTCCCCTCAGCCTCCTCTTCTCCAAACTAAACATGCCCAGTTCCCTCAGCCTCTCCTCATATGGCTTGGTCTCCAGACCCCTCACCAGCTTGGTAGCTCTCCTCTGGACCCGCTCCAGCACTTCAGTGTCCCTCTTGTACAGAGGGGCCCAGAACTGAACACAGCACTCGAGGTGAGACCTCACCAGTGCCGAGTACAGAGGCACCATCACTTCCCTACTCTTGCTGGCCAGGCTATTCCTCATACAAGCCAGAATGCTGTTGGCCTTCTTGGCCACCTGGGCCCACTGCTGGCTCATGTTAAGCTGGCTGTAAACCAGCAAACTCCCTTTGAGTGGGTAAGCGTATGTCCCGACTGAAAATTCACACTACACCCTTAACGAATTTCCAGTGCTGTTAATGTATGTAAAGAAGAGCTCCTACCACACCAGGAGGAGGTTCAGTATGTTCCCCAGCCGTCACCCAGCAGATGCTACTTTGATGTACAAACTCCCAAGCATTGCAGGAGAGCATTCTCCTGACACCAGCGCGCTGCCCTGACCCTCTTTCTTCTGCTGTCACAGAATTTAAGGCTCCCACTGCTTTTATCCTTCACGGTCCAACACAGACCATCCTCTGGTTCAACTTTCTGAAATCTACTTCCAGAGGAAAGTACCTGTGCTCTGGATGTGGATCCTACAGTTAGCTAGCAAAAAGTCATGCTTTGAACTAGGAAGGCTATATTTAATTTTTGTTTGGTTTGCTTATAATTTGAACAAGGTTTAAACAGCATGAATTTCTTATGTATGGCTGCAAGGGGTTGCTGGAGGGAACACATCTAGTTGAGTACGTGGTGTGGCTGGTTGGTTGGAGATTGGTCGGCACAATGCCAAGGCCTGAGCAGGGCAGAACATGAGCTGCAGGGGTAGATGTGGCTTCAGGAATGAACAGAGCAAAAAGGACCAAAGTCCTTAAGTCTGACAAAACTTCTTCATCGTCGAGCTAGTATCTGCTAAGCCTATTCTTCAAGCTTTGCATGTAATAACCCATATATTAGTTACCTCTGGTTTTCTGCTCTGGCAACCCAGGTAAAGCGATAAGTGTTTCATGACAATTTTCACTATCGTCATGCTTTTATTTTGAGTTCATGACTTGTTGGGTTTAATACTGTTAATACAAGAACTGAAGGCCTCATCAGGAAGGATCTGCTTCCTATAACTCAGAGAGGGAGCTATTACAAGCTGCAATGTCCTTGGACAATTTCTGAATTAAAAAAAAACCCAAACCATCAGCATGAAAACTTTAGTTGGAAGAACATCTGTTTTCAAGGACTTCCTCAGTCATGCTGTTTCCCTTGCACGGTAAGCCAGTGTATTCCGACTCCCTAGGTTGTGGTGCTGCAACGTTAGGAAAACCCTTCGTGGATGGGCATCTGTTCAGTTGGAGTTCATACACCTGAAAGATGTCCTGAACTCTAGATATGAACTCATCAAGTAAATATTCCTTTACAATTTGACCGGGAATTAATTAATTTAATATAGTTGCCACTAACATTTTTTTTGTTATTATAACTTGCTCCCAGCAATTCTGGCCATGAGATATGTTAATATTTATATTGCTAAATAAGAAGTGTTTACTATTTGGAAAATAGTTAAGCAGTTGGTTTTATTCAGATTTACTGCAAGGAGTTAAAACCAGTATGCTTTTCCAACTGTAATGATTACCACAGTTTATTCACCAAGTGTAAAGTCCTTACAATTGAATCTACGCACAAAATATTATTAATTATTGAATACAAGATTTAAAAATGCCAGGGAAATTGTGGTGGTTTTAAAATGTTGAGGGTATCAACATAACAGAGGGGAAATAAATTTTGTTGCGGCAAAATATGGAATTAAAGTGTAGCCCCATTGCCTGCTCCAGTGTGCTGCAGGGGTTCCCTCCAGCATCTCCTTCCTGTGGTGATTGCTTTAGGCTCGCCCTTCCCCAGCTTTTAATATGTGAACGTACGTCAACACAACATGAAAAGTAGTCCAAAATGCTCTATGATACTTACTTTATTCAGTTACATATTTTTCATAGATGCTGCCTTTTGTTAAGTTAGGAATATGCACAGCAGATTAATTAACCCAACTCAGGTTCATACGTTATATGTGCCAGCTTCATAAACTGAGTTTCACTGGTTTTAATTAGCATATGTTCTACATGGTGTGTTTTAATTTGTACAGTCTACTGTGACAATCCATATGCAGCCTCTATGTCAAAAAATACGAGGTAAACCATATTAGCATTCATATTGTTCCACTAAGTTTATTATTTTCAATTCTTGCTTCATTCACCAAGACACTCCTGTTCTGTTGTACTGCAGGGGCCTTTTTGTTTGTTTTTTTTTGTTTCAGATTTGACATTCCTCTCAGGAACTGATTTATGCTGAATGTGTTTTTCAATGATAGAGAGATTGTTCCCTTGAGCCAACACAAATGCAATTTGAAAACTAGAAATATATGGAAGAAGTACCCAAAAGCACTTTGACTAGTCAGCGTGCGGAATATTCTTGGAATACCTTACCGCACATTCTCTTACAGCCTGCCGCAATAAACTGGGCTTGAATGGTATATGTGTAGTCTGTAGTTTTTCTGCTGCCTGCCGGTAGCAGTGCATGAGGTTCTATATTATTTCGTGTCGTAAGCATAATATAACGTGACACAGCCTAATGTTAAAGGCATGCAGGAATAACAAGCTACTGCAATACAGACGGGGAAACCTCCTACATGGATATAACCCGACAGATGTGAGCTTACTCTGCCCAGCCTTAAACCGATGGGATGCGAGCCAAGTGTAGTCAGGAAACCACATAAACGTGTCGGTACGGAGATTTCAGCAGCAGCTCAGGGGCTGCAAATCAGAACCAGCTTTTGTCCGTCAGGACTGGGGGGAGGCAGATCAAACTTAGCTCTGTAAACATGTTGCTGTCGTTACTCTGTCTACATGTAGGTATTTTCATGACTTGCAGGCAGGCCACATTTTTTTCTTCATGTTTATCTATTTCCCTATTCCACAGTTTAAATCAGATACCTGATGAAAATGATTATCCACAACTTTAGATTGATTTCACTGCAACTTTATATTTTGAAGTCTAGGAAGCCTTGTAAATGACTTTCCGTAAAATGAATGCAAAACAGTGAATTTCTTTCCAACACCATCATAATGTTAGCTTCCTCTTTGCATCGTCTCTAGCACAGTAAGGAATCAAAAAGATGAGTAATATGCCAAGTAGCATCATCCATAAGCACGTTCTGAAATATTCACAATAAGAAATACCACTTTCAAAGTTACAGCGTGAATAAAATTGTAACCGCTTTTCCATGCGTGTTTTTTTTCTATTTTTTATATGTCAGTCTACAATTGTAACAGAACTAAGACAATTTGGAAATATTCCTATAGAATTCCTTGTGAAAAGCTGTGCATGCTAACATATTACCCTCTCATAAGAAAGGATAGTGAATATGACTTCTTAAAATCTTGTTTTGTTCAACTGTAGGATACATTAGTGAAATTTTCCTTACGGTAAAATATCACGTTAGCAATTCTTGATGGCAGTTTTTTAATTCCTCTCACTTCCCTCTCTCCCAACTATTTCAAAGAGAAGATCAAGCCAACATATCCTTGTGGCCCTAATACTTCCTCCTCTACCTCTCCTTCACTCCTTCACCTGTATCAAAGGCTCTTTTTTATCCTTTAAAGACACCACTGGTCCCAGTAATTTCCTGTACTGTTGCCATCTAACATTACTTAGACCTAGCTGTACCTTTTCCTCTCACTTCAGTTTCTTTCTCTTTCTTTTCCCCACATTATAATAATGGTCTTGGCGAAAGCAAAGTAAAAGTTCAGCCCGTTTTGTCAGGGTCTTCTGTCTCACACAATGTCCTTTTGACTCTTCCTTTTACACTCTTACCCTTTGTCCGTGCCTCACTCAATGCTCTGTTCTTCACCCTTCTTTCACAGGAGCCAAAGATTGTACCTTTTTCCCCTCTCGTTCTTTGCCCCACTCTGTTTTACTGCCAGAGATTCACAAACCTTACTCTTCCTTTCATTTAACTTGGGCTAATTCTGCATTTTCCTGACCTATTTTTCTTGTCATCCTTAGATGGCCAAAAGCCCAACGCTTCTTCTTCGATCCAGTCATTCATCCTCTGCTTCCAAAGGTGTAAACACCACTCTAATACACTTCCCACTCGCTCAGGTTTGCAATCTGGCACTCAGCCGTGACTCTGCCCTCGCTCGGAGATGAGAGCCCTGAACAGATTCCAGTCTTTCAGGGACAAAGTCTTCCGTTAATGGACAGATGATAAATAACCAAGGGAGTTACACATTACCAACTGGCAGGTGATAAACCCATCAGAAATACAGCAAACAAAATTGGCAAAGGCAGCTCTTTCCGGTTCCCAGGTTCCTCACTCAGTGGTAGTTCATCACCCTTGCTGATTGCTGGGACATTGTCCCCACGAGTGACAGAGGTTCCTGCAAAAAACTCGGTCCACCCCTTTATCCTCGGGCTGTGAGCTGACTAAAAAAATAGTCCCTGTGGTTTTTTTCTTTCTTCTCTGTAAAAACGTGTAAGAAATTCCAGTTTATGATACCCTTCCACTCATTTCGCAGAATGCCTAGAAGCCAGGTTTTGGTACCAAGTTCACCGATGCGTAATTAAATTAATGGGTTAAAGCAAATTGACTTTATGTGCAGCAAAGAACAAGCGTAGATAAGAGGAGAACTCTGCTCGTAGAGGTTCTCTTTGCAGAATTGGAGATTCTGCAGCCAAAACTCTTTGCAGAAAATTCTTTGCAGAATTTTGGTTGCAGACAGAGCCCAGTTGGATTCAGCGGGATCTTTGAAAGAGTATATATCATACTTTCTACGTAATGTAGAAATTCTTTAATCCTGAATACTTACCTTATTTTTAACCTGCTCAGCTGTTTTAGAATAGGGTTTTTTTATAAAGGTTTGTTTTCTTTTCCTGGTGTACTGTTATATACGAATGGGTACTATTCCAAGATTATCAAGTTAGTTGAAATACTACTT
Source organism: Stercorarius parasiticus (assembly GCA_013396915.1). Taxonomy (NCBI): domain Eukaryota; kingdom Metazoa; phylum Chordata; class Aves; order Charadriiformes; family Stercorariidae; genus Stercorarius; species Stercorarius parasiticus. The sequence continues at coordinate 135,776 of VWZL01002311.1, read as the reverse complement.
ATGTTGGGACACAGCTGCACTGTACGTATAATAGATAATTGAATATTTTTTTCACCTATAGGAAACTCCCAGTGCAATAGAACATCCGTAAACTAAAAACATTTCTTAGAAATCAAAAGGAAAATAAAAATCAATCCCATCCATTCCAACTGTGGCTTAGAGAGACAATTTTGCAAAGTTCCAAAAGCTCCTTTTAACACCATGGCTCTCCTGGTTGTGTTGCTCGGACTCCCCACAATCATGCTCTCATTTATAGGCCTGACACAACTGATTTCACCAGGGAAGTTATCCATTATTGGATGGCAGGAGATAAACCCATCAAAAGGTGTAACAAACAAGTAAGAACTTATTTGAAGAGTGGCATTATCCTATTTCTGTCAGGAAGCGTGAGCAAGTAGCCAAGAGTTTATCGTATTTACGAAGAGGAAGACTGACTGGAAGTAGATTTCTTTTTTCTTCTTTTAAGGTCGTCTCTTTAATCTGCAGCTGCAGCAGTGGATTTCATTTTTTATAAATGGTAGGTTTTATCAGGAATACGGTAACGTATTTTACCAAGTTATCTTCCTCACATCAGTGACGGGAAACTAGAAGACTGGAAATTCTTTTCCCCTCTGGTTTCCAATAACACGTCACTATTTGCAGTCACAAGTAGAGGATGGTTTTGCTCTTCTTTTCCTTCCCCTGCAAGACAACAGGTATGTAAGCATAATTATATAACCATATATAAAGCACACATGTACATCAGACAAACTATTTACTTTGTCTTCTTTTTTCAATGTGTGTTTTATTATATGTTCCAAACACTTTTTGCCTGTATATACTATAGGAGTAATTCAGTTTAAATGTACAGGGGAGTATCCCACCTATTAAAGCAAAGTTTCAGAAGGAACAGCTAAATAAAGATGGAGATCATTTTAAGGTTTCTGTTTCTTACACTCACTTTGAAATACTCTGATAGTTCTTTAGCCAGAGAGTTTCAAAAATTATTTTATTGCCTGATTAATATCTCCCCAAAGATTTTGTTTCTCTGTAAATAAAAGGGGCTCAACACCCTACCCCCCCAACCAAAGCAAGTCTTCTTTACCACCATTTGTATTGCGCTTATCATAGAACAATTTTCTCATTCTATACTTGGGATTCATATACCTTGCCGCATCCTAGTGACTGGCCTATCAATGTATTTTGTTGTTAAATCGTTATGGTCCTGACGCCTATTTTGGACCACATTCTCCTGTTCCTCATACGTTGGTTTTAACGAGAATTATTCAGGAGTACAGTCAGCAGGACTTTCTGTCCCTGTTTATGACTGGAGAACCAGATCAAGGCTAGGATTTGGGGCTTTAAAGGACTCCCACTGTATTTGTAGCATACCTGCAGTTCTTCTCCTCAGACTGCAGAACTAGTGGTGGTGTGGCAATCTCTGATATTCAAGCCGTTCCTTGTAGGCAAGATATATAACTGCGTGGCCTTCAGCTTAAGAACGTGGTTTTAGAAAGTCTTATCTGCTTCTGCTGCATATCCTTTGCAGATTTTTGATATTTTTTGTTAATCTTGGAGTCCCACCATCTCTTTCTCTTTGCATAGACTTTAGTGTCCTGTGGGGGAAGGGAGTATATACATAAAGTTATACTTATATAAAATAATATTTATGGGCTCTTCTAAGATCTGCCAGCTGGGACGGGCAAAGTAAGAACAGTAACCAGAAAAGTGGAAACGGTGTGTTTCTGTGCTTCCCCAGGAGTGTCTATGAAACACTTGGTACAGAAGAGTACTACTTCTAGGACCTCTACATTCATAGAATCATAGAATCATAGAATCGCCTAGGTTGGAAGGGACCTCTCAGATCATCGAGTCCAACCATCAACTAACTCTGACAAAAACCATCACCAAACCATATCTCTAAGCACTACGTCTGCCCGTCTTTTAAATACCTCCAGGGATGGTGCCTCAACTACTTCCCTGGGCAGCCTGCTCCAATGCTTTAATAACCCTTTCAGTGTAAAAAATCAATGTTACTTTTGTAGAAGCTCACAGGTTTCTTACTGAAACAATGCAGGAGTCTCTACTGTTGAGTATGAGTTATGGGTATGAGTTAGAGTACATTACAGTTGAGGAATCAGTAGCAAGAGACACAGATGCTGTGGATCAGCCTCTGGTGGCGGTTCAGGCGGTGGTTTTGGTGAAAAGCTGTGTTGGGTTTGTGCTGGGAGATGCTACCTGCTGGATCTCAGCCTGGGAAGATGTCGCCCCGCTGAGCACTGAGTACTGCACTGAAACTAGGAATATCTGGAACTCTCGGTTCTCAACTGATGATATTTTTCTACATGAATGTACTGACTAGCAGTATCTGATATAGGAAATAGTAATTTCTGACCACATTCTCCTTCTGGACGGAGTAGATGGTTCAATATCAACATCACTGAGCCTTAATTGCTAGTGTAGTCTATTCAAACTAGTGAAAATGGATGATATTTTCAGCTACTAACCGTGCTCTTTCTCTCCCTTCCTTTCTCTCTCTGGCTCATTCACAAAAAAGATCCATTTTTCGGTGTTTCTATCTTGATACATTCTGCAAGAATTTAAATGTAACAAAATTACAATTGCTGAATCCTTCACATCTTCCTAAAAACATATTTTAGAGGTTGAATATATCTACAGCAGGGTTGCTTAATAAAACTGAGTACTATTTATTGTAAATTATTGTCTTCGCTGCCTCCACTCTACTCCCCATTTACCTGATACTTGTTTAGAAGTAGCACTTCTGGTTTGAAATGCCATGAAGGAATTATACTGCTTGATATATCACTGTAATGCGGTTATCTTACAAAACCAACCAAGATAATAAGTTACAAAGCACCAAAGACTTGAAGAGATTGGATTAGTAAGTCACCTCAGTCAAACAAAAATATATTTCTCATTGGCTTCCAAAAAGACAGTAGATTATACTTCTATATAATACTTATATATTATATATATATTTACACAGTACTTATAATGTTATGTATATTATTACATATAATACTACATAACGTCCGGTGCGTTAGAAAAAAAAAGTATAGCTGTGAGGGACAGGTCCAATTAAATTCTAAATCCTTATATTGGTATACAGAAGGATACTGTTTATGAAGAAATTAAACATTATCAAAACTGTAGGTTTGGTGCTCTTCGTGCTAACCGTAATATGGTTTTTAAAAAAATGTGGTTAGAGAAGTTATAAAACAAGAAGGGAAAACTTCCCTGCGAAATAGGAATCTTTCTTTCAAGTTGCTTGTGTAGAAGAGCCTGGACAGCAACATGAAGTGTTTAATGACACGTGCTTGAACATCAAAAGCTGAGAAGAGTAATTGCAGTCCTTATGCAAGCCTTTTAAGATCCTTTTTCTTCTCTGTCTCCCATCTTTCTATACTCTTTATATTTCTCAGCGATGGTGGTTTTACTCCACTCTTTGTTACATTGTGTGCCACAAGGACTTCAGATGATACCTTACGCACTTGAAGTTTCAAACAGGATTTTATTTTATGGAGAGAAAGAAAAGCAGGGTAAAATATAAACAAGTATACGTGTATGTCATCATTATATTTATTCTGTTTATTCTTTTTATCTATTCAACAAGTAGAATGCATATCAAAGGAGATTTGTGTCCTGCTATCTAAATAGTATCTTGTAAATTATTTTGGGAAAAAAACCCTGATTTTTCCGCCACTATCTCTGTACGCAGTTCTTATCAGGGAGGCAAGAGGTCTTCAAGATGGATAGGACTTCTTTTTTGTGTAACTGGATAATTACCAGGCACAGGGAGATACGCACGTAGACATACACCATCTTTTTACAAAAGGCAAAAAAAAAAAATCAAGTTTTCAAAGGGACGCAGTGAGCCTTAAATTCTGTTGCTATCTGGATAATGTCTGACAAGAGGAGACGGTGCCTATCTGTTTGATATTGGAGGTGAAGAGGTGAAAATAACTCTGCGCCCAATCCCGTCGGTCGCCTGAAGACGAACAAGGTGAGAGATGAGCATCCCTTCCTGCAGCACCATCCGATTTATAGCAATGGTGGGTTTTGTCGGAACAATAACAGGTTTTAGAAAGTCTGTGGAAGTGTGACTCTGTCGACGTCCTTTCGCATTCAGCGAGGAATATTCATGTCTGAAGGTACGCCTCGCTCATTATTGTGTGAACGTGGTTATCTGTCTCAGGGATACTTGCAGAAGCCAGGCAGTAATCCCAAGGAAATACCATTGTTTTTATTTAATTAACAATTTTTATGAAGTCTTGTAGCCAACTTTGTCCCCATAAGGACTTTCATCCTTCTCAAAGAAAAATAATTTTGCATTATTTATACATGCGAGTGAAGCCCCTGGCCCTGAAGTCCTTTGTGTGTGAATGGATTTCTGTACCCACACGCCCAGATTTATTCCACGGCTTCTGGATTCTGGCCAAAAATAGTCTCCATTCATGAAGGTGCTGAAGATTTTTTTAATAGTACACGTCATAGATTTGGCATCTTTTCTATTCTAGTATTCTGCAATTTACAGTGTAGAAGCTTGTGATATATATACACTTGCATACAGTGACATAAAGGCACTGTACACTGTATCCAGATCTTGCGAACCTCACAGACTGTAAATTAAATAATTTAGTATTTGAATTTTAGACTGGGCAATATTTTCTTTGGTTAGGACAGCAGTTTTCTGATTCATGTTTTTAATTTTAAGCAATGTCTAATACGCGCAATAATAAAAGTGGCAGTTCAGCTTATAATGAGTTAAGGATGCTTTTGAGAATACACAAGAGGTTTTTAAGAGACTTCCAAAGTTTATGTTTACAGAACAGAAGCCCACAAATTAACCCAAATATGTTTTTCTCATCTTCTACTATGTTCGCGTATCTCTAGCTTTAATAATCTCAACATTGCATTTATGAGTAGTGCTTGCACTTTCAAGGTTGTATTCCAGTTAAAGTAGTAAAATGACATTAAGAGAGTAAATTAATATTTGCAATGGTAACCAGGAGGAAAGTAACACATACGGGAATATTAAAGGTACGATTTCATGGAAGTTAATAACAGAAATAATATATACTGGAAGAAAGGAAGTAACCCACGCGTACACACCACTTCTTTTGAACTCCCACAAGGTTGATGTATGTCGGTGGTGCTGCCCTTCATACGCAGCATCCAAATGTCCCCGTTTGGACCTAGTTTACGCCTTTCTCTATTGACCCACTTTTCTGGCTCCTTTTTGCCCTTTGGCGTTAGTCCTTAACCGATGTGGAGGACCTCTGTCCCATGAGGTGGAGCACGGCATTGTCCTCACCTACTCATCCCAGCCCCTGTGCCCCACCATTTCCCAGCGAGTGAGGGAGGTGACCCTCCTGCAGCACAAAGAGGTGGCTTAAGACCAGTTGTCCGACAAAATTGTTCCGTTTAATGCCGCTAGGTTTACAAAACCATCTTTTCAGATGTTAGCCCTTTCTCAGCAGAGTTCACAGACGATGCCAGGAAACAATAGCCCGCGTCAGCGGAGATTGTACCTTGTGGAAGTAGATGTATTAAATGTAGGGTGGACGGCAGCCTCCATCCCCACGCGGAGGTAAGCATAAAGAAACACCCACCGGGGTTTTTCTGTTTTCCCTGCCTGACCTCCGCTGTTTCAGCTGAGCTTTCTTCTTGTGATATTTGCCAGGTTGTATATAAAAGATGTGCCTCCTGGCTGAAACGAGGAACCATAAAGCCTGTTCTCAGGCTGTGGAAGCCTGATGGATGTGAAACAGCTGGCGGTCCGCGGCTGGGCTCCGAAAGGAAAGCTGAGATGCGACGGGGGCTGTGGTTAAAAGTAAAAGATGAATAAATTTTTCTGCTTGAGACTGATGTATAAAAACCTGCACAATGTAAATGTGCCAATTCACATATTTTTAAGAACATATATAGAGATGATTTATCGGAGTGGAACATTAGAATTGGGTATTTCCTGGTAAATCAAGCTGGCATTTAACATACAAAGAGGGCAATATATTAAAAAAATATATAATATTTTTTCTTTTTTAATACCTGCCATCTGAGATTGCCTGTGCTGCAAATAACTGAGGTATGCAGAAAAAAAGTACAAAGAAAGTTACCGGGAAAGAAAAGGGAAGTGGAGAGTGAAGCATTTGATATGAAGAGGATAGAAAGTGGAAGTGGGGGAGGGAGCCAAGGAGTGGTGAGAGAGAATGAGGAAGAGCCACAAAAGAAAGCAGGGAAGTGCCGTCACCGACGATGGACAGCAGGCACAAAAGCCAAGCAAAGTCAGCGTTGGGATGCCCGAGATACAAATAACGTAGTACTGGCTGCTGATTTATCTAACCAGAGGTATACAATTTTCCTATGAGGCTGATTGCGTACAAGAAGCCGAGGGTACGTTATCAGGGAACGCACTGGGAATGAAAAGCTTAGACAGCTTTGAGAGGAACTAAAATGATTCATGGAATAAGTGGGGCAGAGGTAAGACTTCTTTGTCTAAGAGGAAAAAGTTGGTCAGATAACAAAAAGAGAGAGAAAAAAAGTACTAGTTGAGGAAGCACAGATCGTGGAAAAAATAAGGGTAAAACTAAGTAATGTTAGATTCATTCTGAGACTATTTCAGAATATTCAGATAGGGAACAGGCAGGCTAGAAACGTAGAATTCTTGAAAAATATATCTACCTCACTGGAAAGAGAGAATTGTAAAAAAAGAGACAGATTAGGTAAAATCAGGGTCCTGCTGAAGTCAGTGTCCAAAATCTTCAACAAAGCCAGGATTTCTCTCAAAGGATGCAAAAGCATGCAGAAGAATTTATTAAAAATCAGCAGATAGCATCCTAATTAGCTAATAAAAAAGCTTAGAAGTGTAGAGACAGGAAAGAGACTAAACTTGAAGTAGAAACTTCAGAATACTGATCCCATAGCTCAAAAAGATTGCCTTTTTTCCTGGTGTCATATGATTTCACACCAATGAAATTGATAAATGGAGGTTTACAATGATTTTTGTTTCATCTACATACAAAGCTGAGTATGTATTCGGTGTATTCAAAAAGGTGAGTTCTGCCTGTGTGTAAGTATTTAGCAAATTTAAGTAGGCATTGCAATGGACCTCAGCTGAAATCGCTCATGCCTCAAAGCTTATAGAAAACACTTATGTACACATTTAGAATACAGTTGCAGAAATAATCCTTTTCAGAATATTCTAAAAAGTAGAACTGTACTATAAAAAGTTAATTATCCTTTAAATAGATTATACCTGCTATTTTTGTTTAGTCAGCACAAATCGGTAAATAGTCAAATACATTTAATTGCTAAAAGTCTCCTAAAGGACCTGGGGATCCTACCTGGAGCATATATGACGTTCAAAGTTTCTGCCTGATTTCATGACCTGCAAAATCCCTTTTCAGCCAAGTCAAATCCTGCAGAAATTTCGGCTCTCTAGAATTTTCTGGTTTAGTTTTGGGTTTAATCATAATAAACTCAACCTTTCAGATGTGAGAAACTTAACAGTCTTCAGACTTGCTCATTTCTCCCTGTATCTCTTGAAAAGTTTAATCCAGTAGATGAACTCAGACTGCAAAATGCAAATGCAGCCGCATCTTTCATTCAGCAAAGTACTTCCATGACTTGCACACCAGTTTTCTATGGATAATTGAATTTTAATTGATTTATATCAAGGTTTTATCAGGAGCTCACCCATTTTGAGGCACTGGGCACCCCAGAAAGAGTTGCTAGGAACTCTTTCTGGGTTCTGGGAATACGTGGCATAGAACCTTAAATATGACATTGGATTAAGGATTTTCCAACAATATTTCTCCTCTACCGATACTACGTGTGAACATAGTATATCTTCTTGAGAGGGCATGAGTAGGGTCTCTTCTATGCTGCTGTCTGACTTCATGAGACATTTAGCAGTGCCTTATTTTCAGAAACTTTATCTTTCCATCAAACTGGTTAAAAATAATAGAGAATTTCACAATTTACTAGGTGGAGACTAGAAGAGAAGTATGTAGATGGTATAATGGTACAAAACAAACCTAATTCCCTGTAATTTATTTAATCATAATCACAAGTAAAAAATTCATACCATCGTAAAGAAAATAGAAGTTTTTTATAAAGAAAAAAAAGTGGGGTATTTTTGAGCACATTTCTGTAATTCCTGTTTTCTTAATGGGATAAATCAGAGCCTGAATGTCAGCTGCAGCTTGAATGCCCTATCTGTCCTGTGCATGTTGTCTTTACAGCCATGTTTAATTTACAAGTCTTGCATTTCATTTATAAAAGAAGCTCTAATATGAGGTATTGGCAGATTTCTAGCTTCTTAAGTATCATGTAGCTGAAATGACACAGTAGCTATTACAGTTCCACACATGCATTTCAGGAATTAACTAAAGTATGGTTTATATATGCTTTATACAATGCAGGAAATTAAAATCAAAAGAAGGGAAATTCTATGCATATGTAGAAAATTATCCTTATGTTTCCTTTACATAGTCTTAAACTGACTTCAATAGTAAAATCATCAGACTGAATGCTCATATCCGTATAACATAGAGTTCCCTGTTGAATTAGGAAAAATATATATTATTTTATAATGCTGATACATAATGCTGGGCAGTTTTAACACTGACTGGAACTGGTTTAAAATATTATTTTAACTTACTTTCCATGACCAACCAGGAAAACAGAATGCTCGGAGGTGGATGCGGTAGGACTAATGTGTTCGTTGAAAAGCGAGGATCTTCTCTCCGAGCCAGAGCTGCCCCAGGTGGTTTGACCTGGTGGGTGCCCTTCGCCTTGTGCGGGGTGATGGACAGGCCATGGGTCCTCCAATGTGGCACGGGTGGCACCAACCCCGCAGACCCACCCCAGGGAGGAAGGGAGGCTCCAGGCCCGACCACAGACATCCCCCTGGTTGTTGAAATCCAGATGTTTTCCCGGGAAAGCAAGGGGAGGAAAGCATGCATGCACACCTGGGATCCCTCCTGTGCTCCCCACAGCCATGTACCGCTCCTCTGCTGGCACTGAGCCCAAGGTCTGAAGCTCTTCTTAGGTGTTACTTCAGTGCTGGAGTGTATTTGCCTCCTTGTGTTGCTCTTCTGAAATCATAGATCCTGCTTGCACTTTCAAATACCAGTTTACCTTTTTGTATCCAAAATTCATGTAGCTGGTGGGCTTTAATAGATATAGATTACTCAAAGTCCTGGGAAAACTAAAAGTAAAAGAGGGAAGATTTAGGCGAGGTATAAGGAAGAAATTTCTTGCTGTGAGGGTGGTGAGCCCCTGGCCCAGGCTGCCCAGAGAAGCTGTGGCTGCCCCATCCCTGGAGGGGTTCAAGGCCAGGCTGGACGGGGCTTAGAGCAACCTGGTCTGGTGGGAGGTGTCCCTGCCCAGGGCAGGGGGTTGGAACTAGAAGATCTTTAAGGTCCCTTCCAACCCAAAGCATTCTGTGATTCTATAATTCTGATTCTATATTGCTGGGGTGGAGGGGTTATCAATCACTGAGATAAAATCCTGAAGGTGTACCGATCAGCAGTCTTTCAGTAAGTAAGCCCAAATCTTGATAACTCTCAAAAAAACATCTTACTGTGCCTAATATTAGCTAAATAATCATTAGGTCACTCAGTCTCCACATGACAAAATAAGCAAAGAAAACACTCTTCCGTATTAGGCAATAAAAATAAAATTATAAGAAACATTCAACACCATAGGACGATAGGACAAGGAGTAATGATTTTAAGCCAAAAGATGGAAGATTTAGACTAGATAGAAGGAAGAAATTCTTTACTCTGAGGGTGGTGAGACCCTGACCCAGGTTGCCCAGAGAGATGGCAGATACTCCAGCCCTGGAGACATTCAAGGCCAGGTTGGACGGGGCTCTGAGCAACCTGATCTAGTTGAAGATGTCCCTGCCCATGGCTTGGATGGTTGGATGAGGTGGCCTTTAAAGGTCCCTTCCAACCCAAACCATTTCATGATTCTATGAATCTATGAAAACTTTGTGTCCTGGTGACTGCATCACTTTGCCCCACGTTTCTACCCAAGGTTACTGACAATGCAGAAGAGACAGCTGCAGGGAATATTTGTTCAATTTTTGCAGTATAGACCTTGGCGTGTTAAGTTAAATAACTAATGAGAGGAGACTTGCTCTGCTATGGAAGACGTAAACGAAATGCTCCTTTCAGCGGTAGGTTCCTCTCAGCCACCCATCATCCAGTGCGAGACCCTGCCTGCGGCGACGTGAGGCAGGCAGCTAAACATGTCCTGAAATGTCTCAGGAAGACTGAGCAGAGGACAATCCTCAAAGCCCTTTGAGCATTTCCACGGGGAAAGGCTAACAGGTATGCAAAAACATATGAAGTAGAGCCGAAAATAAGCATGTTTTATCAAAAGAGTCATAATAATGATTTGTGCGCGTATAAATTGCAGCCAGTTTAAACACAGACGAACAGATTGAACTTTGATTGTTGTGAATACAGAACACATTCCCATTTATATTGTTTGATTGGAAATCATTATTACTTCGCCTATAATTGCCGTAATTTATCACATTGTTAAAATTTGCCAGTAATATGGTACTATTTGTCTACAGTTCCACTCTAATTGCATGTAATTAATTATATACTTTGTTCAATTGCTAATTGCTCCTAACATACACTTAAATATAAACATAAAAATAGCACTTCATGGAGAATGGAAAAATAATTTGTTGAACTTCTTATCTCAGTGATACTTGTGGTTTCTTAGAGTGAGGGATTGGTAAAAGTATTAAAACAGTAGATCGCGACTTTGTAAATGATGAGGGAGGAATTCCCGTGCTCAGTTTATATACGCTCGAGTGTACTTCAGGTAAATTGTAGTGGATGAGGTGAGAGCTTATAAGGAGGAATAAACAAAAAATCTGGTTTAAAATGTCAATAATCTTATTCTTACCCCTTCGAAAATACAGTCTGTGATGTCCTGAGTCTGAAGGAGGGAGGGCCCCAACCTTGATTCAACAGCACTTGCTAACGAAGGACGGATGTACAGCACTGTCGGACCCATGGCTTTGCCCTTTCTTGTGCAGCTGTAGAGAAAGCAAAACACTTAATACTTTCTCAGTGCATCAGCATGAAGAAATACGGCTTTGTATGATTTAGGTCAAAATTACACCTTTAAATGCAATTCATTACACCATGCTTAGAAAGAAACAAGTAATAGTCTAAGCAGAAGGAAATCATAGCATCAAAATATAAATCAATTACCTGAAATCAGCTATCTCCAAAACTTAGAAGTGTTTCATAACCAGGTAGGTATTATAACCCAACATACACCTGTTTTCATAGAATCATAGAACCATAGAATCGTAGAATGTGTTGGGTCGGAAGGGACCTTTAAAGGCCATCTAGTCCAACCCCCCTGCAGTGAGCAGGGACATCTTCGACTAGATCAGAATATCCCTGGTGCGTATGTGTATGCATATGTGTATATGCATGTGTATGTATGTGTACGTCGCCAGACCTGCAATCTGGGATAGGCTTGAGAGTCTACCCAGTCTAGAATTAGTATGCTGTCTGTCAGTAATTAGTTTGCATTACTAGCATGTCTCGGATATTACGAAGAAGGGCCGTTGCAAGAGAGCTAGTCAACAAAGTTGGGAGGGGGTTATTAGCTTAAAAATACAAAAAAACTTGTATATGTATTTTATAATAATTATTTGGAGAGCAACGCTAATTGGAGAAAATAGTTTAATGGACTTCTAAATGGATAAGAACAAACTGTACCTCACAGATGATTGCAGCTCGCTTAGGATTCAGAATGCCATCCCATTTTCATTCTCAGTATGAATTGAGATTGTATTGTACAGTACATAAATGATTTTCCTCGGCTTTTTAAAAGGCAGTATGTATTAATATTTTAAACTGAAGTAATTGCTTCTTGTTCAGCAATGGATTTCATTTATGAGTGTTTATCCCTAGCAAATGGAAAGTATGGTTAATCTAAGTTAAAAATGGATTCTTTAAATAGCTCTAATTACATTCTGTTTATGTTTGTATGTTCGAGACACTTAAGATTTAATCGGTAGCAGTTCTAACAAACCATAATGTTTATTAGCTGGTTTTAAATTATTGTCATGGATGGTAGTTCAATGAGAAAATAAATGATGATTTGTCTACTATAATGCATGGTAAATAAAAGATGGGCCAACACGGAAAACAGAAATTATATATTATATCATTTGATTTTTATATTAGAAGCACAGACAGAATGGAAGAAAACTTGAAAAAAAGAAAGAGAACAGCTTCCGTTTCCCATTTCACTTATACAGATTCGTTGTAATTTTGCATGTTTGCTTGTTTGAATCAAAACTTTGGAGTGCTATTGTTCTTTTCACTTTATTTTGCATCAATCGCAAAAATTGGGTTTTAGATACTAGCACTCTCTTAAACGTTATTAACTGTACACTTCCAAATCATATCTTGCAAACTTGATTTTCAGGAGCAACTGAAATTACTATTAGCAATTATACAGTATTGAAGGGATCAGGCATAAAATGATTACCGAAGCCTCTATTTTATTACCTTGCATAATCACCATGCAAGTAAGGAGATGAGTTCTTAGATAACTAGAAATGTTTTTTGCAATGAACTGTTCACATCAATAGGGAGACATGGTGCAAAGCATATGGTAGAATAAAATGGTTATTTTAAATCCTCCTTCAGCTAGACCTGTCTAGATAGTGTATAAGGACTGTCTGAAAACTAATTATCTAGGGTTGAGTATTATATGATATTTCATGAGATCGCTTCTAAAAAATAAACTAGGAAAACATTTTTTAAACCAAATACTTTGAAGAGCAGCACTAAACTGTATTAAATGTTGAAAGGCAGGAAAAAGTCTCGGTTTTTTTAACTAAAAAGTAATGAATCCAAGATGAAAGTAAGCCTGGATTATATTGGTGTTCTATATCTCTAGGCGTAGACTTCTGCTGTTCAGGGTAATACTGCAACCAAAACCTGGCTCCTTGGAGCCAGATTCCCTGGTTGGCTTTGCAATGTTCTTGTGATTTGTGGAAACAGGTTAGAAAGAGGTTATTTCAGTACATGTTTGCCTGGCGGCACTCCAAAAGGTTGGGCTGCTCAGGATGATCCGGGTACCCTGCCAAGAAATGCCTGACGTGCTGCGAGTGATCCCGGGAAGACGGGAGTGAGCGGGTAGGGAGTGCCAGCTCCGGATCAGCAGAATTCTTCTTCCATAAGGGGAGTCGTCAGCAGAGTTGTATTTATTTGCCCTTTTTTAATATGACTTTACACCTTTTTTTGATATGACTTTACGCCTTTTTTCGATATAACTGAATTCTATCAATCTAAAAATGGGCAGTGGCGTTATATACTTTTTTAACGTTTTCAACCAGTTTTCTGTGGACACAAAGTCTTGCAGTCGCATTATGCACTTGTGCATTTCCGTCTGCTGCTTTCCCACCTTCCCAATAACTTTGAAACATGAGTGCTTCAACTGAATTTAACAGGGGCTTGAGGTCTCAAAAATAATTATGTTCTTACAAGCTCCAGGAAAAGAGAGCACATATGACCTCGGAGTGCCCTGTTAGAGAGAAAGCAGGTAACAGGCGATCGGTCCCAGTTAGACACTGGAGAATCCACGCAGGGGGAAAAGTAGGATTGGAAACCTCCTAAATGCAGGAAAACCTTCAGAGTTTCCACCTTCTTAAACAGCTAAATCAACCACAAGTCACAGTCACATTGGAAAATGGTTTGGTTTTCTCTGGTGTTTCAGAGTTAGTATGTTATGAACATTTAGAAGAAAAGAATACCTCTGAATTGGTTAAAAAAAAAAAAAAGGGTTCATTCTAAGCTATTCTCGGGTGATATTGAAAGCATTCTTTGAAATATACAATTTTTACAAGCTGTAGAATTATTCTGCTTCTATTGCAGGTACACTGTGTACTCAGATATTAAATGCAATAGCTCTTTTCTACTTGTTAGGCGGATTTGATCTGAAACAAATTAACAAGGTTTAATAAAATCTAACTTTGAATTAGTTGATTAAAGCTGAGTCTCTTAAAATATGTGATTTCCCTCTATGGTTCAGATAATCTTCTTTTCTTATCTGATCTAGAGTTGTTCAAGGCCTCATGGAGATTTCCAAGTCGGTAGTAGAATACAAAATTAATTTACGCAAATCTATTTCACTTTAATTTCCCCTAATAAAATGGTGAGGTTCTGATTGTGAAGTAAGGGTTTGCCTTTGCGTATATGAACAATCTTGGTTTTCTCACTGGAAGTTGACTGTGGCAGGGAATTCTCTGCTGTTAAAAGAAGGTTAAATAATGTAGTTTTAGATATTTAGGGCTTGCTTATTCTCTCTCACAGAAAAGATTAATAAAAGGCAGCATTACTGAAATTATTACATTGTGTCCTCTTCCCTTGTAGGGAGAGAGATTTTCACTTACAATGAAGTGGAAAATTCAGACAGGATTCCTTTACAAAGATGACAAGGGTTGTCCAGCTGGAAGATCTCAGCTTTGCTCCCGTAAATAAATATTCATGGAAGACTAGGACATCGTATACACTTCTTAAATTTAGCTTGCCAAATATGTAAAATAGATGCCAACATCTCCCAAATGTGAAAGGCTCAACCTTGCTCGAACCTATTGAAAAATTCTTCCTCCTTTAGACTTCAGAAATTTTTTCCGTTACAGGGAAAGTCAAAACTTTCCAGCTTTAAAGAAAGACGTGGAACGTGAAAAGTCTGGCTCACAGAAAGCATCACCTCCTGCTTTGGGAGAGCCTGGCCAATAAATTGCTGGAGGCTAAACCAGTCTTCTGGAAAAGTATTTCAATACATCTGCCCTATTTTTATGCTCTTCCAGAAGTGTCTGTTAATGGTTGCTACCGGAGGCAGAACATCAGGCTAGGTCAAGCGTTGGTCTAACACGTTACACCTGATTTTATATTAAGTTTCATGGTCAGTATCTCAAAGTTTGTCGCTTTACATTTTGCTTTCTGAATAACTCTAATGAGGCATATTCCAGATCTCCCTACAGAAGATGAAATCAGGAATTTAAACCTATTGGGAAAGCCTTAAGCAACAGTTCTTCATTATTTGAGGGATGGTCTTTTTCCATCTATTCCTGTTGAAACTGTTCTATTTCATAGGAATAGTTAATATCGTGATAAAAAGGAAAAACTGATTGCCTTAGTGGGTGTAGTACTCAATTGAGGTGTTTGGTCTGATTTTAAGGAGAGAGAGGATTTAAGTCCTTGCCAGATGGTTGCCCCAGTCGTTGGCCTCTTTTATGGTTTTGACAACCAGTTCCATTCTTAGAAATTTTCTGGCTGGCATTGGGTCAGGTTCCCTGGTGTAGGTGATAGTTGTTTTCCCAACACAGCCAAGGTGCAGTTTTCAAAGCCTTAGAGGAAGCATAAAAATCACCTGGGCTCTACTCTCATTTATTCAGGAAAATTTATAAAGGATTGATTAAAATTAAAGGTCTTAACTCCAGGGAAACATGTATGGGGAGAAGGAAACGTCTTGAATCCTCTGGAAATGTGAAACACTGCAGAGAGGTGTCACTGCATATCTGTTTAGGGAGGCATGCTAGTGGCCTCATGAAAAAAAGGAGAGGTGGCAAAGAATTTGCAGCTAAGTCATGTATGCCATTTAGCTTAATTTCGGAAAAAATCCTAAATATGTAAAGTAAACCGTCCAAAACTAAACTAACAGTTATCCATTTGCAATACTCTTCTGTGTCTATGTACTTATATCTAATACATATTGAATCTCACCTAGACAGGGACGCTTTTTAAAGTTATGATTGCATTGTTCCCCTTTATATTCACATTTTCAAACAAATTCTGTGTACCCGAGCTCATATTTTTAAGTGTCCTCCATGCTGTTGCCCCTAATGACCAACGCTCATGGATTCTGTATTGACACTTTACCATACTGATATGTCTCTTCAACCCACCTTGGAAGTTACGTTAGCTCGCTATAGATTTTGCCCAGAAGATCAAATAGATTTAAATTTATTCATATGCCCTATGAATCTGGTGATGTTTTCCTCTTTTGTTTTGCAAACATGACATTTGCTTTCCAGTCCCCCAGCTTGAATAGATTTTGCAGTTTGAGAAAAGCAGAGAGGAAAACATGACGGTACCCCTTACCACTTCTTCCTGACGGTTCTCTTTTGTGTTGTCCTTTTCATTTGCACTGTGTTATAGAATCAAATCTTTTGTCACTGAGATTAGAAATTACTAAAAACTCTTCATTTTCACTGAACAGACTGTGCTATGCCAGAATTATTTGCCTTTTAAGATATTTAATTGCATACAGTTAGTAGTCCTTGCTGTATTTGCCTGCATTCGTCAAATTCTGAGTGAAAAATCTTACAAGACAAAGGCTTATTTTCAGCATTTTAGAAAGCTGTTCAGATAGTCCATTGGTAACATCTCAGCAGGTGGAGATCCCATATGATTCCACCATTCAAGAGAACTTCTTTCATACGTGATTAATTCCAGGACCCATTTAATCCACCACATTACGGTGGTCAATTTGGGGCATCTGTGCTGATGAAAATGACTTTTGATTGTACTTAAATGGCTTTTACATGCAGTACTCCATGCCGGTTTACTCTTCAGTTCAAAGTGAGATAAAATAGAGTCCATTTTCAGGATAGGACTTTTTTTTTTTTTCCTGGCTAGCTGATCAGCATTTATATGTCTTATATTGAATTAGCTGGTTTCTAATCTCTGATTCCTAGATACTTCTAGGTATTCTGCTTTTAAAAATTAGACCAGTGGCATTTTGATTTTATCTATTGTCACTTTTTCCTATGGTATGCATTAACACGTATGTCTGCATTAATAAATAAATGATTCGCCGTGTGTATATTGGCTCAAATAAGCACGTACATTTGCAGAAAAACAGATACTCTGGCCAGAGGATTTAGTAGGTTCTGCATTAGAAATGGACTGCATGAAGAAAGTATTCTTTAAAGCCAGTGCGTGGTAGAGAGTTTACATTGTTCCTCACTTCCTAAACTCCGAAATTCACCTTTTGAACTGATTTTCAATGTGCCGGCCATCTGGGTGAGAACAGAATTGCTATCTCAGCCAAAAGCTGGACTGTAAAATGACTCTGTTCGGATTAAGCCCTGGGTGACTACCTGACAGACTGATGCAGTCTGTCTTAACTGATAGATTCAGCTGATATCACACAAAAAAAAGAGGAAAAAAGTAGATTCAAACTTGATTTCCAGCTCTAGTTTGTCTAGTAGGAATTCTCACACTCTTCCCCCGGAAGATTCTTACAGTCTCTCAGGCTTCTAAACAAATCGGAATTCTCATTGTCAGTCTATGTAAGGGTTGGAAAGAGAGAAGAAAGAGAGGAGAGTTTAAAGATGTCTTTTAAAAATGTGGTAGAGGAATTCTCAGTGCTGTGTTATTCTTTATTTAGTATTTTAGACATAAAAAAAGTAAGTATTGCAAATTAATAAAAAAATATTGGTAGGTTTAGTTGTTCCAGAAACTCTAAGCTGAATTTAAAGATTAACATTTTGTAAGGTAATGAAGATCTTGGAAATGTAAACATTAAGGTTTTGGGGAAAAGCTGAAATAAGAAAATGCTCAGGGAAGTCTACTAGGATTTTTTTTTTTAGTTGCTATTAGTGGGTTGACAGTCTACAATGGAAAGTAAGAATTCAGTGTCAAGTACAGTTAATAATAGTACTTTGAAAATGTTTATTGTCCACACTTGCATTGTTTTACAGTAATTTGAAACACATCATGAAGTGTTAATATCTTGATTGCAAGATATTAAGATTTTTTTATTATTTATTAAGATTGCAAGATTTTTGAAAAACAGTATTGCTTTAAAAAAAATCCATGCAGAGACTCGTGCCGAAAAGTTCACCAATTACCAACCATATTGCACAAAAGGGAGTCAATCCTTCAAAAACCAGTGCAAGGGAAGACAAAGAAATGCGTATATTAAGTACAAAAAACACTTTAAGAAACTGGTTTTTCCCTAAGAAATCACAAAAATTGCATGTAACTCACTATTTCATACTGTAGAATGTTATAGCAAACTAATTCTTTGCAATGAAGCCGCAGCCAGCTGGAAAGTGTTTTAAAACATTGTTTTCTTTTTTAAACACTGGAATTCGTCACCACACGCAGCTTTCTTTTACTGATCATCGTACATGTCTTTCTGTCGCAGCATTCGGGAATGAAAATTGTTTAGGGATGCAGTTTGTTATGGTCAGTGTTCTAACTGAGATCAGGAAGCTCCTCGGGTTCCAGTTCTTCCCAGTTAATTACCAGGCTGCTTGAATGAGTAGGAGACAGAAGAACATGACCGTAGGTTTTTTGGCATTTAGGAATTCGACTGAAAAACCAAATATATCATTATGTGAAGGAATTTCCAGGAGGAACCAGGGCCTTCCTTTGAATTTCTTTGAATCTTTAATCAAACCCTTTCTAGGTTGCACCCATCATACTTCTGGGAGAGGTGTCCTGTCTGGAAGTTTAGATAGGCCCTTAAGTCGACCTTTCAACAAGCTGATAGACCCTGTATACTACCTTGAGCTTATTAATTGTATTTTAAGCCACGTACGGAAGTATATTACCTTTCCCGTGAAATTCTGTACCAGGGAGGTAATTTAAAAAAAAAACGTATATCTGAACGCAGCATTTTTTTATGCATCTAAAAGCCAAAAGGAGCACCTCTGTTGATCTGTTGAATATTTGACGCCATCGTCTATTTTGGCTCATGCTTAACCCAACAATTTTTTTGGCTAAAACACTTTTGCAAGGACAGCTCATATTTTTGCCCTGAGACCACAACAGATTGTCCTGCTGTTCGTTCTGCCGTCTGGTTTACTGATACCTCTTTTTAACTGTCAACGGCCATTACGTCTTATTTACATTTAGATGATGAAAAGTCTCTTTTAGTAGATGTTGCCTTAAGAACCATGAAATGCTTTACCTTTTAAGTCCCCTTTCGGCCTCTCAGATGGCACCTGGGAATCAAGAAAATTCACAGAGAGTAGACTCTTTTGATAACTGATTTTTTAAAAATCCATTTTTACTTTAAACAGGCATTGTGATGCACAAATAAAGATTAATGTAATGGAGATATGATGTGGAAGATTCATGTGTTAGATTGCATGGAACTAATGCATTTTAGGGTTAGGGGGATAGTAAGGAAAACAAAAATAGAAGGTGGAGTAGGTGTCCATGTTTAAAACTGTGAAAATTTATTCCAAGACTGCTAATAGCAAATGAAGCCGTAAGGGAATGTCTTGTTTAACTAAATTCAGAAAGTAAGTTTCAAAGAAGGTTGCTGGACATTGGCAGATCAGAAATTTTCTCATGAAAACAGGTTAAATGTCAAATGAACACAGTCTTAGTTCAGAAACCCTATCGCTAATATAAAATTATCCTAATACATTATTAAATTAAATTATCCCAAGGTAATGAATATATCCCAAAGACAATACAAAGTTGTCCAAGTCAGAAATCAAATTCATCTATTGGCTATTTTGCAACAGCTGGCTTTTTGCCTCTTCTCTTTTGAAAGACAAGCTGATAGTCTTTTCATCTCTAACATTTCTTGGTCATCTTATTTCCTTTTAGTATAATTAAGGTGAGGTGGGTAATTCTGCCCAACAGTTGTCCCTTATAATTGCTAACGTAATAACATGCATTATCTTGTTCCATCTCTTAATATAGTCCTATATTGATTCCCGTGTTATCTGAAGCTAAGCAATGGATGCCAGCCTCCTGAAAGGCTGAAGATTAAATGAGAGGTCCCCAGACCTGCGTCTTTCCGTTTCTATCCTCTAATGATAAATTCTTCACCGAGACTGAGGATTTGATGCCTTGGTGAGCATGAAGATCTTCTGGCTATCTCCTCTCTGCAGTCCCTCATCTCAAATTAACATTTTGCTTTCTTAACCCCTGCTCTTCAGGACTTTCCCTTCAGGATATTAACCATATCTCTGTTCTCAGAGTAGCTGCTAAAACTCCCCTGCTCCAACTCCTGGACGCTGACCTAGACATTTGGCCATATGGTATGATCTACCTTAGACATTTGTCTACATGGCACGATCTACCTTAATGATCCACAACACATTAAGTGTTCAGACACTGAACGTATCTCACAGACAAGTCAGTTTTAAACAGCAGACCAAATAATATTATTTCAACACAGTGACATTTACTTCAGTTTTACTAAAGGCCTTATAGATGACTCAGCGCAAGTTAACAGGTAGGCTAATCCATTTCACTGTGCATTTTTGAAAAATATGCTATGTAATTTATTATAAAATGGGTAGCAATTCAATTTTTATTTCAAAAATTACAAACAAGTCGTCCATTTCACAAATATCAGCATGGGAAGTGTGGAAACAATTACAGCTTTCCTTAATCTCAAACCATAAATGTGAAAAAATAGAAGTATTTGTATTCTTACAGATCTCCATTATCTAACCAACTGTGGCTGTTTTCCTGAATCGTTTGTTTTCATACAAATATATGAATACTATGTCAATCTTAATTTTGTGTGATCTGAAAACGGTGGGAAGTTAAAGAAATGTATGATTCTGAATCCTCTTTTGCATACTCAAAATGAATTTTGTTTTCTTGTGGTGAGCATTTATCACAGGCTAAAACAGTCTTGAGTTAAGGAAATTCACTTAGTTTATTGCTAATTAGTATAAGCTTTTAATCACTAATTCCAGTATTGGGAAAGAAATAAGACAAACAAAAACTTAGAGAAAACACCTTCAGTCCTGACACCTCTCCTTCCCCTTCCTCCTCTCCAGAGCCTCACACCGCATGTTGCCCTCGGTCCCTTCGGTGGTGTGACGAGTAGTCCCGGAGACTGGGGTCGGTGTGCAACAGCTCCTTCCTTTTGCTGCTCTTTGTTTCTTCCTCCTTTCACCTGCTTTGGCACAAATTCTGCCAGCTGCAGATCCTTTGTGTGCCATCTGCCTGCTCCAGCGGGGTTTCCTCCATGGGACGCGGCTCCCCGTAGAGCTCCACCTCATCCCAGGTCATCTTCCATGTGTCTTTCCCTCCTTGGGTGTCTCCTGCCCCTAGAAGTTACCACCCTTTCTTCAACATGTTTTCACAGAGATGCCATATGCTCCCGTGATGGGATCCAGCTTTGGCATGCGGTAGGTGGGTTTTGTCCATGACAGAGCTAGCAGGAACCACTGGTGCCTGGAGCAGAGCATCCCTGACCTTCCTCCCACACATGGTACTCTGCAGACCCTCACTAGCAAAGGTCTGCCCGTTACACCCATCATGGCATTTTAGTTCCATTTATAAAGGGTACATTGTTAAAATCTTGGAGGAGCTTGTTCCGTCATGGTCACGGTTTTTGGAAGAGCAGAACAGGCTTTGTGGTGAGACAGTAATTAGAAATGTGATCTTTAGAAAGACTTTTTTTTCTTATCGCACTTCTGCAGTTTTAAGGCTTAGATAATTTGTGCTTACAAATCCAAATCTTCGTCTCTCACAAATAAGACTTTTTGTTTTCATTACTCCTCACCTCATTGACCAGCATGGTATATCAAGCACATTAAACATTTGTTGTAGGTTATTTATTTCTGCTTCCTGGTGGGTTACCAAATGTGGGAAATTCTCTACTTGCATTACTGCTGCAGTGTGCAGAAAGCAAAGTTTGTGACAGTCACTGCTTAATGATGTTCTCCCATAGCCTTCCTTGTTTAAATGAACGCGACAAACTTGGTGTTTAAATATCGCATGCCACTCTTTTCCCCAAGCCAAGACTCTACCTGTGAACCCGTGCTATCAGGCTTTTGTTTTACAGATGAAACTAAGTGGAAATCCTAACCAGCTGCTGGTTTTAGAAGGGGGGCAGGAGCAGCAAAGTGTTTTTTAATACTTCTTCTGTTTTGCAAAGAACGTGTCCTGGTGGATGATCTCCTATTGGGACAGCTGTTCATATAATGTTTTTAACTACAGTTGATATCAAGTCAGCTGCAACTCTATCATTTCTACATCCTCAGACTAATATATTCTCCTGCTGGTCCTTGCAGGGTATCCTAGAGCAATATAATAACTCCATAGGCTGGACAGTGCGATAGGTAGGAGAGACTGACTTCATCCATTTTCAGACATGCAATTCAAAATTTTCCTTGTTAGATGATGGATACAAACACCAATTATGCCATGAAAGCCGAGGTAACTGCTTAGATTAACAATGTGAGGATATTCTTCTTCATCCAACTTTAGGGAGGCTGTGTAGGAGCATCCGTGTCGCTGGGGAAAGAGCAGTAGCCCGGCACTTTTGGCAGTTACCTTTATTCTCTGGAGGAGGTGGGTATGCCAGGCAGCATACACGAGCGTAGGTTCCCACTTCATCTGTGCCCACAAACAAGGCTGTTGCAAGGCTGGCCAAGTCTCCAAGACTTATCCAAAGTGTAGAAGCATGGAGAAAGCGAATCGTGTGTGTGCATTGCGTTTATTTGTCCTCATGTAACTTTAAAATACAGCTGATATGCCTTATTAAAGACAAGAGAAAATACTCTTCTAAAGAATTTACTGACTCATAAAGTTCATAGTTACATCTTCATTCTTTCCTCTGTTCACACTGTAAGAGCACAAACGTCCTCTATGAGTGATACATACTCTGCTGTCTGCAAAAAGCCAGGCGTACAAACATTTGAAAATGCTCATGAAATGTAGCCTTCATAAAGGTGGTGCTCTTTCTAGGAGTTTTTTGTTTGTGTTTTTTGTCTCTTTGCCATACCGCACAAAATCTGGATGTTATTGTGCACAAAGGATTTAGAATCCAAAGGGGCTGGGCTACAAACAGTATCACACCCAAGTTAATTCTCCGGTGTTATTTTTGCCCTTAGCGTGCATTCTTTTTCATAAAGCCACTTTTGCAACATGGGAGCAAAAGTTGCAGAATTAAATTGCGGTCAGACCCCAGTGATGTGTATGTCTTTCATTTTGTAATCTATGGAATACTTAAGAACAAAACAAACAAAAAAACAAGGGTTACTTTTATATATCTATGTGAGTATCTGAATGTTTAATAAAACTCTTATTTTCTTTTTTGTTCAGATAGGCAGGAAAATGTCAATGCAATGAGTTAAATGTCCTAAAATATCACCAGGCTTGTAACCCTTATTATTGGTGTGAAATACTGTAAATTAAGATGGTGATGAACCACATCTAACATCCAAACAATTCAAGCACATCTGCTGCATACTCCTTTGTTGCCATAAAATATTACCCTGGGAAAACCGAACTCTCAAGTCTAGTGGTGCTTTTGATGGATTTTGATGAAAAGTAATAGATGAAACTTGTTATAACTCCATGCGTTAATCTGTCGTTTTTATTATGTCCTTCGTGGATCCAGATCCCAGTTGAAATTCTATCTTGTGATAAAATTGTGTTGATGGTTTTTTTTTATTTCTTATTAAGTGTATTGGTTTGGGAACGGATTATATTAACAGTATATTTAATTATGAGGTTTTTTTGCTTATGCTTGACATTTTTCAAGGAAAGTAAAAAATTAACATTATTCTTTGGGAAACATTAAAAAAATGCCATTGAACTTTGATCCACTGCGTTTTTCTGGATGATGTTGTACCACCGTAGGTTGCACACCTCACTATAAAGGAAACTGGTGTTCATGGCTGTGGCGAAACACAAAATGAAAACCAGGTCATTCCTCAGTGAAATCCTGTCACACAGCCTTTCTTGACTTACCGGTCTTGTGATTGTTCCCGTTCTACCTAACTAGCATGAGCAGCAATACTGGCTTTTGTCCACTCCAAGGGAGAGTAATGTAAGACATGAAAATCAAGTAATTCAAAGATAAATAGGTACATTAAAGTTGGCTCATTGTGGATGAGCTTCACATATGTTAAAACAGCTAAAAATATATTAAATTTGTACAAATTCATGGTGAAAGTTTGATTCAAGTAGATTTTTAAATTTTGGGTTTACTTTGCATTTCCAGTGAGCTTTTACATTTGACTCCTGTTGTGGGAATCTTTGAGTCAAGTACAAGTATTTCCCAATCAGTTTAATTAGGGGGGTGGGGTGGGAAGAGGAATTTCTTTCATACCGTGTGATAAAGTTGAATACTGCGGTCAAAAATAATTTTTAAAATGAGTTTATTTGTCAGCATTTGTATTATGTACTGCTTCAGTTTTCTGGTTTAAAAGGATTGTAAAAGCTATAAAAAATGAAAAGTACAGGACTAGGGCTTTGCCCAGCGTAGCCCAGCGTTCACGGTATAAGGTGGGAATCATGGTCTGGAGGTGTGAATAACGTGGCAGAAAGTTTGGGAACAGAAAATTGGTGTCATGGTCACACAGAAAGGAGAGCCGTGTCAGCCGTGAGACAGTTTAAGAACACAAGTCTAACCTCGGAACTGAGCTCAACATAGTATCGCCAAGTCATTATCGAGTCCAGTGCTACAGGCACCTCTCCTTTCAGTTCTGGAGGTACCATGGTGCCAGGCTAAGGGGTTATCCCACCCCTTCTTATTTAAGCATCTGTTTTTCTTGAAAGTTTATGCCGTCTGTCTCTTACCGGACGTAGAAACTCTTACTTTTCACTTCTCGCTCTTCTACAAGGAGAATAGCCTTCCTCTTTTAGAAGGAGAATTAATGAAGACACCTATGACTGACAGTAGAGGATGGTTTGTGTCTTTTATGTTTCTAGCACACCCTCATACATATGCTGTACTTTGGTGGTCCTCCCCAGCCCTACAGGATATTCTGAGGTGTGCAGCCCTTTTCCAGAAAACCTGAAGGGTTTGAAGGTGGGGAGCTTAAAGGTGTAAAGAAACCAAGCCAGACAACAGTCAGTGTAACTAGCAATGCTTGGGAGGCAGAAAGAAAATAATGAGGAAAAATGTCAGCTGCTAAAGAAAGAAAAGTTTTTCCTGCCATCCTCCCCAGATGGGGTAGTGAACCCTTTCATGCTACCTGCAAAGATGAATTCTAAATACTTGGGATATGAGGAATTGAGCAGCTCTGCCACTGAAAGGAATACAGAAGAAGCAGAAAATTTGTAATTATTGCATAAGTTTTTGCAATATTTACGTTGATAAGGTCAACAAAAATCTGCCAAAAAAATGTAAATCATAATAACTCATAGAGGAGAGCAAGATAATAATAAAGTGGATTGTTATTATTCAATAATAAATGTACCACACACAATTATTAGGCATGAGGGGACAAGTCTTTTCATGGGTAGGATGAACAAGAGCCTTTGTAGCACAAGAAAGAAGAAACACATTACTTGGAGCCATTAGTTCTTGCCCATCCTCCTTTCTTCCCTAGGAGACCGAGGGCAGCTGACTTTATGGTGGTGATTAGAAAAGATGGTGTTGTAAAGGCATAGGGGCCTTGAGGTCATTAAGAAGTTAATTGTCCAGTCTCACAAGCTTGCTGAGAAACTGAACCGCTGAAGGCAGGTCCTGG
Organism: Stercorarius parasiticus; assembly: GCA_013396915.1. Classification (NCBI taxonomy): domain Eukaryota; kingdom Metazoa; phylum Chordata; class Aves; order Charadriiformes; family Stercorariidae; genus Stercorarius; species Stercorarius parasiticus. Next base: position 110,299 of record VWZL01002311.1, on the reverse strand, counting down.
TGGATGAGTCAGAATTGCGTTTTCCTGATGTGTGTCTGTTCTGCAGCAGTTTTTAGAATGGCAAATCCACTTAATTCTTACTGTGAGAAAATGAAGTAAGCTTATTCTTCATTATCTTTTTATTGTTATAAATAATTATTATTCTAAAGCTAACTGACTGAGCAGTACTGTCTATACGCTCTTTTAGAGAGCAATTAATTTGATTAGGCTATACTCTAATTCTAGCAGATGCTAATTCTAGAGTGGAAACTAATTCTCGTATGTTGGGTGACATTCACAGCTTCAGGCGTCCCAGTCAGGTTTAGAATCATAGAATGATAGAATCTTCATGGTTGGGAAGGAC